>OZ037852.1:1200000-1704034 GCA_964035575.1 Rhynchopus sp. YZ270_cl-10
CGGGATTTTTGGGGGTTTTGGTAGGAACGTTTTTTTTTTTTGCAGTACTGGTGCTTCCCGGGGGGTATGCATTTCACAAATTTTCACAAAATGTGACAAGTTTTCACAAGTTTTCACAACACGAAAACCGCTATAAAATTGTGAAGGCTGGTGAAAAATGGTGAAAAATTGTGAAAAGTTGTGAAAAGTGCGAAAAGTTGTGAAAAGTTGTGAAAAGTTGTGAATTGATTTTATTTTTTTGGGGGGGTTTTTTTTGGGTTGGGTGGTGGCCCACCCATTGAGGGGTATTTTGGGATTCACAAGATAGAACGTGATGTGGTGTACCTGTGTACCTGTGTACTGTGTACTGTGCGGAAATGACGAGAACTTGTCCATTTCGGCAAATTGACCCCACCACTGGCCGGACGGATTCCGGAAATGCAAATGCCGGCATTTAAAAGCTTCACCAACAAAGAAAAAAAGGGTGGTGAAAAGTTGTGAAAAGTTGTGAAAAGTTGTGAATTGAATTGAAAATTTGTGAAATGCATACCCCCCGGGAAGCACCAAGTACGGGGATTTCATTAAGAAACCAGAAGTTCTAATATTGTTGAGTAAGACCACCACATAGTGGACTTGCATGTACATGTGACCCCGCCGTGGAACGCAATTGGCTCGGAAAGTCAAAAGAAAGAGGAGAAAAAAGAAAAGGAAAAAAAAAAAAAGTTGGTTACCGTGCGCCTGCGGCGCTGCCTGTTCCCTTCCAGTTTCTACAGGCAAACACTTGCCCCCTTTACCTTACACCGACGGGTTTTGACCAAAACCAAGAACTTGTCCATTTCGGCAAATTGACCCCACCACAGAACGGACGAATTCCGGAAATGCAAATGCCGGTGTTTTCGCGCATTTTCATGTTGCAAGACGTCAGGATCAGGGTGAGAAAATCTGGTTGTGGGATTTACATTGGCCCTCTTTACCCACATGGATTTTGACCAAAACCAAAAAATTGGCCATTTCGGCAAAGTGACCCCACCACAGCGCGGACGGATTCCGGAAATTCCAATCGCGGTATGTTTTGGGGCTGAAAACCCACTGATTTTCAGGAGAAAAATTGCTTCCAAATCTCGGAATTTTCCGAATTTTCCTGAAAATGACCCTTGTTTACGAGTATGGGTTCATATTTTGCGAAAATTTAAGTCACTAAAATTTTGTCCATTTTTCCGTATATACCCCACCACAAGCCGGGATTGGCCCGGAAATGCCACAAAACGGGGTTTCCGGCCTCCCCAGCTAACCTTTTCAAGGAACGTTTTTCCGTACCCGAAATCCATTTTTTCCCCATTTTTTCCCATAATTAGCGCGACCACTGCTCCCAGCGGCCCAACGGATCTTTCCAGAACCCCGTTTTTTTGGGTTTTCCCCCATCCCCCCCTGCTTGTTGCAATTCAGCCCCATTATTTTTTTGGTGCATTTTTTTTCTTCTTTTTTTTTTTGCATCCGATCACATACACGCCCTGTCACTCCCGTTTTTTTGTTTCATATCAAAAAAGTCTCCCTTCCAGAGGACGTCACATTCCTCGCCCACACCCCACCCCTCCAAATGGACGCAAGCGCGACGATAGACAGGCACCCGAATTATTATTAAAAAAAAAAAATGCAGTACTATTTTCTGTTTCCTTCATATCCCCTCTCCCCCCCTTGCACTCTTAGATACCCTCAAAGTGCTACACATTTCGTCGATCACTCAAAATACCCTTTTTTCACTCCCTCACACAATTTAATTCAATAGCAAGGTGACTGAACACAGAGAGGATTTGTGGAAACCAGCGTAGCTGATGCTGTGCGATAACGAATGTGATCAAAGGTGACTAAGCAAGCGAGAGAGGCTTAGGGTCATCTCATAAACCTTTTCTTTCCTTTAAGCAGCACTCATATTACCCCCTCCCACACCAACACCAAATCCCACAGAGCATCTACACCCCCCCCGTCTCCCAAACACAAACCGAATGGTTTTTCAAAACGTCTTTTTCTGAAAAAGAGGGGCCTCTCTGACTCCTCCTCCCCCTCTCTCCTCCCTATTTTTCAGGGTCTACCTGCATATCAGTGACACCTTTTGCAAAAAAAAATACCGTGAAATAATCAAAACCTAGAACTCTTTTGAATAGGCATTTTCACCTCCCAACCTTTTCTCCGCCTAACTCTGCTAATGAGCGATCCACATGAGGAACGACGGCAGGAGAGTCTTGCTGCCATAACACTAGGGGTCGAAAGGATTACAGAGGAACTGGGTGCGTTGAGAACATGGCTGGCGTCGCTTGGGGTGAATGTAGAGGACACTGTTACCTCCTCTGCCGCGCCTCCACCACGCCAAAGTGTTGAAGGGGTTTCGGTCACCCTCCCTGATCGAGCGTCCGACGACAGCATCTTCCTCACCCGCCTTGTAGACCGGGAGGTGCTGTTGTCTGCTGTTGATGTCTGCATTTTTCTTGCCCTCCATTCTGCGCATTTGGTAGCATCTGGGGAGGCGGTAGGTGCGCAGCAGATTATCGACATCGCGCACACCCGATTAGGCATCTCCTCAACTGAACAGACGAAGTCATACTTTACCTCCAGGCTTTATCATGTTAAAGCGATGCTTCAAAAGGCCTCTGGAGAGGCTGAAATCATCTCTCATCGGATTACCATTTTGGATAAATGGAGATCCGCATTATCCCGCATTATATCAGAAATAACCGACTACGGTGCAGAACCTGCTGTCACAGTACTCCCCTCCGCCAATCGCCCCTGCACCAAACCTTTTGGACCAACCCCCGGCTACCGGGATACCGCATACCAGCCACGCACCCCCATTGCCAGAGTGTTGGACACTCCAGAATGCATTTTTTCTCCTAAAGGTGAAAGCAATGAAGAAGTGGCCTATGGTGGTGCAGTGTTTTTGGGGGTAACTCCGTTGGAGTATGCGCAAACATTGTTTCGGAGGGTGACCAGAAGGAAGAGGGAGAGGGATGGGCAGGACGACTTTGGGTTGGAAGAGAAGCGGATAAAAGAAAGGCTGGACCGTGCGCAGACGACGGCGAAGGAGTTGGCTTTGTTGGTACCACTGTCGACACAGACAAAGGCGCATAATAAAAAGATCAAAGTACCGCAGATGTGGACAATACCACGAGCACTGCGCGCCTCCTCTCTCCTCGAATCCGGTGTAACCAACAACGCAAGAACACGAAATATTCAGGTCACCACAAACGTTGCAACGATGTTAGAGCGGCAACGCAAACAGACCAGCGCCAAACAAGAAAAAGAGGCCAATAAAATCCGCGCCAGCGTGGCGAAAACATTGAACAAAGCGGTAATGAGCTTTTGGGACCATTGCTCGGGGATTCGGAAGAAGGCAACGAAGGATTGGGTTGCTTTCAAAAAGCAGGAGGTTTTGGAGACGAAGAAACAGCAGCTTTTGGATGAGGCTGAGCAGATTGCACAGGATTTGAGTGAACAGATGAAAGGGACTGGGACCGGCATGGCCAATGAGGAGAACCCTGATGACCCTGCGGACACAGGTGTGAACGACATCCCCACCCCAGCGATTCTAGACGGCGGCGGCAGAAAGCTTCGTGCCTACCAACAAACTGGCCTCAACTGGCTTGTTGCGATGTTCGAGCGGGGTGTCTCCGGCATCCTTGCAGATGAAATGGGTCTCGGCAAGACCATCCAAACTATCGCGCTCCTCGCACACCTTGCCTCTCACGAGAAGATCTGGGGGCCGCACCTTGTCATTGTCCCCACCTCTGTCATGCTTAACTGGGAGATCGAATTCCGCCGCTGGGCCCCCGGCATGAAGCTAGTTGTTTACTACGGCTCGCAGGACGCACGACGCAAGAAACGCCTCGGGTGGACGAAGCCAGACGCATTCGACGTGTGCATCACCTCCTACCAGCTTGTCATGCAGGACGCTGAACACTTCAAACGCGTCTCAAACTGGAAGTACATGATTCTCGATGAGGCTCATATGATAAAGAATTGGCGGTCAAAAAAATGGCAGATTTTGCAGCAATTTAAGACGATGCGGCGGCTTCTGCTTTCGGGCACTCCTTTGCAGAACAATTTGATGGAGATTTGGTCGTTACTCCGCTTTTTGCTCCACGACAACCCGCTGCTTGCTTCGGACTCAAACTTCAACTCATGGTTCAACTCTCCCATGGCTAAGATGCTGGACTCTGGGGTCTGCGACTCCACCGTTGTACAGCAACTACACACTTTGCTGCGACCTTTCGTTCTACGACGTCTTAAGCGGCAGGTCGAGAGTCAGATGCCAAAGAAGATAGAGAAAGTAGTTCACTGCCGCCTCTCAAAACGTCAACGCACCCTGTACGATGAATACATGCGAGCCGGCCCCACCCAGCAAACCCTCCGCACCGGAGGCTACGTCGGCGTGATCGGCATCCTTATGTCCCTCCGCAAAGTGTGCAACCACCCCTCCCTCTTCGAACCCCGCCCCATCTCCTCCCCTTTCTGCATGTACAACGAACGCAACTGTTCCCTCTACACGGTTCACTCCCCTAAAGGTCCTGAATTGCATCTTCCCCACATAGTCACCTCGATTCCGTCTGTTTTGTCTAATACTGAGATTTGCTTGACAGGGTTGACGTCGTCGTCGGTTCCGTTGTATCATATTCGTGATGCGAAACGGAAAGGGAAAGGGGTTTCGGTGCTTCCAACGTCTCCAGAGGAGGTGAAAGAGATGTATATGGCGGCAGAGCCTCCAGGGTATGGTGATGTGCTTGAGGCAGCGAGGGGGGATTGGACAGAGTTCAACTCTGCGGTGGAGTCGGAGGATGGTGTGATAGGGGGACGTGGTAGAGATGGTGGTGCGGATGCGTATGTGGCAGCGCGTGGTAAGGCGATGCGGGGGTATCTCGCATTTCTTCATAGGACTGCCACAGAGGCACGGTCGGCCAGAGCACAACGCGCTGCAATGTCGCAGCGTCTCAGCATCATCGCATTTGAAACAAAGCAACCTAGTCTCGATCGGTTTGACCTCGGTCTCCTCCTTAGCGCCACCCCATCGGATAGCATGCACTTCGCACGCCGTGCGAGCAGCCACTTCATCCGCACCACCGTCACCCACCCGGACTCCCCACAACACCGGCCAACCCACTACGACACACGCTTTGCACAAACCCTCACGCTTCGTCCCCTCGCATACCGCAGACGCCCCCTTTGGGCTAAAACCGCATGCTACATTCGTGGCGCCTCTTCAAGAGGACAAAGCCCACAACGAAGACTAGGACCACCAAAGCAAGCATCAGACCGGTGTTTGAAAACCTTCCGGAATGGCGAGATTGCGTGGAAAGCAGAGACAGACGAACCAATCGAGGTAAAGAAACCTAAGAAGAAGGAGAAGACGACGCCAGAGGATGAGACCTTTCTGTTCGGGGTGGCGCCATCAAAGAAAAGGGAGGTGCTAACGATCTCGCTTTGGGGTGAAGGGGACTACCTCTGTCCGGATTGGTCCGAGGTGATGTGCGATCTGCAGCACAGAAGGACAGCCGCTGTGCACAGCCGCTTCCTCTGGCACACCGGAGTGACCATGGCGGGGATGAAGAACACTGCGTTGGTTGCACAGCGTTACAGTGATATGTACATTCCACGCGCGACAGCTCCGCCTCACGAGATGATTACATCGGCTCGCTCAGAAGCTCCTCCTGCCTCAGATTTTGCAGCAAAGATGACCCGCGATACAGCCCTCTGCGGGCAGTTCCCCCTTCTCGCCCTCCCAGACTCTCGCCTTCTCGAATATGATTGCGGCAAGCTGCAGGCCCTTGCAGCGCTTCTCCCTGTCCTCAAATCGCAGGGCCACCGGGTTCTCATCTTCACTCAGATGTCAAGGGTTCTGGACATATTAGAAGCGTTTCTTTCTATGAAAGGGCATGTCTACCTTCGTCTCGATGGGTCTACCAAAATCGAAGACAGGCAATACAAAATGGAGCTCTTCAACACCGACGAACGCTACTTCGTCTTCATCCTTTCAACCAGAAGCGGCGGGGTCGGAATCAACCTAACCGGGGCTGACACTGTTATCTTTTACGACTCTGATTGGAACCCTGCCATGGATTTGCAGGCCCAAGATAGGTGCCACAGAATAGGCCAAACACGCGATGTGACTGTCTACCGTTTGATATCTAAGCATACCGTCGAAGAGAATATTCTGATGAAGGCACGGCAAAAGAGGGTGTTAGAGAATGTGGTCATTCGTGCAGGGGGGTTTGGAGATGCCTCGAATCTGGCGGCAGAGACCGGTAATGTGCCGCAAAGTGGTGCAAAGGCGAAGGTGCTTGAATTTTTCCACCATCTTAGTGATGACGAAATTGCGCAGCTCAAAGAGGCGGAGAAAGGCGTAGAGATAACAGGAGAGGAGCAAACGAACAATGCCTTCGAAGATCCGGCACTGCAAGGAAACCAACTGCTTGAGTTTGAGGAGGGGGTCGATCGTGAGGCGTATCAAAGGTATGAGGTGGAGGGTGGAGATAGGGGGGGGTAAAGTCGTTGTTCAAAGTTGTGTCTGAAGAAAAATGTGTCAAATGAAATGGAAACGAAACACTGTGTTTTTTTTGTCCCAGTTTAGAGCGTTTCTTGTTTTAGGTGAGTCTGAGAGGAGGAGGATCGGCAGTTGTTGTCGCCTGCAGTAGACAGCGCTACTAACAGGGACGCCAAAAGCTCGGAGCTTTGGGAAAATTTCTTTGCCTTACTAATGACCATTATCAGTCTGTGTAAACACGGAGCCGGCTTACCTATGATGGCTTTGAGTGCACGAAGAATATTTTATTGGAATATTTTTACACATTTTGTGACCGTTTTAATATTTATTTTGTGCAGAGTGCAAGCGGAAATGAAGGCGCAAGCTGGCGAGCTTGGTGGGCTGGAGGAGAACGAGGCGGCTGAAGAACCAGCAGTGCTCCCCCGCGACGGTTTCATCGAGGGCTCTCTTCTCACCAGCCTGCAGAAGTACGGCCTGCGGTATGCACACACCCACAAACCTCCCTACCCCACCCACCCTTTTATTCGAGGTGACGACATCATCCCGAACACCCGTCTTTGTGACGAAGAGACAGCCTCCTGCGTGTCCTCCTGGTTCTGGTCCTCTGGCCCGTACTCTGGCCCGTCCTTGTCGTGAATTGTTGACCCCCGAAAATGGGCGGCAGTGAATTTCCGGATCGATCTGAAAAAATTCCGGGGTCGCAACATTTTTTTGGCGGATTTTTTATCACTTGAAAGTGGCTCCAAAAACAGGCTTTTCTATACGGAGAAACATGGAATGTATGATATAGTGGAGCACACTCAAGGGTGGCTACACTAATACAACCAAGTTTTCAAAAAAAACAAAAACAAAACAAGAACACAAGGAAAATATCAAAAAACTTCATAAAAACCATTCAATACCCTTCTTTCTTCAGGATGCTTGATGAGGTTCAGTGGATAGAGTCCGAAGCTATGCTCAACAGCGCATTGACGACCATCGAAGATTTCAGAGAGACTGAGTTCAAAGCACTTCGGAAGTAAAACAAACACAATAAGAGAGAAGGGATGGGGGGAGAGGAGGAGGTGAATATATGCCTCTGTGACCTGCTTGGGCGAATACAAAAAAAAAAAAAATAGTGGAGCACACTCTAGGGTGGCTACACTAATACAACCAAGTTTTCAAAAAAAGAAATAGTGGAGCTTGCAGATGTGGCTACACTATTCCAACAATTTTTTCACAAAAAAAAATATAGTGGAGCTCATCCTCAGGGATCGACCCTGATAGAGACACCAGGGGGCAAAAGCTCGGCTGGGAAACAGCTGACGAAACCAAAAAAAAAAGCGAAAAATCAAGCTGGGACCCTGAGAAACTTTTTTGTTTTCAAAAAAGAAAAGAAAGAATCCCACTATCCGTAGTCCTAGATTCCCTTCAGATGGGGTGATGTGCCGATCCAACAACAAACAACACGAAACGACGAACAAAAAAAAAAAAAAAACCGCGGTATTCACTGCCAAAAAAAACAAATCCAGAAAAGAAACAATCCGTGTTTTGGGCCAAAAAAAAAATACCCCTTTTCCAAAAACCCCCCCAAGGATAATTTTTTATACACCAAAATCTTCTCACTACCCCTGAGTACCCTCTCCCTCTCTCTCTCCCCTCTCCCTCCCAATCAATATCCAGAATATTCTCCCCTCTTTGCTCCCCTCTTTTTAATGACAATCTCATCATTCCCTACCCGCGATGTAGCCTCGTTGGACCCATACCGTGAGTTGCAACTGTCGTCTATCAGAGAGGATGCAATGGAATCTTGGAGACGCAATCGGCAGTTGGAGCGCAATGCTTGCGTGAATGCAGAGGACTTGGCACGTGCTACCTCCGAGGTGACCATGCATTACACAGACACACGTGAGATTCTTGCAAGCAGTCCACGGAACATCCTTGCAGAATACTCCTTCAACCTTGAGGGGAGACGTCTTTCGCCTCGTGGAGCTCCGTTGAGGTGAAGGGGAAAGGTGATAATTTTCGGGCGTGTTTCATTGTTAGTTCAAAGTGGAGATTGTGCAAACTGCAACCAAAACTACAATTTTATCAAAAAAGAAAAAAGAAGAAGATACGAATATCCATACGAAACCAACATCGCAATCAGAAAACTTAGAAGTGAAAAAGACGTTCTGTATGACACACTATGCTAACGGAGTGAAGGGGGGGAAACTATCAGTATGAAATAGTACCCACTTCGGTCGGCAATTTGTCGATAACAGCAAAAAAATAAATAGTAGAGTACCCTCCATGGGTGTTCCTAAGACGGAATACGAATACCACTTTTCGGATCGTGCACTTTTTTTTCTACAGGGATTCCCTTAGGGAAGAAAAAAAAGAGCAGACGGGTAACTAAGAGACTTGAGAACGGTCTTTTTCACTGAGTGAGGTGCCCGTGAACTGGGATGGAATGAAACAACACAAAAAAGACATTTTTCTCCTTGTAGGACGAACCCCCAAATAAAATTTTCGCCTCCGGCGGACACCCCCTTTCCTCCACTGTGTACTGTGTACTGTGTACTGTGTACTGTGTACTGTGTACTGTGTACTGTGTACTGTGTACTGTGTACTGTGTACTGTGTACTGTGTACTGTGTACTGTGTACTGTGTACTGTGTACTGTGTACTGTGTACTGTGTACTGTGTACTGTGTACTGTGTACTGTGTACTGTGTACTGTGTACTGTGTACTGTGTACTGTGTACTGTGTACTGTGTACTGTGTACTGTGTACTGTGTACTGTGTACTGTGTACTGTGTACTGTGTACTGTGTACTGTGTACTGTGTACTGTGTACTGTGTACTGTGTACTGTGTACTGTGTACTGTGTACTGTGTACTGTGTACTGTGCAGTTATGCAGCCACGCCAATTTTTTTTTATAGTACCCACGTATGGCAAATGATAATTTATTATGAGATCTCATAATAAATTATGAGATCATTATGCGCTATTATGCGCGCTCATAATAATCGCATAATGCATAATAGCGCATAATAGCACATAATAGCACATAATAGCGCATAATGATTATGCGCTATTATGTGCTCATTATGTGCTCATTATGTGCTCATTATGTGCCCTACCCCAATGCCCCAAACCAGAAAATACCACCCTCAGATGTCCAAAAATCCATCTGCGCCCGGTTTTGAGCAGTTTTGAGCCTCAAGAAGCCCCGTATCTGCTTTTTTCAAAAATGTACATACAACTTGTACCTGCCCACCCCTCGTAGATAGAGCAACTCACACATCCATCACGCCTCAGTGTGAGCCAGGGGCCAGAAAAGCCCCCAAAGCCACATATTTTCACCCCAGAACCTATCCCGAGGGGTACCCAGGCGGTTTCGGGGTGTTTAGAGGGACTTGGTGGAACTTAGAACCATGTTTCAAAAAGTGTCAAGCACCTGGTACCAAAGGTTTTCCCACCCAAGGTATCTTAAGCCGTCAAAAAACGTGAAGTAGGTAATAAATCAAAGAAACCCCCCTGAAGTCAATAAAAACCACACCATAGGCCCATTTGTACCCCAAAAATCGAATTCCGCCCGGTTTTGGGCACTTTTGACCACTTCTGAGCGACTTTTTTTGGGTGGGGGGGTGGGGGGTACGGCACATAATGAGCGCATAACGCCGCATAATTGGCGCATAATAGCGCATAATAGCACATAATAGCACATAATAGCGCATAATATCACATGTATTATGAGATCTCATAATAGCGCATAATATATTATCATTTGCCATACGTGAGTACCACCGCTGAACGCTCGGGTCACCAAAAATTCAAATAAGACCAGTTTTGGGGTGTTTTGACCCTGTTTTTGACCCCCAAAGGGGAAGCCCGCCCAAAGAAAAATAGTGGAATACGGACCCGATTTTCCCCCGAAAACCCCCGGAATACGGAACACCCATGGTACCCTCTAGGTATACTCTGCAGACGAACCATTGGTTCGTCGATGCTCGTCGTGTGGGAGGGCCCTTATAATAAGTGACACCAAAACGACGAACTTTCGGTTCGTCTGCATAGTATGTCTAGGGTGGCTGCACTAATACAACCAAATTTTCAAAAAAAAGAATTCTAGTGAAGCTCGGGGCGTCTGCACTAATCCTAACTAAGTTTTCAAAAAAAGAAAAAATGCGTTCCCTTTTGGCAGAAGGTTGTCAGGGCGATACTGTTTGCTACAATGTGGACATTGCGCCGTACACACCCACCCCCTTTCCCAGCATCGTGCGGAAATAAGAGAAGAGAAGCGAATGAGCTTAACAAAGATCTTCGCATTTGTCTTTTTCTCTTTCTATGACCGACTGTATGCAGGGAGGGGGCTTTTAGGCCGATTTTTTCTTCTTTTTTTTTGGTTCGTATTTTTTTTCTTTCTGCGGTTTGTTGGACGATTCGATGTGATATATTCCTCTCATCATAGTGAAAAAGAAGTATTGAAAGATGGGTCCATTCTTTTCAGTTTTTTCCTCTTTTTTTTGGTAGGTTTATGGTTGGGGTCGGGGGTGAGTATTAATGTGGAATTCCCTCCCAAACCCTCCCGAACCCTACCACAACTCTATCAAACTTCTTCTCCGTGTGTGGGTCTGACGGTTTTTTCTCTCGAGATTGTCAACGAGAGAGCGTTTGTATTTCAAATTTTTTTTTTTTGTACCGTGCTTCACTCACACTTCATTTGTTACTCAAATATTTCCTTTGGATTCCCTGCTGTTCCAAACCCCATTGCATATTCTGCACTGTTTCCGAAAAAAAAAAATCAAAAAATCTCCGTTTTAAAGATCCTCGGTTCATTGATGTTTTTCCAAATCCCCATTTATTTGTGCTTGCATCCGGATGGCTGGCATCGTAGGTGGGTCAGTCGGGAGGTGCCTGCATCAACACAGTTTTATTACCTTTTCCAGATGACTTAGTGGGGCTTAGTATCATTATCACGCTTCGTTTTTTTTTTTTTTTTTGTTTGTTTTAAATCCGGAACATTTTTTTGTTGATCCCGATACCTATGCTAATTGAATGCATAATATTATGTCGAAATGCTTTTAAATCTCTCTGTTGGCGTCTTAGTTCCGTAGAGGATGCTTGACCCAACCATTTTTTTTATTTTTCATTTTTTTCATTTTTGTTGAAATGTGTTGTGCTGCTGTCCATTCATCTTTCACAGTTTTGTTCTTCGCTCTCCGCTGATGCACCTGAGGTGGTTTGATTATCGTTACTCTAAGCGACCATTTTGTTTACCAAGTAGAATTCAAATATGGCAATGTAGTGGAGAATCTTCCCTCGGGTGTCTACTCTAATACAAAATAAGCGCGTTGAAATTACCACAACATACGTGAAAAACAAGATGTGCTTTAGAATTTGTCTTTTTGTGATTTTTTGTTTTTATCGATTGCCTTTTAAAAAAAAAATGTTCTTTTTGAGTAATTTTTGTGCCCCCTGGTGGTTTTGCCGTTCATTACTATTCAGTAGTATGACCTTTCCTCTGCTGACTGCTACAGCGCACAAAAAAGAATAGTGGAGCACACTCTAGACATACACCCGATGCGAGTCGCATTCTCGCATTATCGCACAATTCTGGTCTGGCGAAAAATTATTGCACAATTATCGCACATTATCGCTCACTCTCGCACGACCAAAATCCTTCTACGTGACCGATACTGATTATCGCATGCGATAATGGTACGAGAATGGTGTGCGATAATGCGATAATGATTCTCGCATGCGACTCGCATCGAGTGTATGTCTAGGGTGGCTACACTAATGCAACCAAGTTTTCAAAAAACAAAAAAAAATACCTTCCTCTTCAATCCGCTTGCTTTCATGCAACTGGACGTGTCAAATGTTCAAAAAAAAAAAAAAAATCTGTTTGTATTCTCTCTCGGTGCCTTCTGGGTTGTCAAGACCATCCTATGCGAGGGTCATCGTTTATGCTATAAAACCCCTTCAAAAAAGAAAAAATGGTGGCACCCTCCCTCTCTTGATATCTCTCTGGTGCAGTGGCGGAAGGAAAAAAATGTACATACCATAGGGTGATCAGAGGTACTTTTTTTTTTGGAACGGGTTTTTTTCCCCGCCCCGCCGGCTGATAGGGAGGTGTAGGGAATAGGGGAGTGGGGGGGTGCTGACACCTTCAGAATTTTGGCCGTTATTTCTGTTTCTCTTTTATCCCTCCCCACGCAGCTTGCAATTGAACTGCAGTTGTGTTTGGGGGGATTTTTTGAGGTGGAGAGGCTTAGGTTCATCTTACTTTGTTTTCAATACATTTTTTCTTTTGTTTTTCTTTTGTGTACGTTGCGTTAGATGCATCATGGCTGTGTTGCAGCCATGTCCATTGTCTTCCCTTCCCGACCCCCTTAGCTTGTACCCATTTTTATTTTTATTCTCAAATAGCAACATCCAAACCTTGGTTTGTATATTATCAAAAGAGTTTTTCAAAATAGCGCAAATCATGGATGATACCAAGTGACTTTTTTGTCATATTATGACAAGTGAAATGACATGTCGTTTCACTTGTCATTTGTCACTGGGTCCCGTCGTGTATGACATTATTACTCCCACCCCATCCAACTATTTTTTAGCATGCCAACACAACGCCTCGGCAACTCCAGACACAAAAAAAAAAGGCCTTTCCCCCCCTCCTCCCATTTCCATATAATTTTCAAAATCCAAAACTCCCACACTTCCACGTCAAATCTTCTCCCCTTCGTTCTCTCCCATTCTCCACACCACCCCCCCCTCACCTCCTCCAGCGGCATCTCTCTCTCTCTCTCTCCTACCCCCTTCTTTTTTACAATGAGCAAGGTGATTCCTTTCGTGACCGGATCTGCAGCGAAGTCGCAGGTGGTGGATGCGGCGGCTAAGGTGCTGTCCGCTGTGGGTGTGACATTCAAGAACGTGTCGGTGTCGGAGGCGTCCGCGGCGCTGAGTGGGAACAACGGTGTGGGTGCTGCAGGGGGGCTTACCCGTGCGGATGTGGCAGCTCTGGCGGCGGCAACCGGCCAGCAGTTCCACAGCAAGGTCATCAGGACCGAGGCCAGCGCTGCGCTCAACCCTGACGCCACCTACGCGGACGCAAAGTACTCCTTCGTGCGTGCCTTCGGACCGTCCAGCTCCAACGCCATCTCCTCCGTCGAGCGTCTTGACAAGTTCCCCAAGTCCGGTGTGAGCGCCCAGGCAGACGCCGCCCTCTGTGAGGAAAGCTTCAAGCGCACCGCCGCCGAGGCCGTCAAGGTCGCCAAGGAGACCGGTGCCTCCCGTCTCACCATCCTCCAGAAGCCGCAGACCGCCTTCGCGCAGCACAACGCGCTCTTCCTCTCCACCATCAAGGCCGCCCTCCCGGTATGCAAGGCACTTTTTTTACTTTTTTGTTTGTGCTTCGTCCGGTGTACGGTGAGGCATTTGAACTATTATCCCTTATTTCGTTAAGGAGGGGCATAGATGAGATGTCCAGAGTGTTCTTTAAAAGGGTCGTAGATTGATATTGTCTGCTGAGTTGTCTTCGTGTGGAGATACGTTTTGAGCGGCTTTGGGTGCACAAACAAAAGGCCCTATTTTTTTGGGGCAACATTGAGTAGACCTGTGAAGATGTGTGGGATATTGTAGATTGTAGATGTGGCAAAAAAAAATATCACCACCTTTTACAGGAGACCATCTCGGTTGAGGTGCAGAACACCCAGCAGGTGTACAACAGCGCCGTTATGTTCGCGAAAAACCTTGGCGTGATTGTCGCACCCGACTACACAGCGGCGGACAACTTCGAGGGAATCACCACCGGCATTGCGGGAGGAGCGGGACTGGTATGGTTTTTGTGTGACACCACAGTGCAGATGCACTGTGCACGAGAGGTCAATTTTTCTATTTTTTCTTTGACGTTTCTATAAGACGAAATTCATTTTTTGGTGTTTCCATTAGCTACAACACATCTTTATCGAAAAAATTGCACATCAAAACAAACCTCACAACACAGGCAAGCGAGTCCATCCACAGCGACTCCTCCACCATCTACGCACAGGCACAGACCGCAGGTATTGACCCCCCCACTCCCACCCAATCTCACCCAATCATCCCTTTGCAAGCTCTGTGTGCAACGATTCCGGTACCGATACCCGACATTTTCTTTGGTGACTAAGCAACGAGAGGCTTAGGATCATCTTATAAACCTTTCTTTTTTTTCCCTCTCCGAACGCGGGGTTGTTTTTAAACAGACCCCTTTCGAGATTTCCCACACAACTGTAACGACATTACCCATACAAACTCTTTGTCTATCATATTCACTAACCCCTTCCCCTTCACCCTTCACCTCTCATCCCACCCACAGGCCAGAACCCCACCGGTCTCCTCCTCGCTGCCTCTGGAGCACTCAAGCAGATGGGCCTCAGCGCCGAGGCAGGCAAGATCGACGCCGCACTCAAGAAGGTCTACTCCAGCAAGGCAAACCTCCCCGCCGATGTCAAGGGAGTATGTGTTCCCCCTCCCCTCCCCTCCCCTCCTCCCCTTCTTCTTTCCCCCCCCTCTTTCTTAACAACTCTCATACACATTGCACTGCAAACATGTGGTGGCATCACCACAACACCCATCTCTGCAAGAAGAGACTAAAAAAACAACCAAATCTCCCAGACATATCTTACAAGGTTCCTTTTTTTGATACACTGAAAAACGAGAGAGATTTTGTATTTGAAATCATATTTTGAGTACCAAAAAAACGGACAGTTTTTTTTTTTGGCAAGCATTTTACAGGGTCCACCTTTAGGTCAGGAATTTCCCGAAGCAAATACTGCATACCCACATCCCCACAACCCACCACAGGGAAACGCTGACGCTGAGGCCTTCGCCAACGCTGTCAAGGCAGCACTTTGATAAGTGAACCATGTCTATTATAGCATGTCTCTCCAAATCTCAATTCCCTTTATAGCCTCCAAGCAAACTCCTTGAGGCCTTTTTTGAGACCTGGAGAGAGAGGGTGGGTGGGAGGTTCAACAAAACGGGGGGGAAAAAGGGCAAAAAAAATGTCATTTTTTCTCCCCATCAACTCTCGTCATCTCCTTTTTCACAAACCTGCAAAAAAGGTAAATGCTTAACGACTCTATTTTGTTGGTTATCACTACAAAAAAAATGCAAATACATTGTTAAAAAAATGTGTTTGGTGGGGGGGGAAACAAAAAGGGGAGGGATGGGGGATAAAGAGTGAACCAAAAAAATGGGGGGAGATTTGAGGGAGGAGCCTTAGAGCAGAGGGAGGGGGGAGAAAATTGTCTAATTTGGTCAAAAAAAGAATGGACAAAAAAAAGGGGGAGGGGGACCGGGGCTGTTCTGGTTAGCTCTGATTCTGATAGGGGAGGGTTTTATCAGCAATAAAAAAGCAAAAGGTTAAAGGAAAGGTTTGTCCAATGTTCCAGGGTTTCGTGTCCAAAAAAAAAAAAATGTCTTTTACTGTTTCTCTGTGAACCGTATTAGAGAGAGACAGGGACGTGGAAGGAAAAAATAATAAAAAAAAACGACAGGACAAAAGGGGACCACCAGCGTATGTGCATACAAAAAAAAGGTAGTGCAAGGCACGTATTTGTGGTTGAAGGGGAAACGACGAAGATATAAAAAAAAAATAAAAAAACCAGAACCCTGTCTGATTTATTTGGCATAGCGAATGTCAAAAAAAAACTACCACAAAAAAATGGAGGAAAGATAGGACCAGGGTGATTCAAAAAAAAAAAAACAAAAAACAAGGATTCGTCCAGCAGGATGTGCAAAACAAAAGAAACAAAAAAGACACTATTTTCCCCTCCAGCCCATCTTATATACTTGCGCCCAAATTAGCGACTCAGGGTTTGTGCTCCTCTATCGCCTCTCCCACACTGCGAAACGGGCAGAGGGCCCCAACCGGGACCCTACATCACAGGATTCGCGTCCCTGTGTTTGCAATGATCCCCGTTCATCTGGCTGAATGAGCGGAAGCGGGAGTGGCACATATCAGATGTAAACCACGAAATGGATGTAGGACGATGCATGGTTGGGGTGACCACCCCCACGGTACAGCCGGTAATGTACCAAGGTACACTGTTCACGAGAGGGATTTGTATTTCAACTCCACTTTACTCTTTTTCCCCTCTTTCCCCCACTTTGGGGACGCTGTGCCTCACTTATCTCTATAGATCACCCACAACACCCATTCCAGTCAACATCACACACACCACCCACACACTACAATGCACTTGATGATGTACGAATGCCCGGAGTCTGGCAACAGGTATGGCCTTGTCTTGTTGTGGTGTAGGCACTTTCTTTTTCTCCAACAAAGGGTACCCTTTTCGCACCCATGCCTTCACTTCGACACGAAGAGAACGAATTTGAGAAAGTATAGTGGAGCACACTCTAGGGGTGGCTACACTAATACAACCAAGTTTGTGTCTGTGTTTTGTTGCTCCAACATTTCAACCATAAGGGGCACCCCTCTCAATGCTTTTCGGTTTATCTGAAAATATATGAAAAAATTCAGTTTAAAAAACCTTTTTACTCACCACAGAGTCTACACCCTGAAGAAGTCTGACCCTTGGGGCAACCCGACCGCGTCTGCACACCCCGCGAGATTCTCCCCTGACGACAAGTTCTCGAAGCACCGTGTGAACATCAAGCGTAAGTACAAGGTCCTCATGACCGACAGTGCCGGCAGAGAGCTCTGATCACCCCCCATTCCTTTTACTTCACAAGATGCGTTTGTGATCAACCTTCCCCCTGTTGAGACAAAAACTCATCTTTAAAAGTTTTCCTTTTTTTTTTTTTTTTTTTTGGGAGGGGTATCCATTGCCCTATACAATATGGCAGCATCTAGCATAGTGAGGCGAGAGGGTGCTACACTAGTCAAAAAACAAGTAAAGTGGTGATTTGCACAAAACTGTGGCAAACTACACTCCAACAATTTATCAAAATTATAAAAATAAAAATTGTAATCAGAGGGAAGGGGATGACGGTGGGTTTTCTCCACGGTGTTCCCCCCGACCCTTTTATTTTATCAAAAGAAGAAGAAAAAATACCCTACCATCTTTGAAGATACGTATGTACGTTGCGCTGAGGCATATTTATCTTTGAGACCCCCCCCCCCTTTTTTTTACGTCTCCCCCACCCCCATCCCCCCCCTTTCATTCGTTCCGTTAAAAAAAAGAAAACACTCAGCCCAGAAAAAAAAATTGAAGAAAATATGGGGTCATTTTTTTTTTGTTTCTGAAAATTTACGAACGGTATTTTGTCGTCTTTTTATTCATGATGTTGATCGCCTCTCAAAGGCATTTCTTGCATCATTTTTTTTTTTCTTCGGCAGAGTGTCAGTGCCTGCGTCCCACGAGGCGTTGTGCACTATCAACTTCACTTTTTTTTGGTTGTATCATTCAGGGTTTCGAAACAAAAGAAAAAAAAAATATCATAGGGTGGGGTAATATATCCCCCGCCCATCTACTTTTTTTTTTGGGAGGGAGGGGACCCAAAATTTCATAAAAAGAGAAAAAAAAAGTGGCTGAGAAGACAAAAAAAGCACTCCTATTTTCGATCACCATTTCCCCCCGGAGCACGGTTGGGTGAGTGAACGACGTGACACTTTCCGCTCTCAAGGTAGTGTGCGTAAAAACGTTTAATCAACCCCTCTCTCACAGCACCCCACACCCCCCTTTCCCCCATTTTTTTACACCTCTTCCCTCCCCTTCGAATGTCTTCAGTGACAGCGCATCGTCGGAGCGATGAAACGTTAGCAACGATTCGTGCGGAGACAAAGGCGATTGAGTTGGAGAACCGTGTGATGACATTGGAGGCGGAGCTGCGGAAGCTGCGGCAGGAGCGTGAGGTGGAGGAGAAGACAAGGCAGAAGGCGCATCATCGGAACGGCCGCGTGCTCCCGGCAAGCGGGTCGCAGCAGACCCTCGACCTTTCTCTCTGTGCCGCACAAAGCTCGCCTTCACCACCAGAACGCAGTCTTCCCGACACCCCTATCGAACCTTCCCCCACCGAACCACACCACACCCCCAGCGCCAGCCCTCCCTGCCCATTAAGACGTCCCATCGACCCTTCCTCACAACGCCGTTCTGCAAGCCCTTCCCCCGCATTTCTTTCGGTCGAAAGCGTGCCTTTTAAGAGATTTCTCAAAAGGCTGCTGTCGGTGTACGAACCGTACACACTCTTTATTGAAGCATTGTCGAGGTGGACTGGGAGAGAGGCAGAGGCGGTGCTGCATTATTGTAAGGCGTACTCATTGACGTATGCGCATATCATGGAGATGGCGAAGGAGAGGAGTGCCTCGCCTGTGAGGGGCGCAAGGAGGGGTGGTCGTAGTGTCTCGCCCGCACCCCGCGAAGAAGCTGAGGGGGAAGAAACCACGCCCGCAAGAAAACGCCCTGTTCTCGTGAGGCACACAAATATGTCCTCCCTAGAGCGCAGTCCAGGAAATGCGCCAGGGGTCTACCATTCGACGTCCCCTACGCGGAAGGATGGTTCCCCTGCAGTGTCTCCAATCCCAGCGGACAAGAATGGAGGGCATTCGCAGACAAGAATGAAGCGGTGGCCGCAAACAGGGAAGAAGTGATTTTTTTTTTTTTTTTTTTTTTTTTTTTTTTTGAAAATTCATCGTACATCTCAATGTAGGGGTGGTGTGGGCTTTTTTTTTGGGAATTCCGTGGGGTTGGGTATAGGGGCTTTGGATGTCAAGCCAGCTTTTTTGGGAAGGGTAAGGTAGTTCTGAAAGCAAGCCTAAAAAGTCTTTTAAAAAGGGGTATGTGTGTGTGTGTGTGGGGGGCCCCACTGTGGGATGGGATGTTGTTCACGAAGAATGATATATCTGCGGTGATGTATTTGTCTTTCAAGATTTCTATATAAAAAAACAACAACAACAACACAACAGGGTCTGTGCCAAGCATCCCTTACCTCAAAAAAAATAGTATCTCTGGGAAAAAAATGTTTTTTTTTTCTTGGTTGATCGCTCAATTACCCTGTTGGAAGGTGGGGGGTGATTGGCGACCGTTATCTGAGGAACTATTTCTCCTTTTAAGCTACGCTTTGTAGGTAAAAGTTACTTGTGTCTCTTTGTCATTTAAGTAGGTACCCTGTCACGAAGAGGGCTTTTGTATTTCAAGTCAAATTAGGTTTTGTTGCATTGAAGCATCCACACTTAAAAGGGCGGGGTTTGTTTTCGTTATCCACACACAGTCCCTATCCTTCTTTTTTTTTTCGACAACGGTGGCAACAAAAGGGGGTGTTTTTTTGGAGGGGGGTGGACAACATTTCTTCAATACCTAGTGTCCCTCACCCCCCCCGCTATTTTGCTCTCTTTTTTTTCAATTTTTGTTTCCTTCTCCCCCACAAAAAGCGAAATGCAAATAACAAACAAAAAAAAAATGCTGTTTTTCCCCCCTCCCCTCCCCTTTACATACCCCGAAGGCGAATACCGTGTTTGCCTATATATTTCTTCTATATTCGCCCTATATTCGGATCCGAATAGAGAATGGTGAATGGTGAATACGTATTTTCGTCTTCGGGGTATGCCTTTAGGTGACTTAACGCGAGGCTTAGGTTCATCTCATAAAACCCCCATTTTTTTTTTTTATCTGCGATATAACGGGGTTGGGTTTCACTTCTCGCACAAAACAAAAATAACTTATAGTGGAGTTCATCCTCGGGGTGTCTACACTAATACAACCAAGTTTTCAAAATAAACAAAAACAAAAAACTTTTCATTCAATCCTCAATCCCCCCATGAAACGATGACCTACCCCCCTCCCGAAGAGGTCTGGTCTGTACGTGGCCTAACTGTGTCTTCACGATCCATGGCACATAGCACACCTTTAGTCTTTGTTTTAGGTGCCTGAGCATGAAACTCTTAGCTTCGTCTTACAAGTTTATTTTGTTTGGGTACATTTAGTGCACCCTATTATACCTTCTATTCAGTAGAATAGAAAGTATATGAAACATTTTTTTTTTCTTTTTTGGGGCAGATTGCTATTCTTCAAAGGAGGATTTTTTTTTGGCTCCCCTGCAAAAATAGCAACTCTCATCAAAAACTGGCGACTTTATGTTGCCTACGAACAAAAAAAATTGGGACCGGGAGACGGTGGAGGGACAAGCGTATGAAGGTGGTCCCCCACCCCTTACCATCCCTTCAACAATTTAAACCCCTTTCAGATGGGATGGCCACCTTTTTCAGTGTCGATCCCAATACCAACTTTTCTTTTTGAGGCAAAATCCACAGCAAAAAAATAAAGTAGCGTGCCTTTCAACGTAACGACAATAACCTAGTGGAACACAACGTACCAATGATTACGTTCCCCCTTGTGTTCACTATTCTTTCTTTTTTCTTTAAAAAGTTTGGGTATATTTTAAATAATTTAGTGCACCCTAGTATACGTTCTATTCAGTAGAATAGAAAGTATATGAAATATTTTTTTTTGTTCAAAAAACAATTTTGAAGAAACAACGGAGTGTGACTGCATTTAAATACAGATTCGACTGGCTAATGCGAACGGTGCACGGATGCTCACAATGCGACCGGGGTGGGGAGGGGAAACGAGATTTTTGATTTTTTTTTTTTGGGGCCAAGCTTTATGCTTTACCCCCTAGTGGATACTGTCCAATCCTTTGCAAAGACATACTGTGAAAAAAAGCATGGCAATTAACCACATTTCTTTCCGTGCTGCCACAAGATTATTTTTTGAGAAGGTTTTGTTTTGGTTTTTTTTTTGTTCAAATCCACAATTATTTTCTATATTTCCCTCCTCCACCACAGTGCCTGTTAGCCCTATGTAGAATGGTTATCATAGTGCAATCATCTCAGACATTCTCTAGCTCTATACAAATGGGGAAGATATTGCAGACTCAGACTAAGACTGCATTATTTGATGACAGTGCTCTGCCTCCGCCGAACGGAGGCAGTTTGCACTTTCAATCTTTCTTCTCCCCCAGCGCGATATCGATAATGCAGTGTGCACGAGAGGCACATTCATCTTACAAATTTTTATGTTGAGATATGTGTACACATGATATACATCCATCTTTCAAATTTTAAATGCTGACACCGTTTTTTTTCTTTTGCCGCTAGGTCCAGCACACATTTCTTCCCCACACCCCCCATAAGAAAAGTAACGTAACCTCAGTATTAAAAAAATCGGGGTGAGATGTTCTCCCCTCCCCCCTCCCTATTTCATCTCCTTTCCAACCCACACGACGGGACCCAGTGACAAGTAACAAGTGAAATCACATGTCATTTCACTTGTCATATGACAAAAAAAGTCACTTGTCATGACAAGTGACTTTCTATGGGGATATAGGCTATTTACTTGTCGTTTACTTGTCACCTTTTTCACTTGTCACTTGTCACTTGTCACTTGTCACTTGTCACTTGTCACTTGTCACTTGTCACTTGTCACTTGTCACTTGTCACTTGTCACTTGTCACTGGGTCCCGTCGTGCATCCATCCACCACGGCCCCCACCCCACCCTACCCTACAAAAAGCCCACCAGCTTTTTTTACATTTTCTTTTTGTTCTCCCAACCCACCACCCTTTTTTGTGGTTCTTTCTCTTTTTCTTTCTCTCTCTCCTACACCACTCTACCCCACAATGCAAACCACCAGCACCCGCACTGCGACAACCGCACCCACCCACACCTCTACCGCATCTTCATCAAACGGCCTTTTAAACCGAGAAAAATTTCGCATTTCCACCTTGAATGCGAAGGCAATTTGCCGTATTTTATCCTTGCTGTTATGGACTAAGGACCCCTTTTGTAGAATTGTTGTTAGCGATTCAGGTGTTCGGGTGCATATGAGTGACAACGGGAAATGCGTCCACGCGACCGCCCTCATTCGAGAGGAGCTCTTCACCGAAATAAGCACAGCGGTGCGTGGAAGCAACGTCTGTTTTAGCGTAAACCTCAGCCACCTTCTGTATGCCTTTTCTATGACCGGGGCTGGTCCTCAATTGGTCCCTTTGGTCATGCGGTACCCGGGGGCTGATGGGAGTGTTCTCGTCGAATCTATTGACGGCGACCACAGCACTTCTTGCGCCCTCGCTGCAAAGACATGGGACGGAGAATTTCTCGATCTCGCCTTCAAACATAACGACGTCATCATGAAGGCCAACATGAAGGCAGAGCTGCTCAAGGAGGTGGTCACAGATTTGGAGCATATGAACGCTGAGTCCGTGGAGATTGCGTTTTCTGCAGAGGACCAGGCAGTTACCTTCAAAGGGGGCTCGCAAAGTAATGGTTCTGTGAGCATCACTGCCTCCGCTCACGTTGCAAACCAACTCATTTCTAGCATCGAAATCGCGAGAAGTGGGGTCACATCGTTGGCGTTGGGGCACCTCGCGCATACTATCAAAACAGACTATTTCCGTGATGTGGCAGGCAGGGGAGGGGTTGTGGGGTCAGACCATGTCACATTCCGTGTCAACGCAGTGGGAACCGTCTCCCTCGTCTTCCACATCAAGTCTGCTGATGCCGCTGTGACCTGTGGAGTTGAATGCACCATCCTACCTCTCTACAAGGCGCAATCAGACGCAGGTGACGCTCTTCAATTGACCCCCATGGGAGTCTCCTAAAAGTATAACGACGGGTGAAAAAAGTAAATTGAATTGAAGTGTGTGGTTTCGTTAAGCCATACAAAAATTAAGTCATTTTCAATAGATGAGAGATGTCTCAAAAAATGGGAGGGGAAGGGGGGAAGGAGGAAGGGGAAGGGAACAGATTTGGAGTGGTGTGTGTGTGTGTGTGCACCATTGTGGCTCTAGCCACATTTTTCTGACAAAAAAAGGGGGAGGGGAAGGGGAGGGTAATGTGATGGGAGGAAGAAGAAGGGTGCTGTCTTTAAAAAGCAAGGTGACGAAGCACGGAAATTGAGCAATCAACGAAAAAAAAACCCCCCTTTTTTTTTTCTCCCTTTTACTTAGTCTCACCTATCTGAGTTGCTATTTTTAATTTCTCGAAGAGTTTTTGAAGGCGTTCTGAAAGAACGTGATGTGCAGTGAAAAAAGGGGGAGGTCTAACCTCAAAATAACCCAGACAGCAGTGGCCCGGTTAAGTGCCCCGGTAACGGTCTTTGTGTCTTCTCTCTTAGTGCCCCCCCCCTTTTTTTTTTTGCGTCCGTCGTTTGATGTATTTTGCACTAATACACCACAATAAACCTCATACCCCCTTTCTGCACTACTTCACTGTGATTTTTTTCTCTTATTTTAGTTGAAATCCTACAAAAAAAAACGGTCTCTCTCTCTTCTCTCTCTTCTCTCTCGCAAAAAAAAGTTATGAGTTTTATTCAATTTGATAAAGTTTCTACGGAAAAAATGGCTGGGCGAGTAATTTCAGGTTTTACTTTATTTCACGGCCGTGAAATAAAGTATTACACGTATTTTAGCCGTAAAAAGTCTGGCCGTGAAAATAAAGTAACATTATTTCACGCTCACGGCCAAAAGTGGTTTTTCCCATACAAATTCAAAAATCCACCCCCTTACAAAAAAATTTTTTGACCCTATTTTTGGTGCTCTAAAGTGGAGTCTGACCCCCATGTCCAGATCTCAAAAATGCACGATGAGTCAAATAAAGCAACAGATTTCATGTTTTGAGTAGTTGTGGTAATGTGGTCTAATTTTTGCTTAGGGGGCTACTCTTCAGGGGGGTCTACTATTTGACCCCCCAGTAATAGTATTGGTAGAAACACGGTGCATACAACTTTTGTGTCCTTGTTTCTTCACAACAACTATGGGGAGGAAGTCGAAGACGTGGGTGATGAGGAACACGGAGGTCAGCATAAAGGAAGAGGCAGACACTGCAATGGATAACACGCTCGCAACAGCTTCATCAACCGCACACGAGAAGGAGTACATGAAGTGTTGCACATATGTCCGAGTCAAAGAGAACATAAAGAGTGCATCCTAGCTCCTCTGCACCAACATGTGAGATGTTCACATCGCACATAGTACTTTAAACACCTACATGATACGGGGTCAGGGAGTATTTTTAAAATGGGGGTATTTTTCTGTAGTACCTACCCCCCACCCACCCTCTGCCTCGCAAACACCACTCACCACGGGTTTATTGTGACACACCACGTTTTCTCCTTCACACGTTCATCCATTTTTTCCATCTCAACTTTATCAAATTTTGAATAAAATTACGTATTAAATGAAAATCAGGCAGATTTTCACTTGTGGGTGACTTTTTCACTCGTTTCTATTACTCCACTCGCTTCGCTCGTGAAGTAAACCTCACTCGTGAAAAAGTCACCCACGCGTGAAAATCAAGCGATCTGATTTTCATTTAATAAATAGTCATTATTTTTACCCTAATCATCCCCCACCACCCTCTCTCTATTCTTACTCCTTTTACAACCTATTTATCAGATTGCATTTCTTCTCTCTCACCGCAAATACCAAAGATGTCTTACGCACCGTCCTACGCACCGTCTTACGGCTCCCCAGTGTACAACGTGGCACCGCAGCTGTCGCCGAGGCAGTACACGCAGCACGCATACGATGCTCACCCACGCCACTCGACGTCGCCGTCACGCCACTACAGGGATGCCTACGCGCCTGCACAGCGCACTCCGTCTCCGAGGGGGTACCACCCGACTGGGTACACCCAGCCGCCTGTTGCTGCTCCTATGACCTCGCCGGTTATTGTGTACGGACATCCGCTGAGCCAGCCTTGCAGGTCGGTGCAGTGGTATGTGAAGTACGCACGCAGCAATGCGGAAATCAGGTACATCGATCTGCTCGACAAGAAGGAACACAAAACGCCCGAATACGAGAGGAAGTTCCCAAGCATGCAGGTCCCCGCCGCTGAGGACAATGGACTGTACATCGAGGAGAGCACCGCCATCCTGCAGCACATTGCACGCAACGACCCGATCATGCCACGCGACGCACACGGCATCGCGAAGCTGAACACCCTCCTCGCACGCCACCTCTCCTCTGTGCGGAAGTGCAGCACGGAGCTCTTCCGCTTTGTCTTCTTCAGCAAGCCCGATGAGTTTGCAGGCCTCATCTCCAAGGGGCAGGAGACCATCGCACCGATTCTGAAGAGCTACAACGCGATCCTTGAGAAGCACCCCTACGTCGGTGGCCGCGACATTTCTCTTGCGGACTTCATGTTTGCGCCCGAGGTGGATGGCTTCCTGTATGCCCGTGGTGCGCTGGGTGTGGATGTGTTGGGGCCGTACCCCGCGATCAAGGCGTACCTCCGCCGTCTCGAGAGCATCCCGGGCTACGTCGAGAACGTGCGTGCCGCAGCAGACAGTTTCGACTCCCTCGCAGAGAAGGGGATCGTGCCGAAGAACCCACGTGCTGCATCGCCAGCAGGGTCCTCCCGTACGACTCCCTCCCCCCGTGGTGGCAGCCCGTACAACACCAGCCCAACCGGAAGGCAGTACACTCTGTGAGGTGGATTGTGATTTTTTTTTGGTATTTTTTTTTGCACCTTGTAATACAATGTATATTGCGAAAATGAAATGATTTTTTTTTTGCACTTTCAACTCTTTACTCTTGGCCCTCTCGCCAATCTAGCTACATATCCTAACTCTCCAATGTCTTTCGTCTTCGTCAACAAAAAAGGTTGCAGTTCAATTTGTATCTTTCACTTTACCGATTCCAAAAAAAAAACAGGGGGGTTACAGGGGTTGCACAGTACAGGGATTTCGGGTGTTCCGCTGTTCTGTGGCATCCCCCCCCGTCACCCCCCATTTTTTTTTCTCTCTCTCAACTTGTGTGATTCTTTGTACGCACAATGGTAATGTGATTTGTTTGAAAGATTGTGTTTTGTGCGAAGGCACACCCTTTCTTTTCATTCATTCTTTAGTTAGCCCTTTCTTCAGGTTTGCGTTTGTTGCCTTTGTTGTACGATGGATATGCACGTGAGGCATATTCATCTGACAACATCTCTTCTTCTTACACCATTTTTCCTTTGCCCTTGGGCTATAGTGTGTTTATTTTGTCCCAGTTTCCTGAAAGTGAAATGGACAGGATGATGCACTAATGGCGCATCGTGGAGGCAGTGTAATCGATTTTTTTTTTTTCCGTTTTTGATATCCGTCTTCCGTTCTTCGCATTTTGTTCGCAAGATGCGAGCCAAGGCGGGCCTCAATCCAGTTTGTTTTCTTGTCATGTTCTTCACCACAATGTGTTTCATCTGTCTTCAAGCCTTCTTTTAAACTTGCCCATCATGCGTTGCCAGGGAAAAGAAAGCTATGAAAGATATTTGCATCACGTGGTGTCATTCGCTCTCTTTCTTTCGAGTCACATTTTTGTAACCAAAAAAAAAAAAAAGGTAGTTCATCATTTTCTGAGTTCTGTAACTATGTCCCTCCATGCAGTTCCTGATGTGTGCCGGTGAAGTGGTCCGCAGTGAGGTAGATACTCAAGAGCGGAGATGGGGTGTATGGCCTGCAATGTTCCATCGAAGCTTCATTTTTGTTAGGTGGGGTACGTGAGGCTTAGGTTCATCAATTTTGCTTGGTGTTTTTTGGTGTTTTTTCCCAACAAATCTTTATCTCATGAGACAGGCGAAACAAAAACACAAGCCACAATGATTGCTCGACAAGAGTCGTGGGTCTCAGGCGGCAACTCGCATAAGTCGCGCCCAAATGACGAAGTAGTGAGCAACGGGCCCAGCCGCAAGCACTGCTGCGCCACACTCCCGATCACGGCAATCATCCTGACGGCAACGCTCCTCTCCACAACGTCGTCGATGGCAGGTGGGCTGATCATGTACTTCGAAGGTCTGGCCTCGCTTGAGGAGTCTGTGAAAGAGACGTCCTTCAGTGAGATTGCTGTCCTGCACGCATCGCTGCAGAAGGTGCTCGAGAAGACAGAGGACTCAATCATGCAGACGAAGAAGTTTCTCTACAACAACGACATCATCAACACCAACAACTCTGCAGACTGGTCGCGCATACTTCGTTGCCTTTCGCATGCGCAGGTGTCCGACAGAGACTGGCTGCAAGGTCTTGGTGTTGCAATGATCCCACACGACCACACAACAAACACAACCTTCTACGGAAGCGTCTGGGGAGACGTTCTGAAGAACGGTTCAAAGGAGCTGGTGTACGGCATTGCTGCGGAATACCAAAACCCTGTGACGACGTACGACGAGAATGGCACAGTCGCAGAATGGCCGATTCCCACATACCTTGTGGATCCGTCGACAGGTGCACAGGGTGAGCTGTCGTACGAATGGGATGGTTCAGACATTGTACTTGACACTCCAAAGTACAACACAACGACTGGACTGCCCATTCTGGAAGCATCACCCGAAAAAAAATACGCATGGGTTCCTCCTGTCGTGAAGACAGCACTCGCAAGCAGGTGGTGGGAGCCGCTCCAATGGATGGCTTCTGACGGGAACCTGTATGCATTCACCGAACTGGAGTCAATATTTGCACCGCCGCCTGCACCACACCCGTTCTCTGCCTACAAGGAGATTGTGGTGTACGTTGGATTGGCGTACGCGTCCTTTCTGCCACCGTTCCTGTCTTACAAAGAATCCAGAGAGGACACAACAGTGCTGATGATTGATCGTGAGACCAATCTTGTCATTGCGTCCACGTTGGGACTCGAAATGATTCCGAATAAAATATGTAACTTTACGATCGACGATCTTGACGAGAAGATCACTTGTGCGTACCGTGTTGAGAACATGTCGCTCGTGATCCAGGAGGCATACCAGTTTCTGGCGGACACGCCGTTTGGTGCATTCCACAAAGAAAGCCTTGACGGGGAAGAGTACTTCATGCGGAAGCAACACAGCCACTTGCAGATTGAGTTGATCTGGCTGCGTCCTACGTCTTCTGTGGAGGGGAAGGTGCAGAAGGCTTTGCTGCTGCTGATCATCTTCACCTGCATTGTGCTGGTGTTTGACCTCTCGATCAGCACGGCAGAAATCATCTTCATCGCTGTGCCCATGCGGAGGCTGTCGAATGCGATCCGCGACGTGAGCCGCATGCAAACGGAGGAAGCAAACGCATTTCTGAGTGCCATGAGCCACTCACCGTTGACAGAGGTTGCAACGATGCGTGAGTCGGCACAGATCCTTGTCGACAACATGATTGAGTTCAAGACCTTCCTCCCTTCTTCCATCTTCCACGAAACGGAGGAGGCGTCTGTCTCGATCCAACGTGACCCACCAGGCAGCGCCAGTGGCGAGGCGTGCATTGTGTTCACAGACATCAAAGGGTCGACACAGCTGTGGGAAGGCTACCACGACGGGATGAAGGTCGGTCTGCAGCTCCACAACGAGGTGATCCGTGAAGCGATCAAGCAGTATGACGGCTACGAGGTGAAGACCATTGGCGATGCGTTTATGATTGCTTTTGACAGTGCGCTTGATGGGCTGAAGTTCAGTCTGACTGTGCAAGAAAACCTCACAAAGGCAGCATGGCCGGAATCTCTGCTTGAATGCCCTCTTTGTGCACGCGATGCTTCGGGTCATTGGGTTGGCATACGCATCAGGATTGGCGTCAACTATGGACAGGTCACACTTGACCATTGCCCCGATCTGCGCAGAACGGACTACCTGGGCCCGACAGTGAACCGTGCAGCACGTTTGGAGTCTACTTGCGTTGGGGGCTCTGTCGCGCTGATGGACGACTTGTATTCGACACTGACCACAGAGGATTTTGCCTCTTTGCACGCAACTCATGTGCAGATTGGGAAGAGGGTTTTGAAGGGGATTGCACAGCCTGTGGGGGTCTCTCTTCTTGTCCCTGAGGTGTTCCCGCGCAGAGTCCCACAGGTGGTCCTCATGGCACAGGACCAGCTGAAGGAAGGGACCCACAACCCGTTGCAAGGTGAACGCCCAGGGTCCGAGAACTCTGCTTCCTCCATGAACCAGTCCATGGTGTCTGAGCGCAACCAGAAGAAGAAGAGAAAGCAGCGCATGGAGAACCTGACCCGCTACACAGACGTGCTGACACCGGTGGGGAACGCAACAATCGGCTTCGTCACAGAAGACTGCTTCGATGGTGCGCCCACAGAGGTCACTGTGCAGCTGAACTCACTCATGTCGCGGGTGGTGGCCTGCCTCGACAGGACAGACGGGTGTCTGACCAGCGTCATCGGGTCTGTTCTGTGCTTTGGGTGGAACATCTCGAAGAAGTGCAAACCGCATATCGAAACGGCCTTCAGATTTGCTGCGATGATCACACAATCGAGTGGAGATGTCCTACGCTTATCTCTGAGCACCAGCACGCTGATGAACGGATATGTTGGGAACGGCGAACACCGTTTTGTGACCAGCATCGGATCTGCGATGATGCAGGGTGCGTCGACCATCAGCTGCATGGAGTGGGGTGTGAAGGTGATCTACTCAAGCAGGTCGCAGAAGGCGATGTTGGTGTCGCTGTCTGAGCGGGGCTTTGTGCGTCCTGTTGGGACACGTGGTGCGTCAAATGCTAATCTTGTTACGCTTTACGAGGTCAACGTTGACTTACTGCAGCGCTGTACCAACGACAAACTATTTTCTCTTTTTGCAGCTGTACGAGATGACGACAGTTGCGAGGGGGCTGAGGCCATTGAGAAGGACGAGGCATGGTCTTCTGTGTATGCTGAAGCCTTCCAGGCAAGGGACGTGCGGGCGCTAGACAGACTCGCAATCAAGGATCCCATCATCGCAGGGGTACGCGACAGAATGAAACTGGCCCTCCTTGGCGAAGCGAAGCAAATCAGCGAGATCACGATGCAGTCGCTCCTCTCCACCTCTGTCGCTATCGACTCAATGTGAACATTACAAAAAAGAAACACCCAAATCTAAACAAAGCCATTCCACACATAACACTCACTTCTTAAGGTACACCACCTTAGTTAAATTCCCCATATCTCTTTCACCTTTCGGAAGACATTTTTTCGCCCCCTTTTTTTTCTTCTTTGCAGTGATCCGGGTGGGAGTGGAGGAGAAGAAAACGATCATAGCAATGTACACACCATCAGCCGTTGGGTCGGCCTTTCTTATTGTATCCTAAATGCAAAGAGGGATCGTATAATATGTGTTTCCATTTTTTTTTATATCGTTTATTGAATGCATAATGTTGATAATATTGTTTTGTATTGATCTGCGATTGTATCGTTGCGCCTAAGTCTTTGTTCCCCATTGTATATCTGTTGACAAACTATACAATAGGCACCAAAGGGTTATTCTTTGGGTCTTTTTTCGGGTGAGGTGTTTGCACTTTCAACGCCTCTTTTTCTTTTTTTGCGAAAATTTGGGACAGCTTTTTTTACCCATAACTTTTGTATGGTTTGGAAAAATACCAATACACACAATATAATGGACGGAGGGGAAATTATTCTTTCCCCCCCCCCCCCCCCCCCCCCGAATTTCTCTCCCGAAAAAGGGGTGATAGGATGTGCAGGGTGTGCATCTCACAGAATCATGAGATCTCTTAAGCTTTCTTATGCCGCTTTTTTTTTTGCGTACTTCGCCATAAGAAATGTTCCCTTGAGGTAGCGCCACCCCAGTGCGGGTGCCCTATGCCCCTTCCCCATTATTTCGTCAAGCTGGCTCAGGAGGAGAGGGCTTGGATGATTGCAAACTTTTTCTGAAGATTTGAGATTTGCTGAGCACAGTGATGTCTTAGGTTTCATCTTTCAAAAAAAAAAAATCTTTTTTTTTTTTTTTTTTCGATTCGTTTTGTTCAGGAAACACTTCATTCCATGATGGAACACTGAGAGCGTTCTCTCCCTTAATATTTTGGGGGGATTCTCTCGTGCCCATTCTCCACCCCCACGTCTTTTTCACTGCAGTATCTTATTCTTTTATTCGAGCAGTGCAGATCTACCAGTCTGTCATCCTTTTTTTTTTTTTTTTAAGTTGTAAAATCGACTAAGCAACGAGAGGCTTCGGTTCATCTTACAAACTTTTCTTTTCTTTTTTTTCTTTGTCCCTTTCGATAGTGACCAGTGTTCCACAGCTAGTGGTGTGCGGGTATGTATTTGCGTGTCTTTTTTTTTTCTCTCTCTATGTGTGTTTGAAAATCAAAGCTATAGACAATTTCTGAACAGGAATATTGTCTTTTCTATGTGGTGCCGTTCTTCCCTTCTCCAGATGTGTATGCAGGGTATGTTCATCTTTCAACTTTTCTTTCTTTTTTCTTTTTTGCTGTTGTCAGGGTTTTTTCTAGGATTTTTTTTTTCAGATCTGGGGGGGGACGCAAAAAAACCACCCAAAAAAAATTTTTTTTTGCAGGTGCAAGCAGGGTTTCCGCTTATATTCATGGAAAATTTTTCCAAAACCGTGAAGATATGTCCAAAAAGGGGTCAAAAATTTTCGCGCTCCGCGCAAAAAAGTCTGTTCATTTCACGTAAATACGTGATAACGCGGGATGATAACGTACATCAAGAACCAAACCAACCCTTTTTCTCATGTTCCACGGAACCTTCCCTCAGTACAAGAAGAAACGGCGGTCATGATATCAGAACTTTCTGGCGAAGCCACGGTACGCAACATTTCAAAAAATTGTGACCTAAAATTGAACATTTTTACAGCCAAACTATGGTAGAGGGCTGTGGTATTCCGCTCATAAGTTTTGAGCTGCGCCGCAGGCGCACGGTACGCTACTTTTTTATTTATTTTTGCCGATCCCTTATTCTCACTCTTTGTTCGGTCCGTCAAATGGTGCAAAGATTGGGTGAATTGGGGGCACGGTCTGAAACTTCACCTCGCTATATCCTCTTCGTACGTGGTGTCCCAAATGGGGGGTCTGTGCGGGTGACCCCCAACCACCCCCCATATCCTTTTTTCCCAAGTCAAAAATTCGTCCCCCCCCGGGGGGGGACGAATTTCCCCCCAAAATCTGGGGGGGGACGCCGTCCCCCCCCGCTCCCCCTAGAAAAAACCCTGAGTTGTGTTTGTAGAGATCTAAGAAGACTCGACCACCACGCAGAATAGGCACTCAGTACAGTGCAGCGTCAGCGTGTTTTTCCTCTCCCCTGGAACATCCAGGAATCCTACACGAGTGGCATAATGTTGCTCTGGGATGGTGCTCTGAATAGTGTTCTTCAGACAGTGTATCAGCTTTTTACAGGCTTTTTTCTAAATCGGGTCCAAAATTTCCCAAAAACCGAAAATCAATAGTAAAAAAAGTGCGCAACATACCTGTGCATTTCCCCCCAAAAAAAGTGCGTTCCCCCCCCCCTGAAAGTGCGTTTTGTCGCATTTCCGAGCCGATCCCGGCATGTGGTGGGGTCATTTTGGAAAAATGGACATTTTTTTGAGTAGTTGAATTTTCTCACTTTTTCCACAGTCTAGTGGGTGTGCGGTTGGGTGGTGTGGGTGGGTGAATGTGGGTGGATTGCAAGAGACAAAATAGAGGTGATTGTGAATGTGGTGAAGGTGGGACTTGAAGGGGAAGGGAGGCAGCCCGCTGCAGGCGGAGGAAAAATAGAACTGTCATGGTGTGATTTTTCTAAAAAAAAGGTGTAAAAAAGGTCCTTCTAAGGTACTTCTAAGGTATGGTGGTTTTCCTTAGGGCACTTCCTTAAGGAAAACGTGACTTTTTCCCGAGCTTTCCCTGTGGTGGAGTGGCCTTGTTTTCGATCAAAAAACTGGGTACCCAGTACCCAGTACCCAGTACCCAGTACCCAGTACCCAGTACCCAGTACCCAGTACCCAGTACCCAGTACCCAGTACCCAGTACCCAGTACCCAGTACCGGGGCCGATGGAGGGTTCCAAGACGGCAGTAGCCTGTGACACTATGTCATGGGAAGGTCGGATACCAGCTTGCGCCGCAGGCGCACGGTACGCTACTTTTATTGTTTCGGCGTATCCTTTTTTCTCACTCTTCGTTGGGTTCTACGAGCTCCGCCCGTCAAATGGTGGGGTGTAAAATTCGCATCTACGCAAACTGCCCCACGTTCATTTTGTACTTTTCCTTCAGGAGTCAAGTACTGACCATATTTTGCACACAAAACTTGAAAATGGCCTGTAAAAACTGACACATGCATTTGAGGTCAAAAATACTCATTTCTGAGCGCAAAGTGACCCCATCACAGCACGCACAGGCTCCGGTGCACCGAAATCAAAAAAATATTTTTTTGATTTTTTGGGGGTAAAAATTTCTGGGGAAAATTTCTGGCCACAAAAAACCACCAAAAAAATGTACACAAAATAATTTTAGCACCCCCCCAAAAAAAAGGTGTAAAAAAGGTCCTTCTAAGGTCCTTCTAAGGTCCTTCTAAGGTATACCACTACCCCTGTATAGGTCACACCAGACTGTGTTATTTTTTTCTTCAAAAATGTTGTTTTTGGACAGTTTGAGGACATGACGACCACCATTTTTTTTCTCGGTCACTTTATCCCTAAGAAACCCACCTCCTTCTACCGAGTAAAAAAAGTGCGCTGGGTGGGACCTTAAAGCCGGGAAATAAAGTGCGCACATTTTATTTTTTCAAAACCCCAATATCAATACCGGCCGCGTACATATTACGTCGCGTATTTATTACGGGGGGTACTTATTACGTCGCGTACTAATTAAGTCGCTTTTTGGGGGCACTCGGGCGCCCAAAAAGCGACGTAATTAGTACACACCGTAAGGTGAAAAAAAAAGTGGGGATAATCATGTTGGAACACAGCTGGCGTGGGCACATCACTGGGGGGGATACTACCAAACCCACACAATCCCGAAGTCATCGCAGATGTGTGTGAGCGAAACCCAACACGCGGCGCATGTAGACGGCACAGGGTAAGGTGGAAGAAATCGGTGAGAACTCTGCCACAGTGCGTCTAGCACCTCCGTATGCGCAAGAGGAGTGGGAAGTGCCAATGGAGTTCCTCAAATCCGCAATTTGAGCCATTCGTTCATATTTCAACAAACATTACAAAAACGTTTGCACGTTGCAATCTCTGCCAAATGTAACCTTATAAAGGGCCGAGGGCCAACACGCCAACACCAGAGAAATGCCAGACATCCTTCCCACCCACCTTGTACGTAGATTTTGTTTTTCTTCAAAAAATTAATTACGTCGCACACTTATTACGTCGCGTACTAATTAAGTCGGCATTTGCCCTAACCGACTTAATTAGTACGCGACGTAATATGTACGCGGCCGGTACCTGATTTAGAAAAAAGCCTGCCTTTTTAGATTATTTTTTTTTTTTTTTTGTTTTTGTTTTTGTTTTTTGTTTTTTTTGCACCTTTTTTCGCGTCCAATGCAGTCATGATAAAGTTGATCAAACAGCTAATTGTTGTCAAATTCTAAGATTGGAAGCAGCGCTGCGAGAAAAAAAAAAAAAAAAACAAAAAATGGATTGAAAAAGGACAAGAAGCTTTGCTTGTTCTATGAGTACTCATGGTGACCATAACAACCTTACTTCAGTTAAACACAATTTTTCTTTTCCTTTTTGTTTCCCGGCTTTGAGCGTGCAAAATACCCGATCTTTTTTCTTGGTGATATAAGGTGACTAAGCAACGCTTAGGTTTCATCTTAGACTTTTTCTTTGTTCAATTTGGCAACCGAAGGGCCTTAGTTGCATTAGTGTAGACACCTGAGGATGTACTCCACTGTACCGGACGCTTTTTTTTTCTCTTTTTCTGCGCGTGTGTTTTCCCCCCCCCCTCCTTTGCATGAGCTCAACCGAGCTGCGTTTTAGGACGTTTCAACTACTCTTTGTTGTTTTTTTTTAAAAGAAAGATGGGATCATTTTTGACCCCTCCTCCTATGCTATCCATTGATTGCATAATGTTGAAACACTTTTAAAGGTTTTGTGTGCACAGATTCATCACTTCAAGTTGTCTTTTTTTTCCCCCTCTCCCACTACCCTCTCCCAGCCTACTTTGCTCGTTCGGTTATGTTTGCGTTCAGTTTTTTTTGTATTGGTATTTTTTTTTTGTTTATCCTTTACCTACCCACACATTCTGCATAGGTGTACAGTCGGATGAATCCCCCTTCACACAGACCTTTCTCTGATTAAGTTGTTCCTTCGAAGACCCGGGTGTTGGCATTATTTAATTCATTACATACCAGGCTTCGCAAAATCTCAATACAACCAGAGCAAGTGAACGAAATGGATTAACGTGGGGGAGGAAATAAATAAAAAAAAAGGAAGGTCAGAAACGATTGTTTTATTATTGTGCGAGATGACAGCAATCTGACTTTCCCACAGCCTTCCTTCAACCCCTTGAAAGGTGTTATTTCAGGTTCGGGGGAAAAAAGCAACAACTGATCCAGGGGAAGGAAGGTTTGTGGAAAACAACAACACAAACAACGAATTGCTAATAAAAGAAGAAAAAAACGGGGTGTGCTGTGGAAACTCCGCGCGATTTTCGAAACCACCAGTAGCATCGTGGTGCTTTGATTGGTGCTGATGCGTCGACGAGTTTTCGTCTGTGTATTCTGTGTTCCTTCCTCCTCCTCCTCCTCCTCCTCCGAGATGCATAGGAGCCTGTGGACGACCACGAGCTGGAACTCGCCGAGTCCGCCTCTACAGCCATGGAGCAAATAGGTATCGTCAAGCAGATGGTGCTGGACAAAGAGGAGTCTGAGGACGACAGCCCCGTTCTTGAACGTTTTATGGGCAGGTGTCCCAATGGTTCTGGCAGCGTTTTTAGCATGCCCAAGAAGAGCAGAGTGCTGGACGTGTTGTAGATTTATTTGTACAGAATGGAGTTCCAGGAGCGTGGGTCCCCCATATCCACAGACCCCGTGTTTTTTTTCTTCCGATAGCAATTCCTTTTTAGCAATCTCCTTTTCTTCTCTCCTTTTACATCCGTTTCATTAAACTGAGGTGGCCCGCTGTGTTACTTCAGGTTTTATTTGATATGTAAATGTGAGGCGCATCACTTTTTTCAAGGTGACTTAGCACGGCTTAGGTTCATCTTATAAACTTTTCTTTTTTTTTTTTAAACGCAGATTCTTGGTGCCTGCGTCCGCAGAGGCGTTCGCACTGTTAACTTTATTTTTTTCTTTATCAGATGTTTACCCGAAATGGATGTTGGACTGCCCACCCCGGTACAGCCGGTCATTGTACCAAGATACACTGTTCACGAGCGGGCTGTTGTGTTTCAAACTTTCTTTAGCAGTGACCTGCGTCCGGTTGTGTGAAGAGACGGTTTGCTTCTCTTTCTTTCCCTCCTCTTTTAAACAGCACGTCCGTAGCGATGTGTTGCATCTTTGATGGTGGTCTTTCTTTTTGTATTTGAAAGCTAAAAAAAAAAACTTGGTTGTGTAGATGCATGGCGTCCTCAGGTGGCTGCGCTAAGCTGCCACTAGTAAAATGGAAGAGATTGCCAACACAGGTATTGCCACATAATAGTTTTCAAACACAGTCGTGCATCGATTGCCTTTCATCTATCAGATCACAGAATTGGGTTTGGGACCCTGCTCTGCCGAATGCCGAAGGCAGTTGTAGCGTTCGTAGTAAGTCGGTTACGCTGTCCTGTGACAGCTTCGCTAAGGTGATGTACGTAAGGCACACCCTGGGTAGCTCCAGCAGGTGCACCAGGGACTTCTTGGGAGGAGGTTCTCTTCTCTTTTAAAAAACCCAATAAGAGTAGCAGGAGAAATAATAGCTAATAAACACGACGCCAATTCACCCGTAACTGAGCCTCCTCTTGGCCGGTGCAAAGCGCCCGTCTTTTTTTCTTTTCTTTTACCGTTCGATGTTTTTTTTTTTCTTCTTTTTTTTTTCCCCCGTCGTTCTACGCAGGGTTTCCGCGTTCTTCCGGTGTTTTCGAAGGGGGCGGACGAGTTTTTTTTCCCCCCCAAAAAATTTTTTTTTACTAGTGCTTAACACAATACAGGTCGAGCCCGGCGCGCTTCGCGCGCCGGGTCGGGGGCCTCCGGCGGAGTTGTCTCGCCTCACGGTCTTTCGTGAGGCACAACAGGTGAGAAACTCACATTACGAGATACTCGAAAACAAAGCGTGGCGGGTGGTGGAATAAGCGCTCAGCTGTGCTTGTACCCACAGGAAGAGTGAACAAGAGACGGAGTAACGTCCTCATCTGAGGGTACTCGGTGTCACCTTCCTCATTGAGCTCAACATACATCAGAACGTCATGAAGAGTTGTCATTGAGGTGCACACCCTCAACACCGACTTGAGCTCTTGCCACTCTGCCAACAGGTCACTGAATTCAACCCCCTGCACAATACTGGCTGTCTGGAACTGCTTCCGTTCAGCGGTGTCGCTGTACACCGGCTTCAGCGCATCCCCACCCACGACATCGTGATGCATGTAGGACAGTTTGTGGGGGGTGAAGAACTGGTCGTACAATCTGCCTAGCTGTTCAATGCTGTACTCCGTGCGCAAACCCGCAAAGGGTTTGAGGGGAATGATAGAGGGGGATACCATAAGTGCGGCCGCAGATCTGCGCGACGCCAAAGAGGGGAGGCCTTTATTTTTCTATACGGGGTGGGGTGCGTCCCCTGCGGGGCCGCACCCCACTCGTCCACTTTACAATGTACCCCGGGCCCTCTCCCCACCCATTTTTCCCACTCCCCGGATGAACTTCGTCCGGCAGTTTTTTTTTTTTTTTTTCCTACCGGACGAACTTCGTCCGATTTTTGGGTCGCGGAAACACTGGTTCTACGGCTTTGCGGATTCTAATCGAAATGCTGCACCCTAAAAATGCTTTCTGTTCTCCTGAATTGAAAGAACATGAATTAATCAATTATAATCAGAGTGGCGTTGGTGTGATTACTCTCTCCCTCTCTCCCCTCTGCCCTCTTACTCGGACTCCCTTTCTCCCCTTCTCTCTGTTGCACGACGCTGTTGTCACACAATAAAAAGAAATCAGAGCAGACTGTGGCATCCGCATGATTCCCAACAGATAATCAAAGAAGTGAGATTCTCCACAAAGAGCCGTCCTAACGTCATAGGAAGAGACTGTTGTGGGGGAAAGGGGATGAGGGTGGTGAGGGGATTATATGTTATCTGTTATTATTCGGTTGCTCGTTCAGTATACGTTTAGCGGATTTTTTTAAAATCTAGGTCCTCTGAGTCACACCGTGTGACATCATTTTGTCAGTCCCAGTGTCACCAACGGCTGTCTCGAACAGCCGTGGCCCTTTGCGGGGTTCGAGTGCTACGATACTGCAAATGGCGCGTTCTTTTGTTTTGTGCTTTCATCCGGATGGCTGGCATCGTACGTGGGTCAGTCGGAGGTGTCCTGCATCAATAACTTCACTTTCCCCTTTCTCCATTTTTTTCTTCTTTTTCAAAGCCGACTCAGTGATATGCGTAGATTCTTTGTATAAGGGAGAGCCAAATATTTGTTTTCCCGGCTTTCCCTTCTGAAAAAAAGCAGAAATAAACCATTTTTTTAACGTTTTTTTTTTTCCACCTCTCTCGCATTTCCCCCCCTCCTTAAGAACCTCTGTCAGTGTGGCTTGAGAGTGACATTTTTATTTTTTTTTTCGCCTTTTTTCACCTTTTTGCATTTTCGGTTGGTATTTATCGTTCCGTGGGAAGGGTGCGAAAAATTGGTGAACGCGCGAGGGGAAAAAAAAAATGATCTTTCTTTAGACACTCCACAGTCTGTTTGTTTGATAACGCTCTTTTATATTGGTTTTATATCACTTTGCGCTCACTTTCTCTCCCTACAGCAAGGTACACACTTTGCTGCCGTTTTGCGTTTCAAAAAAGAAGAATTCGCGTCTTTCCCTGAGAAGGAAAAAAAAAGTACTCTGGACTTCATTGGTCCCGTACCGGTAGTACGATACCAAGTTTTCAAAAAAAAAAAATAGTGGAGCACACTCTAGGGTGGCTACACTAATACAACCAAGTTTTCAAAAAAATCAATCATTTTTGTGTGGGGTTATATTCCTTGTTCCGTTCTATCTCCATTTTTCGATGACCAGCTTTGAACAAGTGATCTGTACCGATATCACCCCTATATTTTTAGCACCCCTTCGAGAAAAAAAAAGAATACGTATTCAGGCACTTTCCTCTTCAGGCCACGTGGTCGATCATAATCAGATTATCATTTTTTTTTAAATCCCTTTATTTAGTGTTTATGTCACTGGATGACGCACGCTATCAGATACTGCCCTTGCATAATAAAAGACTCCACCCTGAGTGTGTGAATCCCGTTCTGACAAAAGACGAAAGATGATCTCTCGCAGAGGACACTTCTTTGCTATGTATTCAAAAAGTGTCCTCCCCCTTTCAAGATGCTCTTTAAACAGTGTTCGGAAAACAAAGAAATAGTGGAGTTCATCCTCGGGTGTCTACACTAATACAACCAAGTTTTCAAAGAAAATGTACCAAGTAACGCCTTCGCATAGTTTCAAACACGGGCAGAAGAAAAGAAAAATAATGTAGTGAGAAAAAGACTGTCGGTCTTGGGCTACACTAACGCAACAACAGATTACAATAAATGGAAGTACACAAGATAGTCTGCCGTGCCGTGAGGCCATCGTGGTGGCTGACCGTTTTTCAGAATATCAAAAAAACAGCTCTTTGTTTTTTTTTTCTTCGTTGTTCGTGGAAAAGAAGAAAAAGGTTGAAAGTGGAGATTGCACACAACTGTGGCAACTACACTACTCCAACAATTTATCAAAAAGAAAAACGATGCGAGGGGACTCAGTAAAAACTGACCCTTGGTCGTCCTGACTTTACTAGTACACTTTTATCCAAAGAGAAAAAAAGCCCTTTGCTTTGCGGTCATTTTTGTCCCTGTTGTCTCCTTCCCTCAACACAGAAAGACAGATGTTCAGAATATTTTGATGACGTTGCATGTTATCCCTTTTTTTATTTGTATCGCTTTTGCGGCAGACGCAGCTTAGTAGCTGTCTTTGTGTGAGTTATCATCAGATACCATGGATTCAGTTGCCATATTTTTCTTTCCCTTTATTTGCACCGTTCCCTCAACGTTCATTGATGGCAATAAGTGCACGAAACCAAAATACAATTGCATTAATGGCAATACGTTTGTTTCCTGTATTATTCCAACTCCCGTTTTTTATCACGTGACCAAAGCACCGCGAGGCTTAGGATCATCACACCAACAATTTCTCTTTTTCCCCTGACCATTTTTAAATACCTCCAACCAGGTAGTCTACTTTGGTCATCTGTTACCAACACGTTCGTTTCTTTTTTCTGTTGTAGGCCGCAGGGTACTGCTTCCGGGGCTGGCATCGTACGTGGGTCAGTCGGAGGTGCCTGCATCAACAACCGCAGTTTTTTTTTTTTCTCTCTCTTTTTTTTCTTTCTTTTTTTTTTCGGTTCCGGTGCTTCCCCCCCTCTACACCCATCTCCACATTTTTTACTCTTTTTTTTCGTATTCACCTTTTTTTACTGTCTCCCCAAACCCACCCCCTTGCTCTTGGCTCGCGGCGAGTATACGCGATTCAAGATTCTCAACCCTCCTTTTTTTTTTTTTCTCTTCCAATTATTGACCGTCGTTGTGTGCTTTCTCTTCGAATGGAAAGTATATGAAATTAATAAATTTTTTGTACACCCCCCCGCTGGACTCCAACGAGCATCACGGCACTGTCCGATCGGACAAAACCGTAGATACCTAATAGGGACTAGAAATGGGAGTTCCTCTCGTACTACCCCATATTGCTGTCGGAGTTTTGGGGTGTGATTGTAGGGAGCCCAGCCGAGTGCACTCGGAGTGGCTAATAGTGTAGCACACTCTAGGGTGGCTACACTAATACAACTAAGTTTCCAAAAAAGACAAAAAAAAAAAAATCTCTACCTGAGAAATTTATCAGACTTTTTTTGTGCGCAGAACCAGAGTCTTTTGTGCTTGTCAATATGACAACAGCCACACAAAAAAAAAAAAAAAACAGTGGTGTTTTGCACAGACAGACCATTTCATACAATCCTTACCATACGCCATAAAAAGAAAGATGGGACCATTTTTGTTGATCCCTCACCATATACTATCAATTTATTGATAATATTATGATGAAAATAATTTTAACATCGCAAAAAAGAAACCGGAGATGGTGTGGCTAAATCCAGTACAAAAACAGCACAAAACAACTACAAAAGAAGTACAAAAATTACACTTTATTTTTGGGGTGTTTTTTGCGAAAAATTATTTCCCTGTTAAACTTTTTGGGGGGTCGGAGTCGGGGGGTCGGGGGGAAATTTTTCTTTTTTGGCCCCCAAAAAATTGGGGGAAAAATGGGCAAATTGCGATAACACGTATACTTTTTGTTTCCATTTGCGATAACACGTACACAAAAAGTATACGTGTTATCGCGAAAAAGTGTACGTGTTATCGCGAAAAGTGGTCAAAAAAGTATACGTGTTATCGCGAACAAAAATGTACGTGTTTCCTTCTTCTAAGGTGCTCGCTCTCCATACCTAGACCCTCGAATTTTTTTTTTTGGGCCCCAAAAATGGCTAATTTCGACGATTTGAGGCCATTCAAAGCAAAATTTGGCACTTTTGAGCATCTGTGGGGGTCTAGAACGCGGTTGCGAGCACCCCGTTTTTTAGCGAAATATGTACGTGTTATCGCGAAAAGTGTTCAAAAAAATGTACGTGTGACATTCAGAAGACAGGGTCTGGTGGTAAATTTTGCGTATCCCTCTGTGTGGGTCACTCACACTTGCGGTCATGTGCCACTGCGTGGGTCTGGGAACCAGACTTACGTACTTAAGGTGCACGAAGACAGGGTCTGGTGGTAAATTTTGCGTAGTACTGCGACGTCGCAGTTTGTACTTGATAGCATTACAACATTTAACTTCTCCACGGGGGTCTTGGGCCGTTCATTCGGTTATACCTTGACTAGCGGAAGAGGCCTTTTTGGTCTCTAGAATATCCGGTATTCCCGAACGGAGGCACACTTTGTGTGTTACTACGACCTGGCAACTTCCAGCAGTAGGTTAAGTAATCTTTCTTGTAAATTGTTGGATCATTATCTCCTCAGTGCATGAATGCCCCACGTGACTGGACACTTTTGTGTTTGTCATGTGGAGCTGTGGTTGCTCTTTCACGACTTTTATCCTTGTACACAGTGTACCCAGTACCCAGTGCCCTGTCACGACTTTTTCCGTGACAAAAAGTTTGGTTTCCTTGACAAACCAGGTACCCAGGTACCTGGGTACCTGGGTACCTGGGTACCTGGGTACCTGGGTACCTGGGTACCTGGGTACCTGGGTACCTGGGTACCTGGGTACCTGGGTACCTGGGTACCTGGGTACCTGGGTACCTGGGTACCTGTGTACCTGGGTACCTGGGAAAACACGTACGTTTTTGTTCGCGAAAACACGTACACTTTTTCGCGATAACACGTATACTTTTTGTGTACGTGTTATCGCAAATCGAAAAAAAAAGTATACGTGTTATCGCAATTTACCTGGGAAAAATTTTTTTTCTCGATTCTCGGGAGTCCGTGCGTGCTGTGATGGGGTCACTTTGCGCTGAGAAATGAGTATTTTTGACCTAAAATGCATGTCAGTTTTTACAGGGCATTTTCAGGTTTAGTGTAAAATATGGTCAGCACTTGACCACTGAGGGTAAAGTGCAAAGTAAACGTGGGGGCAGTTTGCATAGCTGCGAACTTTGCTGCATGTTGTGACCCCACCATTTTACGGACGGAGCTCGTAGAACCCAATGAGGAGTGAGAAAGAAGAAGGAAGCATGCAGCATGGCCAACGAAAAAAGTAGCGTACCGTGCGCCTGCGGCGCAAGATTGCATTACACCCTTTCCCATGACATAGTTCAGCAGCACAAATGTGCAAATATAAGCGCAATTTTTTGAAATGTTGCGCACCGTGGCTTCGCCAGAAACTTTCGTTCTAGCAAAATACGTAGGTAAAATTTAACGGAACTGACGATAATTACCAACGACAGTGCAATTTATTTCGACATTTTTCAGAAATGTTGCGTACCGTGGCTTCGCCAGGAACTTTTGAGGCCATGACTTGGGGCGATTGGGAAAGTACGAATTGGTACCAAAAATAAAAAAAACCCCCTTTTTTGGGTATACAAAAAAAATACAAAACAAGTACAAAAATTACACTTTATTTTTGGAGTTAGCCACACCAGGAGAGGGGGGGAAAAAAAGCGGCAATGGAAAAGCAGATTGGGTTGTGTTGGTTGTGTTCGATTATGATATGTTTTTTGTCATGGGAATGTCGCTGTGCTCTGTACCATTGCGAGGAGGTCTGTTAAAAGACACAGAATATCAATGCAAAGCAAAAAAAAAAAAAAAAGCGAAAAAAGAAAAGAAAGTATCCAAAACACAGTGAAGATTGTTTATATGGTACACTAATCCAACAAATTAGCAAAAAAAAAAGTAAAAATAGGAAAACGACATTGCATCCTTGGATGTCTATACTAATAGAAAAGAAAGAAAAAAAACCCATTGCTATGGGCCCATCAAAGTTCGTAGTGATGCTTTCGGCAATTAAAACTTTCTTCTCAACCCCCCCAAAAAAAAAACAGTCATACAATTTGCCCCGTAGTAAGTACTTTCACAAAGTGTGAGGGTACAAACATCGCTGCAAATACGACATTTGGTTTGCTAGGCATTTTCGGGTCTTTTTCGTTTTCTTTCCATATATCTTATCAAAGTTATTGACAAACGGAAAATATACGAAGGAAGGTAAGTGTACCTTGCTAAAAAAAGGGGATTTTTTTTTTTGTCTGTAATGAGCGGGCTGTTGTATTTCAAGTCAACGTTTTTGTTTTTGTTTTTTTTTTTTGATGATTGTGCTTGCGAGACACATCTGCTCCATCTGGGCGATGTGTGTGCGTATTCATCTTTCACATACTCCATTGTACCCCGAAAATCAGTTTACATTTTGACCCCCCACCCAATTGTCCTCTCACTTAATGAAGTGGCAGTGTACAGTCAACACTGTTCGGACCTCTCCACCCCCCCTTCTTGACCACACCACCTGAATACCCGACCCAATTCCCCAACCCGAATATTTAAAACAGTTTTCCTTCCAGGCTATTTCCTAACTCTGGGGCGTTTTTTTCCAAAATTTCGAAAAAGAAATGCAAAAAAAGTGCGGCTTTTTTGTGAGGTTTTTTTCCGCCCAAGAGGGCGTTTTGTTGCATTTCCGAGCCAATCCCGGCTTGTGGTGGGGCATATTCGGAAAAATGGACAAAAATTTAGTGACTTAAATTTTCGCAAAATATGAACCCATACTCGTAAACAAGGGTCATTTTCAGGAAAATTCGGAAAATTCCGACATTTGTAAGCAATTTTTCCCCTGAAAAAAACAGTGGGTTTTCAGCTCCAAAACATACCGCGATTGGAATTTCCGGAATCCGCCCGCGCTGTGGTGGGGTCACTTTGCCGAAATGGCCAAATTCTTGGTTTTGGGCAAAATCCATGTAGGGTAAAGAGGGCCAAGGTAAATCCCACAACCAAATTTTCTCTCCCTGATCCTGACGTCTTGAAACATGAAAATGCCCGAAAACACCAGCATTTGCATTTCCGGAATCCGTGCGTTGTGTGGTGGGGTCAATTTGCCGAAATGGACAAGTTCTTGGTTTTGGTCAAAATCCGTCAGTGTAAGGTAAAGGGGGCAAGTGTTTGCCTGTAGAAACTGTAGGGAACAGGCAGCGCCGCAGGCGCACGGTACCCAACTTTTTTTGTACCTTTTCTCCACTTTCTTTTGATTGCACGAGCCGATTGCTCTCCACGGTGGGGTCATATGTGTCCAAAAACACTCTAAGGTACTATTATTCTGAAATAAGATTCAATGGTTTCTTAAGGAATCCTCATATCGTGATATCTCTGAAAACCCTCGAAAACGAACCCCGCCGGAGGCAGATTTTTTTATACACATGTGCGCAAAAATACTTTTTTCTTGCTTATTTCGCACATTTGGGAGCACGGGACCCAACATTTTTTTCCCTGGTCACTTTTTCCCAGACAGAAGTGCCCTACCTACCTTCCCCCTTAGGCGAAAAAAAAGTGCGGCAACCGGGAAAATTTGGTCGGTAAAAAAAGTGCGGCATTTCCAAAATCTCAAATCGTAAAATCGAAACTCAGATTTAGGAAATAGCCTGAATTTCCTTCCTTTATTTTATTTTATTTTTTTTCCTTGCATGTCCGATCCTCTCGGTTTGCAAAAGATATTGTAATATTATTTCTCGAGGTGATCAAGCAAGAAGTCTTGGGTTTGGGTTCATCTCAATTTTTAGGTGACTAAGCACGGCTTAAGATCATCTTATAAACGTTTATTTTCATATTTTTTTTTTGTACTTTCTCGAGTTGAAAGTATATGAAACTAATTTTTTTGCTATTTTTTATTTGCAAAACAAAAGACTTTTTATTTCAAAAAGAGGAGACGACGCTGGTGGACAAAACTCTATCTTTCAATTGAAAATAGTATCCTACTCATTTATGCTGCTTCTTTTGAACGGTCACCTGCCGTCCGGTGGGCGTTTTCACTGTTAACTTCTCTTTTGAACCTCTTCCTCTGATGACTGAGAGTCCTTGAGCCCCAGAACGTACTCGAGGTTTATTGAAAACCCCGGTCAGAATGGGCGGTACGGGAAAACTAAACCACCCCTAAACACAACGGAAAAATATAAAATAAACAAAACTTCCCCATCCCATATTTGATTTTTTTTTTTATATAGTGGCTAAAGCAAGCTGAAACAGTATCATGGTTTCTCTTCTAGAGATTGTTCTTCTGTTACCAAGAAGAACGGATACGTGGGTGGATTATTTTAAAGCCAACTCATTGAATTTGCTGCAAATCCTACAGACTTTTATTGCGTGACCCCCTCCCCCTCCCTCGCTCAACAGATTTCCCGTTTTTTCCCTCACCTTCAGAAGCATTTGACAACGTGCCCTTCAAAAAGGAGGGGGTTTTCACCACCATGTTTCGTGTTTCATCATCGGATCGTGCTTTTATTATAGGTGGTAACACACTGCGAGGATTGGGTTCATAGTGTTTCTTTGAAGGGTGACTAAGTATGAGGATCCAAAAATGCAACAAAAAATATTGATGAATAGCCAATGTTCAAAACATTAAGTAATCTAATCAGACTAAGCATGAGTCCTCAATACCCGTCTCTGTCTTCTTCTTCTTCTTCTCTTTTTTAAAAGAGTTGACAAAAAGTTGAAAAGGCAGAGGGGGAAAAAAAAAGTCGGTCGGATTCCATGCTTATGAACACGACCTGTAGCTCCTGATGTGTCAGTTTCTTTTTTCTTTTTTCTTTTTTTTTTTTTTTTTTTTTTTTTTTTTTTTGTAACGGTCAGGACCAAGCGTCTCTGGTTCTCTTCTCAACATTATCCCTCTCTAGATGCGGTGCGCACCCGAGGCCCATTCATCTATCAAGTGTTTTTTTTCTTCTTTGCACCCTACTTTTTGCAAAAAGAAAACGAAGATTTTTCAAAAAAAAAAAAAAAATAAAGAGGAGACGAGACGACGCTGAAAACTCCATATTTCGATTGAAAATATTAATCATTGTACCTCAAGATATTTTAAGTGGCAGGCCGGTGGTCCTGTGTGTCGCCATTTGACGTACAGTGGTGTCTTCCTTTCTCTCACGAAATCAAAAAAGAAAAAAGGCTTCGGCCAACTTTGAGTACAGAACTTTGTTCCGTTTTTGGAGCGAAGTGATTGTCGACACAACAAAAAAACCCCCCCCCCGTCGGCTTGCTTCAAAGGAGTAGCTACCTTGTGTTCCCATTATCCCCGTTTTCGTTGACTGACGAGCGGTAGTGGGGGTCCCCCGAATGGGGTAAGCTTAGAAAGCCTCTTCACAGGTGAAGCCGGAATATATCAACCGTCATTAGGCTCTTTGATCACTGATCTCAGGAGACTCAATGTAGACCGCGAAAATGGAAGTAAGTTGGCGGCGAGTGGTGGCGTGAATATGTTCTGCCGCGGCACGCGATTTTTTCCAAGTTTTTTTAAAAAGTGGAGATTGCAGGAGGCAACTACACTACTCAACAATTTATCAAAAAAAAGCAAAAAAAAAAAAAAAGCAAAATGTACCTCTCGTCGTACAATAGTGTGTGTCTGTGTTGTCGGCTGTGTATTGTGCACTGCCTTTTTTATTTTATTTTTTTGGCCGTACTTTTGCAAACTTTTTCTTTTTGCAAGGTTGCTTCGAAGTACCGCACTGCAGAGTGCCAATGCACTTTCATGTTTTCTGATTTTATTTTAAAAGATGGGGCAAATTGTGACAACACGTATACTTTTTGTGTTATCGCAAATCGAAAAAAAAAAGTATACGTGGTATCGCAATTTACCCTAAAAGATGTGTATCTGAGGCATATTCATCTTGCAACTAAAGACTTTCTTTTAATCATTTTTGGCATCCACAACAAAAGGCGAAGATGCCTTTTATCATTTTTTTTTTTAAAGGACTTCTTTTACTTAGTACGCACTAAGTACGCAGTATGGGGTCGTCGTGGTGAGGAGCACCAAATACGCTTATTATTTTATTCTGGTCCAGCCCCTCCCCAACCCTCCCCCAACCCCAGAACAGAAACGTGCATCTCTTTCGTCATGGATATAAAACACAAAAACAGCAAAAAGGCAAATCGTACATTTTTAAAGACCACCAAAACAAAAAGAGCACAAAGCAAAAACAACAAAAAAAACTTTTATTCAACCCCTCCAACCCCAACAGAACAGAAACGTGTTTGCCCTCCCTCTCGTAATATGTTCCCTCGATAACACATTCGTTCATATTGGTGTATCTTTTTTTTTTTATTGAAGTTTTTGGCGTCATATTTTACTACGCAGGTTGGGTGTATGTTTGAAAAAATCACTTTTTTTTTTCTCTCTTTTTACAGCTTAAAGATGTGTGCACGTGAGGCACATTCATCTTACAAATGTTCTTTCTTTTTTATAGTAAATCACAAATCCTCACCCCCATCCCCTCTCTTCGTACATGGTTACTGGATGTGATTTTTTTGTTCACAAAGTATTAAACAACGACAAAAGCAAAAAAGAAACTCATTTTCCTCCCGAGATATTCCTCCCTCCTCGCCCCTTTTCTTCGCCCCCCGTACAATATGTAAGTTTCGTCCGATACAGATACCATTTTTACACAATTTTGTTTTTCAGTTTCTTAAAGGATGTGACGGAGAGCAGGACGTGAGAGATGCAGACAGTCGAGGAGCCTTCCTACCAGGCAACACTCGTTGCGGGGCCTGGTGCTGCGCCCAGCCGCAAGCACTGCTGCGCCACACTCCCGATCACGGCAATCATCCTGACGGCAACGCTCCTCTCCACAACGTCGTCGATGGCAGGTGGGCTGATACTGTACTTCGAAGGTCTGGCCTCGCTTGAGGAGTCCGTGAATGAGGCCTCGTTCAGTGAGATTGCTATCCTGCACGCATCGCTGCAGAAGGTGCTCGAGAAGACAGAGGACTCAATCATGCAGACGAAGAAGTTTCTCTACAACAACGACATCATCAACACCAACAACACTGCAGACTGGTCGCGCATAGTCCGTTGCCTTTCGCATGCGCAGGTGTCCGACAGGGAGTGGCTGCAAGGTCTAGGTGTTGCAATGATCCCACACGACCACACAACAAACACAACATTTTACGGAAACGTCTGGGGAGACATTCTGAAGAACGGTTCTAAGGAGCTGGTGTACGGCATTGCTGCGGAATACCAAAACCCTGTGACGACGTACGACGAGAATGGCACAGTTGCAGAATGGCCGATTCCCACATACCTTGTGGATCCGTCGACAGGTGCACAGGGTGAGCTGTCGTACGAATGGGATGGTTCAGACATTCCACTTGACACTCCTAAGTACAACACGACGACTGGACTGCCCATTCTGGAAGCATCACCCAAATATGCATGGGTTCCTCCTGTCGGGAAGACAGCACTCGCAAGCAGGTGGTGGGAGCCGCTCCAGTGGATGGCTTCTGACGGGAACCTGTATGCATTCACCGAACTGGAGTCAATATTTGCACCGCCGCCTGCACCACACCCGTTCTCTGCCTACAAGGAGATTGTGGTGTACGTTGGATTGGCGTATGCGTCCTTTCTGCCACCGTTCCTGTCTTACAAAGAATCCAGAGAGGACACAACAGTGTTGATGATTGATCGTGAGACCAATCTTGTCATTGCGTCCACGTTGGGACTCGAAATGATTCCGAATAAAATATGCAACCTTACGATCGACGATCTTGACGAGAAGATCACTTGTGCTTACCGTGTTGAGAACATGTCGCTCGTGATCCAGGAGGCATACCAGTTTCTGGCGGACACGCCGTTTGGTGCATTCCACAAAGAAAGCCTTGACGGGGAAGAGTACTTCATGCGGAAGCAGCACAGCCACTTGCAGATTGAGTTGATCTGGCTGCGCCCTACGTCTTCTGTGGAGGGGAAGGTGCAGAAGGCTTTGCTGCTGCTGATCATCTTCACCTGCATTGTGCTGGTGTTTGACCTCTCGATCAGCACGGCAGAAATCATCTTCATCGCTGTGCCCATGCGGAGGCTGTCGAATGCGATCCGCGACGTGAGCCGCATGCAAACGGAGGAAGCAAACGCATTTCTGAGTGCCATGAGCCACTCACCGTTGACAGAGGTTGCAACGATGCGTGAGTCGGCACAGATCCTTGTCGACAACATGATTGAGTTCAAGACCTTCCTCCCCTCTTCCATCTTCCACGAAACGGAGGAGGCGTCTGTCTCGATCCAACGTGACCCACCAGGCAGCGCCAGTGGCGAGGCGTGCATTGTGTTCACAGACATCAAAGGGTCGACGCAGCTGTGGGAAGGCTACCACGACGGGATGAAGGTCGGTCTGCAGCTCCACAACGAGGTGATCCGTGAAGCGATCAAGCAGTATGACGGCTACGAGGTGAAGACCATTGGCGATGCGTTTATGATTGCTTTCGACAGTGCGCTTGATGGGCTGAAGTTCAGTCTGACTGTGCAAGAAAACCTCACAAAGGCAGCATGGCCGGAATCTCTGCTTGAATGCCCTCTTTGTGCACGCGATGCTTCGGGTCATTGGGCTGGCATACGCATCAGGATTGGCGTCAACTATGGGCAGGTCACACTTGATGATTGTTCTGAACTTTCCAGAACGGACTACCTGGGCCCGACAGTGAACCGTGCGGCACGTTTGGAGTCCACTTGCGTTGGGGGCTCTGTCGCGCTGATGGACGACTTGTATTCGACACTGACCACAGAGGATTTTGCCTCTTTGCACGCAACTCATGTGCAGATTGGGAAGAGGGTTTTGAAGGGGATTGCACAGCCTGTGGGGGTCTCTCTTCTTGTCCCTGAGGTGTTCCCGCGCAGAGTCCCACAGGTGGTCCTCATGGCACGGGACCAGATGAAGGAGCCGTCGCCTGAACAGAAAAGCAACCCCTTGTACCCCCCTCATCGAGACAACGCCATCGAAGTCTGTGACTCCTTCAGCAGCACCTCCACGACGTCTGAGCGCAACCAGAAGAAGAGGAGAAAGCAGCGCATGGAGAACCTGACCCGCTACACAGACGTGCTGACACCGGTGGGGAACGCAACAATCGGCTTCGTCACAGAAGACTGCTTCGATGGTGCGCCCACAGAGGTCACTGTGAAGCTGAACTCACTCATGTCGCGGGTGGTGGCCTTCCTCGACAGGACAGACGGGTGTCTGACCAGCGTCATCGGGTCTGTTCTGTGCTTTGGGTGGAACATCTCGAAGAAGTGTACCGCCCACATCGAAACGGCCTTCAGATTTGCTGCGATGATCACACAATCGAGTGGAGATGTCTTACGCTTATCTCTGAGCACCAGCACGCTGATGAACGGATATGTTGGGAACGGCGAACACCGTTTTGTGACCAGCATCGGATCTGCGATGATGCAGAGTGCGTCGACCATCAGCTGCATGGAGTGGGGTGTGAAGGTGATCTACTCAAGCAGGTCGCAGAAGGCGATGTTGGTGTCGCTGTCTGAGCGGGGCTTTGTGCGTCCTGTTGGGACACGTGGCACGACCAATGCTAACCCTGTTACGCTTTACGAGGTCAACGTTGCCTTGTTGCAGCGCTGTATGCGTGACAAACTGTTTTCTCTTGCTGCAGCTGTGCGCAATGAGAGCGAGGATATTGATAGTTTGGTGAAGGACGAGGCATGGTCTTCTATCTACGCGGAGGCATATAATAAACCAGACCTGGACGTTTTGGGCAGGTTGGGTCAAAACGACAAGGTGGTACTGGGGGTGAGGGACCGCCTGAGGTCGGCTCTCGCGACTCACGCACAGAACGATGAGGTTCAGGACGATAATTCTGTAGAGTCTTCTCCCACAAGAAGCACAGTCTCTAGCTTTGTGTAGTGCGACCCAGGTGTCGCGCACAGTCTTAACCCATGACTTGCAAACTGTCCCCTTCGAGTCTTCTGCATAACGGTTCTTCAGAGCAGCGCTTGCCATGCTTTCAATGGTGCTTCCGCACATAACGAAAACAGCATAGTATTTACACAAAAAGAGTCATTGCTTTTAACGGGCACGGTCTCAAAAATAAATGTGGAGGGCAACCTCTGTGTACACTAATACAAGTTTTCAAAAGAAAAGAAAAGCAGGTACAGGCCCGCGGCGATGTTACCTGGAGCAAGGACGGCTGGGAATTGCAGAGTACTCACTCACAGCCCACTCATGCACTCACACCACCTCATACCCAGATACAGGTGGGGGAAAATGGAACATGACAGTGAAAAAGCACGAACTTCCCGTCATTTTACTGTCCCAACTGTGGGTATGATCATAAGTGCCACGTTCCTGAGCACATGTTCGTCGATGGCAGGAGGCCTGATTATGTACTTCAAAGGTCTGGAGGCGTTGGAGGACTCTGTGTCACACACGTCCCTGGGTGAGATGCACAGCATGAGGGAGTCACTGTTGTCACAACAGAAGGTGGTAGAGCATTCTGCACAGACACTGAAGAAGGTGATGTACAACACAGAACGGATCCACACAAACAACCCCGAGGAGTGGGCGAGCATCATCCGCTCGCTTGCGTATGCGCAGGTGTCGGGCTCAGACGTTCTGTACGACTCAACCATGTCGCTTGCAACGTACGACACAACGAACAGCTCTGCCTTCTACGCAGGTGTGTGGGGGGATGTGCTCAAGAACGGGTCGCGTGAGCTTGTGTTTGGTGCGTACGGGAACCACCTGAACGTGACGGAGAACTTTCTTGTGGCCAACGGGACGGTGCAGGAGATGCTGATTCCGTCCTACTCCCTGCACAGCGACACGGGACATGTGAACGAGTTTGTGTACAACTGGGACGGGAACCCGCGCTACATCGACATCATCAAGCACTACGACCCACGCAACGGGAAGGACAACAAGACACACGAAGAGTTTCTGTGGACAGACCCACCTGTGGCAGGGTCGGTGTGCTCACGCTGGTTCACGCCACGCAGGTGGTATGCATCGGACGGGAACATGTACGCCTACACAGAGCTTGAGGCGATCTACATCCCGCCACCACCACCACACCCGTGGTCGACGTACAAGTCTGTCAGCATGCTTGTTGGGTTCTTGTTTGAATCCTTCCAACCGCCGTTTGAGGAGTACAAGGCAGAACACCCGGACACACACTTCCTTCTGATTGAGGAGGACACAGGCACGATCTACGCGTCGACAGAGGGTGGGATGATCCCCAAGGCATGCCAAGTGCAGGCCTCTCTTGCTGAGAACGAGGATGTGGCGCTGGGTTGCTCCCTCACGCTGAAGGACCTCTCGCCTGCGATACAGGAGGCAGCACAGTACCTGAGCAGAAGGGGGTACGGACACTTCGCAAAGGCGTCGTTTGATGGGACGGAGTACTTTGTGCGGAAGGAGCACTCACACCAGAACCTTCAGCTTGTGTGGATGCGTGCTGCGTCCTCTGTGCAGGGGAAGGTGCAGGAGGCACTGACGTACCTGATCATCTTCACGTTGTTGGTGCTTCTGTTTGACGTGACCATCTCCGTGGCTGAGGTTGTGTTCATTGCACTCCCGATGAAGCGCCTGTCACGTGCCATCCGCAGCGTTGCCGACATGGAGTGTGAAAGTGCAGAGGACACGTTGCAGCTCATCTCCTGCGCACCCTTGAGTGAGGTTGCTGTCATGCGGCGTGCGACCTCCATGCTTGTGTCGAATATGGCTGAGTACAAAACGTTCCTGCCTTCTGCCATGTTTGCTCCTGAAGGGAAGCAGTCTGTCCGCCAGCGCGACGCACCAGGGAAGGAGTCTGGTGCTGCATGCATTGTGTTCACAGACATCAAAGGGTCGACACAGCTGTGGGAACTCTGCCACGACGGGATGACTGTGGGTTTGCACCTGCACAACGAGGTGATCCGCAGCTGCATTGTTGCGCACAACGGCTACGAGGTGAAGACGATTGGTGATGCGTTCATGGTTGCCTTTGACACGATGCACGATGGACTGCGCTTCAGCCTTTCTGTGCAGGAAGAGCTGACGAAGGTCGCGTGGCCGGAGACGCTTCTTGCGTCGCCTCTCTGTGCAGCAGACGCGAAGGGCGACTGGGTTGGCATCAGGGTGCGCATTGGCGTCAACTACGGGCCTGTGTGTCTGGAGCACGACCCGAACCTGCGCAGGTACGACTACCTTGGGCCCACTGTCAACAGAGCTGCGAGGCTGGAGTCGACGTGTGTGGGTGGTACTGTTGCTGCCACTGATGAGCTGCTGGTCTCCGTTCCCAGCATTGGGGACGACGCTGTTGTCATTCAGGTGGGGCGCCGTGTCCTGAAGGGCATCGCGCAGCCTGTGGAAGTGTCCATGCTGGTGCCGAAGAGCTTCACACGTCGTGCGAAGCAGGTGCCTAAACTGTGCAATAACGACGATCAACATGATGAGGTGATGTCTGTGCACACACAGTCAGCATCCTTCGAGACGGACGCAATGAGCTGGGCCTCTGTCGAAACGAAGAAGAGCAAGAAGGCTGCTCGCATGGAGGCTTTGTGCAGGTTCACTGAGACGCTTTCCCCAGTAGGTATGTACTGCTACAGCACGTTCCTTGTGTTTGTCAAGCATAATTGGTGTTACCGAAGTCCGATCAAGGACGTGTCAATATGGGGGGTGTGTCATTTTGTAATTTGTATGCTTTTTTGTTGTGTGTTATGTACGTATCTGCGTATGTGCCAAGAACTTGTCCATTTCGGCAACGTGACCCCACTCTGCCCGGACGGATTCCAAGAATGCAAATACCGGTGTCATATGTACCCTATGGCAAGAAAAGCAACCCCACAACCACAACACACAGGAAGTGCAACGTCCGCCTACCTGTCAGAGAACATCTCGGAAGGGACGCCGCAAGAGATCACGATGCTGGTGAACTCCCTCGTGACACGTGTTGCGTCGTGTGTGGAGCGCAGTGACGGGACGCTGTTGACTGTGGTTGGGTCCTCTGTTGCGGTGGGCTGGAACGTGACGAAGAAGTGCACGAACCACATCGAAAGCGGGTTCCGGTTTGCTGGCATCATTTCGCGCCAGAGTGGTGACAAGCTACGCTGTGGGATGTCCTCGAGTGCGATGCTTGCGGGGTACGTGGGCACGAGTGGGCAGCGCTTTGTCACTGCAGTGGGGTCTTCTTCGACACGGGCAGCGGCTATTGTGTACATTTCTGAGCCGCTTGGGGTGCGCTTTGCGTACACATCACAGAGTGAGCGGGGACGGGGACATGTTGAGTCACTTTGTTCTCGCGGGTACCTGCGTCCTTTCAGCAATGTTGTGTGTGCCGGGAAGGCGATTGTACTGTACGAGATGAACCTGCCCCAGCTGCATGAGTGGTGTCGCGACAAGGTGCTCAGTCTCTACAGCCCACGCGAGGTGGACACCGAGGGTGAAGTTGAATCGCTGTACTCACAAAAGCTCTTGTCATCCTCATGCTGTGACACACACAACTTCGATTTGGATGGTTCTTACCGGAACTGCCTACAAGCACGGCCTCACGATCGAACGATTTCTGACGACTGCTTTTCACATAAAACAGATGTATGATTCCTCTCGTGCAGGACAAAGCGATTCTAGTGGCGCAGCTATCCACAGAACACAAAGAGCCCCGCACTGCGAATGTGGCATAAAAAGAAAAATAAACGACTTGCCTAATGTTGTGCTGGAGTCATGTTTCCCCCAGTGTTTATTTTGATATGAACAATGCGTGGTTCGGTCTCGTTCTAAGAGATGTGCAAAGCGTCTACATCTGAATGTGCTTTTTTAGCAGGTAGTTGCGAGACTCTGCGTTCTTTTGTCCATTTGGTATGGATCCTTTTCTATGTTCGGCAGCACATTGGACAGTCCGTAAACTCCAATGACTGCTAGTCGTTGTTATTCCGCTCCAGGGCAGTTCTCAAACTGCCCCAAGTTGGTGTCGTCATTCTTCAGAGCCTGCACGTGTCCGGTTGGTACGTGTGCACTCTCAACGTCTCTTTCCCCTTTTTCTCCCTAGTTTCGCATTCACCACGTGGTATTCGGATGTGATGCCCCTCAGCAGAAAGATTGTTTGAGTGAAGCTGTTGCCGAGTTATGTTGTTCCTGTATTATATGCGTGGCTTTAGAGATGTGTGAATGGGACTCATTCATCTCTCAAGTTTTCATGGGGATGATGTGTGGTCTGTATTTCCTCCCATTGCCAGGAGGGTTCTATGGTGCACATATGCACAGGGATTTTCATAAGTTTTGTTTATTTTATTTTCTTCTGCATCCACTATGATGTGGGACAAAACGTCTGTTTTCACAGGCGCGATGTGCAGGTTCGTTCCTGCCTCAGGTTTGTGGTTTTGTTTGTGTCTTTTTTCCACTTACGTGGAGCAAGGTGCACATTCTGTTATCCGGTTGAGGGATGTGTATTGTTCCGTCTCACAGACGTGCTCGCAGAATGATACACTGCTGAGACGGAAAATACTGTTCTTCAACCACAGCTTTCTCATCTCTTGCCACTCTCATGAGATGTGGTGTCCACATCTCGCGTTCTAGCCTTACAATGTGATCTGTGTGCACAGGCTCTGGCCTTGCTATGGTGTTGCCGATGCACACCACGTTTGGGTGATCTATGAATGGAGAGTGTGTGTTCTTTCACTAGGTCTCAGTAGCGTCTTGCAGACTCTCACAAGCTCTCACAGCCTGTTGTGTGTCATGGAGACGAGCATAGATCACCTAATGGTTCTGCATGTAGCAAAGCCAATGCGGAGGTACAAGGGTTGTCAGCATAAGTGTGACCTTCAGGTCAACGTTTCAAGATAAATAAAGCTTTTTCTTTGTCTCATGTGTACCTTTTAATACCACAATCCAACTCCCATTTTAACAGAATTGAGGGGTGCGCCTGCACCGGACGTTAGAAAATAAAAAATGGTATCCGCCAGTGAAAAATCCCAGACGTCGGATCGTGCCTTCACGATCCCGACAGTGGCGGTGATCTTGAGTGCCACGTTCCTGAGCACATGTTCGTCGATGGCAGGAGGCCTGATTATGTACTTCAAAGGTCTGGAGGCGCTGGAGGACTCTGTGTCAGACACGTCCTTGAGTGAAGTGAGAAGTATGAAGGAGAAGTTGCGTGCCCAGCTCCTGGTCGTAGAGCATTCTGCACAGACACTGAAGAAGGTGATGTACAACACAGAACGGATCCACACAAACAACCCCGAGGAGTGGGCGAGCATCATCCGCTCGCTTGCGTATGCGCAGGTGTCGGGCTCAGACGTTCTGTACGACTCAACCATGTCGCTTGCAACGTACGACACAACGAACAGCTCTGCCTTCTACGCAGGTGTGTGGGGGGATGTGCTCAAGAACGGGTCGCGTGAGCTTGTGTTTGGTGCGTACGGGAACCACCTGAACGTGACGGAGAACTTTCTTGTGGCCAACGGGACGGTGCAGGAGATGCTGATTCCGTCCTACTCCCTGCACAGCGACACGGGACATGTGAACGAGTTTGTGTACAACTGGGACGGGAACCCGCGCTACATCGACATCATCAAGCACTACGACCCACGCAACGGGAAGGACAACAAGACACACGAAGAGTTTCTGTGGACAGACCCACCTGTGGCAGGGTCGGTGTGCTCACGCTGGTTCACGCCACGCAGGTGGTATGCATCGGACGGGAACATGTACGCCTACACAGAGCTTGAGGCGATCTACATCCCGCCACCACCACCACACCCGTGGTCGACGTACAAGTCTGTCAGCATGCTTGTTGGGTTCTTGTTTGAATCCTTCCAACCGCCGTTTGAGGAGTACAAGGCAGAACACCCGGACACACACTTCCTTCTGATTGAGGAGGACACAGGCACGATCTACGCGTCGACAGAGGGTGGGATGATCCCCAAGGCATGCCAAGTGCAGGCCTCTCTTGCTGAGAACGAGGATGTGGCGCTGGGTTGCTCCCTCACGCTGAAGGACCTCTCGCCTGCGATACAGGAGGCAGCGCAGTACCTGAGCAGAAGGGGGTACGGACACTTCGCAAAGGCGTCGTTTGATGGGACGGAGTACTTTGTGCGGAAGGAGCATTCACACCAGAACCTGCAGCTTGTGTGGATGCGTGCTGCGTCCTCTGTGCAGGGGAAGGTGCAGGAGGCACTGACGTACCTGATCATCTTCACGTTGCTGGTGCTTCTGTTTGACGTGACCATCTCTGTGGCTGAGGTTGTGTTCATTGCACTCCCGATGAAGCGCCTGTCACGTGCCATCCGCAGCGTTGCCGACATGGAGTGTGAAAGTGCAGAGGATACGTTACAGCTCATCTCCTGCGCACCCTTGAGTGAGGTTGCTGTCATGCGGCGTGCGACCTCCATGCTTGTGTCGAACATGGCTGAGTACAAAACGTTCCTGCCTTCTGCCATGTTTGCTCCTGAAGGGAAGCAGTCTGTCCGCCAGCGCGACGCACCAGGGAAGGAGTCTGGTGCTGCATGCATTGTGTTCACAGACATCAAAGGGTCGACACAGCTGTGGGAACTCTGCCACGACGGGATGACTGTGGGTTTGCACCTGCACAACGAGGTGATCCGCAGCTGCATTGTTGCGCACAACGGCTACGAGGTGAAGACGATTGGTGATGCGTTTATGGTTGCCTTTGACACGATGCACGATGGACTGCGCTTCAGCCTTTCTGTGCAGGAAGAGCTGACGAAGGTCGCGTGGCCGGAGACGCTTCTTGCGTCGCCTCTCTGTGCAGCAGACGCGAAGGGCGACTGGGTTGGCATCAGGGTGCGCATTGGCGTCAACTACGGGCCTGTGTGTCTGGAGCACGACCCGAACCTGCGCAGGTACGACTACCTTGGGCCCACTGTCAACAGAGCTGCGAGGCTGGAGTCGACCTGTGTGGGTGGTGCTGTTGCTGCCACTGATGAGCTGCTGGTCTCCGTTCCCAGCATTGGGGACGACGCTGTTGTCATTCAGGTGGGGCGCCGTGTCCTGAAGGGCATCGCGCAGCCTGTGGAGGTGTCCATGCTGGTGCCGAAGAGCCTCCCACGTCGCGCACGGCAGGTGACGATTTTGTCCCGACAGGATGTCCTGGCTCCCTCTGTTGGCTCTGTACACATGCCAGGCTCCTCAGACACTGATGATTCAGGCAGTTATGCCTCCTCAGAAGCGAAGAAGAACAGGAAGGGTGCTCGCATGGAGGCACTGTTCAGGTTTACTGAGACGCTTTCCTCAGTAGGTATGCAATTGTTATCAACTTTCCCACTGTTTTACCTGATCACGAGAAAACGTAAGCCATCATAATTTTTCATGAATATTTGCACCACAACCACAACCATACAGGAAGTGCAACGTCCGCCTACCTGTCAGAGAACATCTCGGAAGGGACGCCGCAAGAGATCACGATGCTGGTGAACTCCCTCGTGACACGTGTTGCGTCGTGTGTGGAGCGCAGTGATGGGACGCTGTTGACTGTGGTTGGGTCCTCTGTTGCGGTGGGCTGGAACGTGACGAAGAAGTGCACGAACCACATCGAAAGCGGGTTCCGGTTTGCTGGCATCATTTCGCGCCAGAGTGGTGACAAGCTGCGCTGTGGGATGTCCTCGAGTGCGATGCTTGCGGGGTACGTGGGCACGAGTGGGCAGCGCTTTGTCACTGCAGTGGGGTCTTCTTCGACACGGGCGGCGGCTATTGTGTACATTTCTGAGCCGCTTGGGGTGCGCTTTGCGTACACATCACGGAGCGAGCGGGTGTCTGTCGAATCCCTTTGTTCTCGCGGCTTTGTCCGACCTGTCAGCAATGTTGTGTGTGCCGGGAAGGCGATTGTACTGTACGAGATGAACCTGCCTAAGCTGCAGGAGTGGTGCAGTGACAAGGTGTTGACCCTGTTTGGGAACGAGACGGAGGTGCCTGAGTTCGACCCTGAGTGCAGTTTGCCCTTCTTTACGCAGGAGAAGTGTTGGTCTACTGCGTACTGTGCAGCGTACCAGGAGCAGAACTTCGAGGTGCTGGAGAAGATGGCTCTCGTGGATGCTGGTGTGATAGACGTCGTCAAACGCCTCCGTTCAGGCGACATGTGCAAAGGTACAGGTGCCATCCCCCAAGAGGAAAGCCCCACAGGCAGAAGCCTCACCCCCAAAGGCTCCTTCACACCGTACTTCCCAGCCGCGGGGTCGCCCAAAGTGCCCCCAAGAGCGTCCCCAGGAGGCCCTGCGGCACCTAGCCCACAGCACCCTTTTATACCTTCGACATTGTGAGGGGAAAGGTGTGTTCACATTGTGACAATCTGCCCAAGGCCGTATTGCCCAGATAGAACAGAAGCATCCAGGGATGTGTGTTCCCAATGTGCTTTCAAAATTACGATTTCATCTTTTTCTTTGTTTTGCTGTCTTTTATTTTTTTTTGCGTGATTTGGATGGACGACTTCGTCTTTTTTAAATGAAATTGTCTTGATCATTTTATGGTGGCGGTGCCTGTGCCTAAGTCTGCGCTGTAAGCTTTCTACCTTTTTGTTTTGTTTTTCCTTTTTTCCTTCCAGATAGTTTGCAAAGTGTTTTGGTTTTATTTTGCGCAGCTCAGATCATTACATATTTTATTGCATTTCCCCCCGCCAGGTTGTGAGATATGCGCTCGAGAGTTGGGATGAACATTTATGTGACAAGTTTTACACTTGTTTTAGGGTGCTGTCAGTATGATAAGGTGCCTGATCATCCCAACTTTTCATCTTGTGTTCAACAAGGTACACTTCTCTTCATCCCCGATGTTATGTGTCCACGAGACCCATTATCGCATTTTTTTTTCTTTCCAAATTTCACTTCGTTATTGTTCTCAATCTTTTTTCTTCTTTTTGAGCCTTGATCCGCATTGTCGGAAATTTCTTCCTTCTTCCATTTTTCCTCCCTCAAACGAAACCCCATGTTCTTTTATACTTTAGGTACATTGACTCTGCGTTGTATTTCAAAGTGTCACATTTTTCACCAACTTAGCCCTACAAGGGGGTCGAATACAAGTGTCCCCTGAGAATTGGGTCTGGGAAGCATGTTTCTTCTTCTTTTTTTTTGTGTCGACACAACAAAAAAAAACAGAAAAAAAAAGGTGTGTTCGCATGTCCCCATTTCTTCTGCTGATGCTTGTACGATTCTGAATGTGAGTTCTTGTATTCACCCCCTTTTCTCTACCTCTCTTCGTACTGCCATTTCTTTGGTTTTCGCAGTATGCTTTCCGCCCCAATGTGGTGCCTATATTTTTTGTTGGCACATTCAACTTCTCCCTTTTGTAAAAAATACCCATACAAGTATATCGGACGTCACGGAAATAATAATAAAAATGCTCGATCCACTCCCGCCGTGTTTAAAACGGCTGTGAAAAAATGTAAACAAAATATTGCGATCGTTAAAAAATGCAACGTCCGTGAAAATTTTTGTACACAAGTCTTCCGTGACGGCCGTTTGTATTTGTATGAATACCGGAAAAATATTAATATTGGGGCGGAACAATGTTCCAAGTCCCAGAAAATGTTTTGACGGTAATTTGTTTGGATTGTTGTTCTACCGTTGGACAAGAAACTTGGCGACCAAAAAAAATTGGCGGCTTTTGGGGGTTTTCTTGCAATTGGCGACTTTCTTGGTCGCCAGTATTACTTCTCCAACTGTATATCCTTTCAAGAACCTGATGTGCAATAAATTAAAAAAAATGAAAGTCGGATGCATCCTTTGTACCGCATTTGCACAACGAAATTTTCACGAATCAGTCCAGACTGCTTGCGTGGCAGCTACACTAAGCCCACATATTTTCAAGAAAAAGAACTAACATGGTGTAGTCGGAACCAGGCGGGAGGAGTACGGAAGTTGGGTTCCGATCACACCATAACAACTAATATTGAGTACAGACCCCAGCTTTAACAGGCACGAGATGGGGAGGAGACACCCACAAAAAAAGTGCCCTGTCGCACATTTTTTGTCATTTTTCTTTATTTGTTTATGCGAATGTTTTGTATTTTTGCCCAAATTAGCGACTCAGGGATTGTGCTCCATAGCCTCTTCCACACTGCAAATCAGGACCCTAACCGGCCCCACATCATTTCTTTCCTTTTTTCTTTTTTGGGAACATTTTTATTGATCCCTCCTCCTATGCTATCAATTTATTTGATTGCATATGTTCACGGGTTGCCTACGATCATAGTTACGATCACAATGATCGTTTTTGGCACGATCGTAAAACTTCGGACTACGATGGTATACAACCCGTGTATGTTGAAATACCTTTTCTTTTTGCAATTCTGAATGGAAAAAAAATAGATAAGCCCTTATAGATAAACTCTATAGATGAACGTGCCTTTGACTTGACACATTCAAAAAAAATAAAAAAAGGGAAATGGTGCTTGCAGAGATGGTGCACTATTCCATCATTTTATTCATTTTGTTTTCATTTTTTTTGGCCCCCCCTTTCGCTTTATATACCTCAGCTTCTTCAGGGATGAAGTAGCGGATTCTGCAACCCTTTTAAGGGGAGAATCTTGTGCCGAGATCACCAAAATTTTGATTTTTTTTTTTTTTTCCCCTGGCGATTTCCAATTTTACCACAAGCGTTTTCTTCCCTTATGATTTGCACATGAGAGGCACATTTCACATTTGTACCTTTCGATTTTTCCCCGTTAAGGTGACTAAAACGTGAGCATTGGGATCATCGTGCAAAGCGTACTCCTTCTATTTGCTCTCTTTTAAGGATCCTGTGAGGAAAAAATCGTGGCTATTATCTAGTGATAGTAGTCTATAATCAAACAAAATTTTCAATTTCCCCCCCCGTTAAGGTGAGTCTTAGTATCGTACAAAACTAAGTTTTTTTTTTGGGTTGACTAAAACTTCTGATCATCTAAGCAAACAATAGGGGGGTTTTTTTTCTTTCCCTTTATATTTCATTCATTTATGAAATTATTCATTTATTACTCAAAAAACCCCCTCCCAGCGGGCTGGGGTGGCAACTGCGTGTAATACGCGATACGTGGGGGGGTAGTCACGTATTTGCCAAGACAGTCCCAGCAGGGGGGGTTTTTCTCTCCTCATGACACACAGGAGGTGCAGATGTCAAATGTGCAGGTCTGTGCAGATTCTCCTTCAAGTTACATCATCATGTTGCGTATGGTTCCTTTTTTGTCTTGTCTTCTTCTGCGCGTGTTATTCCTCTCGTTGCTCCCGTTTTCAAAAGAAAACTTGAAGAACGAAGTTCACATTTTTTCCCCCTCGTGTCAGTGCCTGCGTCCCAGAGGCGTTTGTACTATCAACTTCATTTTTTTCTTTTAGATTTCACCACCGGGGGTATTGACCCCCCAAAAAAAAAGACGCTAGTGTGTGTGTTCACAAGTACATTCATCTTTCAAGCTTTTTTTGAAGAAAAAAAGGTGACCAAGCGACGCTTTGGTTCATCTGCATTTTTCTTCTTCTTTTTTGACGTCAATTTTATCTCGCCGTTTCTTTCCATCCTTTCGAGAACGAAATATACAGTGTGACACAGAATTAATGGCCGATGAAGACATTTTATAAAAAAACGGCAAATTTTGACAAGGACATATTCAAAACACCCCCAAAACATAAAATATTTACGCCCAGGAACACAATAAAAGCAAAAATATAATGGTTAAGGGTAAAGTGAACACTGAGGCCACGAGGGAAGGGTTGCGCCTACAGGCAGCGTCGCTAGTCGTTGTTGGCGGTAAGAGCCATGATGAGGTGGCGGAGTTGCTGAACGTTGCGAAGAGGAGTTTGGGTAGGTGGGTGAAGGAGTACCGCGCTGGAGAGCGGAATTTTTCGGACAAGCCAGGGAGGGGACGCAAGAGATCGGCCACCACCGACACCGTTAAGAATAGGGTGGTTAGACACATGCGGGGCAAGCGGTTTCAGTCTTGCAGGAAAGTAGCGTCGCGACTACAGATTTCGAGGGAGAGTGTCCGCAGGTGCCTGAAGGAGAAGGGGCTGAAGCCCGTTCAAACGAAGAGCAAACCAAAGCTCTCGGAAAAGAACATCACTGCCCGGATAGAGTTTGCTGAAACGCATCGAAACACCGACTGGTCAAAGGTGATGTTCACCGATGACAAAGACTTTTGGCTTTTTTCTCGGGTGAGCAAGAAGAACGATGTTGTCTGGGTTGCAGATGGTGATGAGCCGCCCCCAACCGTTGATAAGGTCAGGGCTACGCAGAAGGTTCACGTCTGGGGAGGAATACACACACACCGGCAACTCCCCTGATCTCAATCCTATTGAGAACCTGTGGGCCAAGCTGCAGACTGCAGTCAACGAACGGGAGCCCAAAGACGTGTCAGCACTTAAACGTGCCATCAACAAGGAATGGTCCAAGATGGACAATAGCTTCGTTGCACGTTACATCATGTCAATGCCACGACGCCTAGACGCAGTTCGCAATTCCAACGGAATGCACACAAAATACTAATGCATGCTCTATTTATTTTTGTGCACCCACTCGTTTGTACTGCTACACTGTATTTTTTTTTTTTTACACATACACCCTTTTTTACCAAAAAGGGATATTTCCATGTTAATATTTTCCCCACACACACACTTTTCATACACGGCCAGTTGAAAATGCAATGAAATGAGTCAAATTTTGCCTATTTTTAAGAATAATATAACAATTTTTACAAAATGTCGTCATCGGCCATTAATTCTGTGTCACACTGTATTGATTAACCCTATAAGAGCCAAGGGCCACTTTAATGGCTTTCGAAATGACGCCATGATTTTAGACAGGTTCAACTCATTTTCGTAAAAACATTTTTTTTGTGTGGAAAGAATTTGCACCGATCTTTCAAAAGAAGCAAGAGTCGAAAACTTTTATGCATCGGATATTACTTTCGATGCTGGGGGGAGGCGGGGTGGGGGTGTGGGCACCCCTGTGACCCCCCCACATTCTAAAATCTGTAGGACAACGTGCTCTGACATAGGGTCTACTCATTTTCGTAAAAACATTTTTTTTATGTGGAAAGAATTTGCACCGATCTTTCAAAAGAAGCAAGAATCGAAAACTTTTATGCATCAGATAATACTTTCGATGCTGGGGGGAGTCGTGCCACTTTTCAAAGCCCTTTGGACGAGCACCCCCTATTCTGGTTCCTCAATGACACCCCATGCTCTGTATGAGGTTCTACTCGTTTTCGTTAAAATATTTTTATATATTTCAAAGATTTTGACACGAATCTTTCAAAAGAAACAAAAATCGAAAACTTTTACGCATCTGATTGCACTTGGGATCTGTGGACTGCTACCCACCCAAGAGGCACCCTTTCGACCCGAAGGACATGGTTATGGCTAAGGGTCATCATGATCTGATAATGGTTCTGCTTGTTTTCGTGAAAATCCTTTGGTTTATGGGGAAACTATTTGATTCAAATCTTTTAAAATAAGCAAAAATCGAAAACCTTTGTGCATCTGTTTGCCATTTGGATGCTGGGGCGAGTTGCCACCAAAACCACAAAAACACCCCACACACACGACCTATGCAGAGCACACAGTAAGCCGAATTTTCACTGTTTTTTCGTATTTCGGGGTGCTTTTTTCATGGATTTTCGGGTCACAGGGTCGTTCCGACCCATTCTGGGGGCTTTCGACCTCAGGAGATGCCCAAATTGTGAAAAATCGCCCCTTTTTTACGTTTTTAGCCATGTTTCAGTGTAAATCGTTAAGGAAATCAGTTTTAGACATGGCTGCTAACAGAGCTGCACTCATATAAGTTGGGTTCTACTAGGACTTTTTGCTCGATTTTTTTTTCTTTGAAAAGATTTTGTGATCAATCTTTCAAATAACGCCATTTTCGGACAGAAATAATTTACGTGTTTTTCCTCGGCCGGCCGAATTAGTAAAAAACCAAAAAGTGGATTTTATGCTCACCTCATTTTGGGGATAACATTTTTTTTCGAAAAAAAACTTAAAAATATGGAATTGAAAGCCGTGTTCAAAATCTTTCAATTGCGGCCAGGTACGATCAAAAATTTGCATCTGGGGTCCCTTTACCGGTTGGAGAGCCCCAAAAACCAAAACTCAAAAGTGGCTTGAAAATATGGCTTGGCTCTTATAGGGTTAAAAAAAGAACGTCGCTAAAATGAAGCTTGCATTTAAAAATGCGAGAGTCCCCCAGAAGCATTTTTTTTTTTGTGCTTTCATCCGGGTCTGGCATAGTGGGTCAGTCGGGAGGTGCCTGCATCATAGTGGTATATTAGTCAATTATTGTTTCAGGTTTTTCTTTCAAATTTCTCTTTCTTTGCCCTCCCTACCACCTTCTTTCAGGCCACCTGCGTCTTTCCTTCAACTTTTTCTTATCACAACAACAAAAAAAGTAGTGGAGCACACTCTAGGGTGGCTACACTATTACAACCAAGTTTTCAAAAAAATATATTCCCCAACCTCCCTGCAAACCATACTCTTTTCAACACTATCCTTTATTGATTTTTCCCCTTCTGAAATATGACATTCGGCGACACCTTCCATCTTGAGGTAACTCTCCTCTACGCACTTTGTTACCCACTGCCACGCTGTTCTTCCAAAACACCTATGTCACATTGTTCATTTTTTTTGTGTAAACTTCCGGGGAGGCATGCTGGATGCAGAAACACCTAACTCTCACAATACAGCCCCTTCTGTTTCTGACGCCCCCCTCCCCTTCTTTGCGATTTCCAAGAGCACAAAGCAAAAACATCACCCCCCCTTTTGCGATCTTGCTTGTCCTTATCTTTTGCAGTTAACATCAAACTAAAATGCTTTTCGGCAAAAAAAAAAAAGCAAAAGCCAAAGCAATACAGAGAGAACCAACCAATTTTTTCAATATACAAACGATCTATCAAACCCCCTTTTGCGATAACACCAACCCCTCCTCTAAACTTAAAAAAGGTAGGACCATGTTACGGGGTGTTATAGGCAGCCTCAGATGTGTAGGTAGATTGCAACGTGCTGGGTGTTCTAATGGGTCCTATGCTGTGGAGGATCGGGCGTGGTCTGCAGGCCTGCAGGTTATAGATTTGATAAAGGAGAGTGAGATAGAGGAGGCGGAGGAGGCCTTGGGGGGTGCGGTGGATGTGACGGCAGCGGATGGGTTTGGAAGTACTGCGTTGATTTTGGCGGCGCGGGGTGGGCATGTGGCGTTGGTAGAGGCGTTATTGAAGCAAGGAGCAGATGTGAAGACAGCAAACAGCTTTGGCAGCACAGCGCTCGTATGCGCAGCAAGCAACAACCACACCGCCACAGCGTCACTCCTCCTCGCCCACCACTCAGACGTAAACCACAAAACCAGGGTAGGAAGCACAGCTCTCATCAAGGCTGCTGGGGCAGGACACTCCTCGATGTGTGACCTCCTCCTCAAGCACGGTGCAGACCCATCCGTGGTTTCAAAACTCGGACAAAAATTCCAAAAATGAAAAAGATCCCCATAAACTTCAATCTTAACCTATTCCCCCCCATCTCCCAGGGAAAAAAAAAAACCTTCACCCCATCAGACATACACCAATCCAAACCCTATACAATGTTGCGTAGGACGTTGATCGTCTGTCGCCCTGAGCCAACAAGCTTTACTTCTCGAAGTGCTCGCTATGAGGAAGAGTACTCTGTGCCTCAGACAAGCGAGGTGGTACCGCACAAACCAGAGTTGATTGCAAGCTCGAAGGAGACTGTTGGGTGGGTCGGGTTGGGGGATATGGGGATGGGTCTGTCGTGGAAGCTAATCAAGGATCCGAACAACACTGTTCATATTTGGAACCGGAATGAGAGAAAGCTACGCGCCTTTTCGCAGCACGCAGACGAAGCGTTGCAACGGTTTGTTCACCAACGGCAGTCTCTTCTGGATGTGCCGCGCTTTGCGAACATCATTTTTGTTTCTCTTGCTAACATTCGTGCGGTGCGTGAAACGCTTCTCGACCGTGATGATTCTTTAATCTATAACGCAAAACCGGGTACCATCATTGTTGACCACAGCACCGTGGACATCGAAACTACCAATGAAATAAACGAAATCGCCTCTGCTCGTGGAGTTCATTACCTTGATGCGCCAATCGCAGGATCTACGGAGCTGGCGCAGAGTGGGAACATTTCTGTCATGGTAGGGGGCGACCAGCTTGCGTTTCGGAGGGTCGCAAAGTTGATATCAAAATATGCGCATTGTGTTGAGTATATGGGGGAGAGTGGTTCCGGGACTGCAACGAAGATTGTTCATGAGGCAACTGCTGCGATGCAGGCGGTAGTATCAGCGGAGACTGCGTTGCTTGCGAAGTCGTTAGGTCTGACGGATTTGGACAGTTTGAATCGCGTTTTTGATGCATCATTGAGTGGTTCCAATATGCTGCGCCGCAATTCGCTCTATTTCCCAGAGCAGTTTGATGCAAAGATGAAGCTCGCTACATCGCTGTCAATCTCGCGGACCGCAAAGAATCTTGCGATTCTTGACACGCATATGTCCAAGGTGGGTCTTGATAGCTTCCTCCCGATGACCAAGACGGCACAGCGCATTGTGCGCGACTGTGGCGAGGCAGGTGGGCATGATGCTGACATCAGCAGCGTCCTCCACTTCCTCAACAAGGAGGAGCCAAACCTCTCTGTGCACTGGGACGTCCCCGTCACTGATGTCGACCAGAACCGCCAGTTGCAACAGTCCATCGATGAGGCGAACAATGCCGGGGTATGTATTTATTTTCGACTGAGATGCGTTTTTATCACCAACCACTCTTTTATTTTCTTTTCTATTTTTGCCCCCTAGACAACCAAGGCTGTTAGCTAATTTAGTTCATGGTTACGCCCTGTAGTCATACACACGAGGCTTCGGTTCATCTCATAAACTCTCTAAAAAACGATGCCTTGAGCAACAGTTGTGTTCAACACGGGTGATTCTTATCCTCTCCAATTCTTTTTTTTTTTACTCAAAAATCATCAAAACTTTTCTCTGAACACAGGAAGGCGAAGACGCGCCGTGGTCACACATCTCTGAGTTCGACACCTTCCAAGAAGAGAGCTCGCTCGCAGCCCCCTCGTCAGGCGCACCTCCGAGGGTCAACTCCGCGACACTCGAGAGCCTGTACTCGAAAGCCAAGCCCCGCATGGCCTCTCACGGAGGCAGCGCTGCAGGGCGTTCCGTTCCTAAAAGCAAGTTCAAGAACTTCGATCCGGTATGGGAACGACAAAGCACGATCGGGGAATTTTGTTGTTCTTTCAATGTGCATTCATTCGAAGAACCTGGGAGGTCAGTCGATGGCGGCTGCATACAGTAAACTACCATTTATATGTCTGCAATGAACGGTGAGGCGTTTGCACCTCCAAATTCTCTTTTATTTTCAAGGTGGACGCACTAACGCTAGAGACCTTTCGGGCACTCAAATCTGAAAAAAAACTGGCCACTCGGCACCTGCTCAAAGTTTGGTTGTGCCTATTTCACATTCTGTTTTTTGATTACAACTACTTCACAGGCAAATGCTATCAGTGGAACACGATCCGCGCATGAATCCATGGAGGTCTTCAGCGGTGTGAGCCAAACGGTCGGCAAGGTCTTTGGGAAAACAAGGTATGCTCTGATACAACTGCGTCAATAATCCCCTTTCCCGACCGATAAGAGGGGGCACAGCAGATGCAAACCACAACATGGATGGAGCGCATCCTAGATGTCTACACTAATACCAACCAAGTTTTCAAAAAAAACACGGGTCAGGAAAGATCTTTTGTCTTTTTTTGTCTTTTTTCGAGAATCTCGGGAGGGAAAAAAAAAAAATCAAGATTTTCAGGATTTTTGTCTTTTTTTTTCAGGATCTCTCGAGATCTTTGAGATCTTTGAAAAATCCTGAAAAAAAAAGGAAAAAAGGAAAAAAAGAGAAAAAAAGATGAAAAAGATCTTGAAAATCTTTTTTTTCTCAAAAAAAAGATAAAAAAGATTTTTGGGATTTTGAAAAATCTTTTTGCACGGGTCGGGAAAGATCTTTTTTTTTTTTTTTTTTTTTCGAGAAAAAAAATCCTCTTCTCCCGAAAAAAAAAAAAAAAAAAAGATTTTTGGGAGAAAAAAAAAAAGAGAAAGGGGAATAGTCAGTTATGCCCTACCCTTTTTTTGAAATGGTCAGAGATACCCGAAAATAAGTTCAGATATTGGTCAGAGATGCCCCATTTTCAAAAATAGGGCATAACTGACCAATATCTGAACTTATTTTCGGGTATTTCGGGTATCTCTGACCATTTCTCAACTTATTTTCGGGCATGTCTGACCATATCGCCAACTTTTTTCGGGTACCCCAAAAAAGTTGGTTTTCGGGTATACCCAGATACCCAGATACCCAGATACCCAGATACCCAGATACCCAGATACCCAGATACCCAGATACCCAGATACCCAGATACCCAGATACCCAGATACCCAGGTACCCAGGTCCAGGAACAGGTACCCAGGAACAGGAAAAAAGTCGTGAAAGAGCAACCACAGCTCCACATGACAAACACAAAAGTGTCCAGTCACGTGGGGCATTCATGCACTGAGGAGATAATGTTCCAACAATTTACAAGAAAGATTACTTAACCTACTGCTGGAAATTGCCAGGTCGTAGTAACACACAAAGTGTGCCTCCGTTCGGGAAGACCGGATATTCTAGAGACCAGAAAGGCCTCAAGAATATCTTCCGGTAGTCAAGGTAGAACCGAGTGAACGGCCCAAGACCCCCGTGGAGAAGTTAAATGTTGTAATACTATCAGGTAGAAACTGCGACCACTGTCTTACCCTCCTCAATGCATGGTGGTTGATGTCTTCCACAACAAATTTCCTGTACCCAGGTACCCAGGTTCCCAGACCCACGCAGTACCACGTCGCAGTACTACGCAAAATTTACCACCAGACCCTGTCTTCGTGCACCTGAAGTACAACGCCGCAGACAGGCCAAACATGCGTTGGACTCAGAGGAATGCCCGCTGTGCAGGTATCATGAGAACCAACTCCCAGCAACAAGGGGTGCCTTTTGGCGGGCGTTGTTGAGGGTGTTTGGGGTGCAAAGTTTTCCACAATTTTGATGCGCGGGTACAGAAGTGTTATCTTGTTCTTTCATCTCTAGGAATGTAAATGTCAATCGCGTTTAACTACCACTAGGGCTTGTTCGGTGAACCCACGAGGGGTCGAAGGGGGTTGGTTATCCCGTATCTATCAAAGGTTGTGTCGACCAGGCGAAACCACTATGTTACGCTGTACGTTGTTAAATCCGAAGAAATAACACTTTAGCAGCCGCAGGAAGTTTGCTAAAAAGAGTGCCTCACGCTACACAAACCACCACCCGCGATTGACTTAGATGTTATAACAAAGAGAATTCAGAACAAAACAACACCCTGCCCCATACACACTAAATTGTCATGCTTCAAGAGCATGCCTGGGCCAAAATTACTTGACAAAAAAGGCAACAAGACCACCCACAAGGAGTGTGAAATGTGCACTGGTTTTCTGGGGGAACGCAATATTTTCTTGTGCCTCGTCCTCCGTAAGCAGAGGACAGACTTTCCGGAAGGTTTCCAAAGTAGAATTTCTTGCACTAGCTATGCTCCCTGGGTTAATGGCTATAGCAGTGACTGACAAAGTGTTCCCACCCCCAGGTCTTCGTCCACAAACAAATCTAGAATAGATTGATTTGGGTGAAGCCTTGTATTTTGAGTTGTTGAATGTCGGAGAGCGGCGCTCATCGCAATCACGGATGCAGTTCAGATTTCACGATCCTGTGATGAGTGTAAATGTGGGGTGTGATTAAGTATGGTGTACAAACGCAGTAGTCGGGAAGGGTGAGGTTAATGAAAAAAGTGGTAATAACTATGTATTTCCGCGAAATAAGGTAGCCTTTTTTCACGCTACAGAGAGTTTCCTGCTGCACTAATGGTTCCCAAGCGAAGCGAGGGACCATGTATAAGGGTTTGCGGGTTTGCGGGTTTGCGGGTATTTACCCCCACTAAAAGTAACTGTGTGTGGGGTAGAGGGGTGAAAATCATACCATGCTGCTTCAATACTGTCTCTGCTGTCGCATTCCCTCATGGTGGGTCACTCACCCACTGGGCAAAAAATCAAAGGGGGTACCCCCAAATAAGTGGGTACCCCAAATAAGTTCAGAGATACCCGAAAAAAGTTCAGATATACCCGAAAATAAGTTCAGATATAGTCAGTTATGCCCTATTTCTGGTTTTCGGGTATATCTGAACTTATTTTCGGGTATCTCTGACCATTTCAAAAAAAGGGTAGGGTATAACTGACTATTCCCCAAGAAAAATCCTGAAAAAAAAAGGAAAAAAGGAAAAAAAGAGAAAAAAAGATGAAAAAGATCTTGAAAATCTTTTTTTTCTCAAAAAAAAGATAAAAAAGATTTTTGGGATTTTGAAAAATCTTTTTGCACGGGTCGGGAAAGATCTTTTTTTTTTTTTTTTTTTTTCGAGAAAAAAAATCCTCTTCTCCCGAAAAAAAAAAAAAAAAAAAGATTTTTGGGAGAAAAAAAAAAAGAGAAAAGATTTGAAAATCCTGGGAAAATCCTGAAAAAATCCTGAAAAATCCTGGAAAAATCCATGAAATTTCATGAAAAATCTCGAGATCTTGAGAAATCTTTGAAAAAAAAGATTCAAAATCTTTTGGGGAATAGTCAGTTATACCCTACCCTTTTTTTGAAATGGTCAGAGATACCCGAAAATAAGTTCAGATATACCCGAAAACCAGAAATAGGGCATAACTGACTATATCTGAACTTATTTTCGGGTATATCTGAACTTTTTTCGGGTATCTCTGAACTTATTTGGGGTACCCACTTATTTGGGGGTACCCCCTTTGATTTTTTGCCCAGTGGGTGAGTGACCCACCATGAGGGAATGCGACAGCAGAGACAGTATTGAAGCAGCATGGTATGATTTTCACCCCTCTACCCCACACACAGCCACTTTTAGTGGGGGTAAATACCCGCAAACCCGCAAACCCTTATACATGGTCCCTCGCTTCGCTTGGGAACCATTAGTGCAGCAGGAAACTCTCTGTAGCGTGAAAAAAGGCTACCTTATTTCGCGGAAATACATAGTTATTACCACTTTTTTCATTAACCTCACCCTTCCCGACTACTGCGTTTGTATACCATAACTTAATCACACCCCACATTTACACTCATCACAGGATCGTGAAATCTGAACTGCATCCGTGATTGCGATGAGCGCCGCTCTCCGACATTCAACAACTCAAAATACAAGGCTTCACCCAAATCAATCTATTCTAGATTTGTTTGTGGACGAAGACCTGGGGGTGGGAACACTTTGTCAGTCACTGCTATAGCCATTAACCCAGGGAGCATAGCTAGTGCAAGAAATTCGACTTTGGAAACCTTCCGGAAAGTCTGTCCTCTGCTTACGGAGGACGAGGCACAAGAAAATATTGCGTTCCCCCAGAAAACCAGTGCACATTTCACACTCCTTGTGGGTGGTCTTGTTGCCTTTTTTGTCACAGTAATTTTGGCCCAGGCATGCTCTTGAAGCATGACAATTTAGTGTGTATGGGGCAGGGTGTTGTTTTGTTCTGAATTCTCTTTGTTATAACATCTAAGTCAATCGCGGGTGGTGGTTTGTGTAGCGTGAGGCACTCTTTTTAGCAAACTTCCTGCGGCTGCTAAAGTGTTATTTCTTCGGATTTAACAACGTACAGCGTAACATAGTGGTTTAGCCTGGTCGACACAACCTTTGATAGATATGGGATAACCAACCCCCTTCGACCCCTCGTGGGTTCACTGAACAAGCCCTCGTGGTAGTTAAACGCGATTGACATTTACATTTCTTAGAGATGAAAGAACAAGATAACACTTCTGTACCCGCGCATCAAAATTGTGGAAAACTTTGCACCCCAAACACCCTCAACAACGCCCGCCAAAAGGCGCCCCTTGTTGCTGGGAGTTGGTTCTCATGATACCTGCACAGCGGGCATTCCTCTGAGTCCAACGCATGTTTGGCCTGTCTGCGGCGTTGTACTTCAGGTGCACGAAGACAGGGTCTGGTGGTAAATTTTGCGTAGTACTGCGACGTAGTGCTGCGTGGGTCTGGAAACCTGGGTACCTGGGTACAGGAAATTTGTTGTGGAAGACATCAACCACCATGCATTGAGGAGGGTAAGACAGTGTTCGCAGTTTCTACCTGATAGCATTACAACATTTAACTTCTCCACGGGGGTCTTGGGCCGTTCACTCGGTTCTACCTTGACTACCGGAAGATATTCTTGAGGCCTTTTTGGTCTCTAGAATATCCGGTCTTCCCGAACGGAGGCACACTTTGTGTGTTACTACGACCTGGCAATTTCCAGCAGTAGGTTAAGTAATCTTTCTTGTAAATTGTTGGATCATTATCTCCTCAGTGCATGAATGCCCCACGTGACTGGACACTTTTGTGTTTGTCATGTGGAGCTGTGGTTGCTCTTTCACGACTTTTTTCCTGTTCCTGGGTACCTGGACCTGGACCTGGTATCTGGGTATCTGGGTATCTGGGTATCTGGGTATACCCGAAAACCAACTTTTTTGGGGTACCCGAAAAAAGTTGGCGATATGGTCAGACATGCCCGAAAATAAGTTGAGAAATAGTCAGAGATACCCGAAATACCCGAAAATAAGTTCAGATATTGGTCAGTTATGCCCTATTTTTGAAAATGGGGCATCTCTGACCAATATCTGAACTTATTTTCGGGTATCTCTGACCAATATCTGAACTTATTTTCGGGTATCTCTGACCATTTCAAAAAAAGGGTAGGGCATAACTGACTATTCCCCAAATCTTTTTTTTTTTTTTTCCCAAAAAGATTTTTCAAAATCCCAAAAATCTTTTTTATCTTTTTTTTGAGAAAAAAAAGATTTTCAAGATCTTTTTCATCTTTTTTTCTCTTTTTTTCCTTTTTTCCTTTTTTTTTCAGGATTTTTCAAAGATCTCAAAGATCTCGAGAGATCCTGAAAAAAAAAGACAAAAATCCTGAAAATCTTGATTTTTTTTTTTTTCCTCCCGAGATTCTCGAAAAAAGACAAAAAAAGACAAAAGATCTTTCCTGACCCGTGTTTTTGGGAAAAAAAAAAAAAAAGATTTTGAATCTTTTTTTTTCAAAGATTTCTCAAGATCTCGAGATTTTTCATGAAATTTCATGGATTTTTCTTTTTTTTTTTTTTTTTTTTTTTTTTTTTTTTTGAGATTTTTACACGGGTCAGGAAAGATCTTTTGTCTTTTTTTGTCTTTTTTCGAGAATCTCGGGAGAAAAAAATAAAAAATCAAGATTTTCAGGATTTTTGTCTTTTTTTTTCAGGATCTCTCGAGATCTTTGAGATCTTTGAAAAATCCTGAAAAAAAAAGGAAAAAAAAGGAAAAAAAGAGAAAAAAAGATGAAAAAGATCTTGAAAATCTTTTTTTTCTCAAAAAAAAGATAAAAAAGATTTTTGGGATTTTGAAAAATCTTTTTGGGGGAAAAAAAAAAAAGATTTTGAAAATCTTTTTTTTTTTTTTCAAAGATTTCTCAAGATCTCGAGATTTTTCATGAAATTTCATGGATTTTTCCAGGATTTTTCAGGATTTTTTCAGGATTTTCCCAGGATTTTCAAATCTTTTCTCTTTTTTTTTTTCTCCCAAAAATCTTTTTTTTTTTTTTTTTTTCGGGAGAAGAGGATTTTTTTTCTCGAAAAAAAAAAAAAAAAAAAAGATCTTTCCCGACCCGTGTTTTTAATAATCTGTATTCTGTAACCTCTCTCTATTTTACGGCAGGTGTGACCGGTTGAGGTGATACTTCCGGACTGAGGAAGGGCATTCTTTTACTTTTTTCCAGGATTTTTCAGGATTTTTTCAGGATTTTCCCAGGATTTTCAAATCTTTTCTCTTTTTTTTTTTCTCCCAAAAATCTTTTTTTTTTTTTTTTTTTCGGGAGAAGAGGATTTTTTTTCTCGAAAAAAAAAAAAAAAAAAAAAGATCTTTCCCGACCCGTGAAAAAAAAAAAACCATCCACAGCTTCCAAGGAGTATCGATGCACCAGCGGAGTCCCCCTTTGATCAATGTTTCTGGGGAACTGTTTGGAGAGAGCGTGAACGATGAGTCCCCTGCACCGGCACAAGACCCAGAGCCAACAGCGAAGTCTGCCTGAGTGGTGCCATGCCACGCAAAGTAATAAGACGTGTGTGCAGAGACAACAGAGAGGCACGTTCATCTTTTAGTAGCCTTATTATGCGCCCGCCCACAGGCAAAGGGACACCTTCCCCGCACCCCTGCCCCCTTCCCAGAAAGCTCTGATGAGCATGTGGTATCCCTCCCAGAGTGAGGGTGCAGTATAAACGGGAAGCAAATATTTCTCAAAAAAAAGGATCTTCCGCAAGTGATAAAGAAGAACGGAATGTATTTTTTTTTGTCTCTAGGTGTGCATGTTTTTGTAGTGAACGCAACCCACCACAGATACCACTTTGCCCCACTCAAAAAAAGAAACACCACAATGACATCGAAGACAGCTGTGCTTGTGCTGTGTGCAGCAGCAGCCTGCCACGGTGACATCCAGTCGCAGTGCAAGTCCTTCTTTGCTGCAATGCCGCAGGAGTGCTTGGTGGCAGCGAACGGTCGTGTGGACGGCTGCAAAGCAGAGTGCGTGACGTCTGCACTGACGATCCGCACCGACACAGCGAACTACACAGACTGCTACAACATGTTCCCGTGCTCCGACAACGCGCAGGTCGAGTCCATGATCTCCTTTGCAAACTGCCCGACGCAGAAATGCGTCAACGTCAGCGAGACGTGCAACGGAACGTCCCCTGCCGTTCCACAGAAGGAGGAGCAGCGTCCCTTCTACAACGATGTGTCGTACAAATGCGCAGATGCGTCCGGCAACATCGAAATCGCCCTTCCCTGCATTGCGGAGGGTGTGAAGAAGTACTACGAGGTGTCCATCAACAACGTGCCTGGGTTTGAGTATATCGTCTACTCAAAGAGCGGTGCGAAGGTGGGGCTGCAGGAGATGTTCGGGATCTCTGACCTGGACAACGACGAGGTGATGGACTGCTTCCCGAAGGACACAATTGACACAACGAACTGTGCGTCGGGTCTCATCTCTCGTGGCATCCGCATCCAGCGTCCGAACACCTTCAAAGACGAGACGACACCACTCCCCATCAGGTTTGGGTTCAAGGGGTGTGCGGGTGGCAGCAGCTGCGACAACGTGCTGGTCTTCAAGACGGTGGGTGTTGCGGGCACGGCAGGCACCCTGAAGGCTGCGTGCACGTCCCCTCTCAAGGAAGCAACTCCCGCAGACGCGGAGTGGTGTGCGCTGGGTGGCGGGAGTGTGCTTGCTGTGCACCCTGCTGTGCTGTTGCTGTCGGTGTTGGCTGTGTTTGTGTCGCTGTGATGATGGTATTTAATGTATTACAACTCAGATACACCCCGTCTATTTACCCACCTGCATGAGAGGAGACGTACTATCTTACCGACCTTTTCTTTCGTGTTTTAGATATTCTTTTGAAGCGATGTGTTTTGCCATGGCAGGTATTGTGGGCCTTGCCTGAACCGTGCAGAGCTAAGTAGATCCACAGGTCTTGTCACATGACAACGGAACTATATGGTTGGGAGCTATAAATGGAGTTAAAAAATTGCGAGTTTTTGTTTAAGTTACGCCGGCCCCAATGCGATAGAAAAAAGAAATGTGGCTCAGCACGTGAGGGTTTGGGTCCATCTCGCCCTTTTTCTATTGTCAGATGGTCAAAGTGCATCCTTCTTTTGAGACTTTTTGATTTTATTTATCCCATGCCCTGTGTTTTTTTTGTGTTTATTATTGTGTGCACAGTTCTTCCCCGATATGCAGATGCTCGGTACATCACAAATGCTTCCGTGCACATATTTTAAACCTCTTTTTGCGCAGGACACATAATACACTCTGATTATTATTTTTTTTTGTTATTTCCTTATTAGTTCCTGACCTTGAACTGGCCGTGACTATTCTCCGTATTTTTATCGATGTCTGTTCCATTTGAAAAATTTGCTCAAAATCTTTCAATTGCGTATGTTTCCTAAGAGAATGACACAAATCACAAAAAAAACAAAATAGTCTCGGTCCGTAAAGGGTCATTGCGAGCGACACCTCCTCGGGTGTCCACACCAGTGTTAAGTTTTTTTACGGTTTTTTTTATCCCATTCAACGTTTCCCCTTGGAGAGGTGTGACGTTGTGTTTTCTTTTAGTTGTGAGGTGTTTGCACTCTCAACTTTATTTTCCTCCCATGAACAACGAAGCAACGTGGTGAGACGGCTCTGATTCGCACCATAGTGTTTAGATTAAAAGGCGACGAAGCACGCGAACTTTTTCTTTTCCGGTTCATCTCACCCAGGGGCTGAGATAGATATTATGTGATGTGCCCACAAGACAAGAGGCATATTCGTCGTACAAAAATTCTCTTTTTTTTTTTTTTTTGCTCCTGAAAGTGATTTTGGTGATTTTCCTGAACGAAAAAAGGGGGTGGGTCACCTTTTTTTAAATAGCTTGATAGCATTTATCGTTACCGTTTGCGTCCTGCCACATGCTGCACTATTATGATATGGCAACCACGTCTTATGTGCGTCATCTTCATCACGGAGAATGGATCTCCATTAGTGATATCACCATGTTCACAGGTAGTGATGTTCAGGCTACTCAGAGATGGCAAGACACTGACACGGTTTTCGGTAGCTATACCACGGGAGTGAATGGCGTTTTGTTCGAGTGTGGAGCGTTGTACACGATGCAAGGGGAGATACCGTGGGTCATTGGATTCTCCGTTGCGGAAAAGAAGCTGCGGCCATACTCTGTGTCGGTTGCATTTTTTTTAACACTTCTTTTGCGGCAGCTAGAAGCCTTACCACTGCCTCCCAAATGAGCAGTGCAAGAGAGATGCCGGATCCATCTTTCTTTCAAAATGTCCGCTCTCTTAATCATTTTGCGGAGCACATCCTCGAGTGTCCACTCAGCCCTGCACATATATCCCTATACACCAAGCACAACAGAAGCGTATCTACACAACAAGGTCTCCTTTTCTTTTCCACCTCAAAAAAAGAAACACCACAATGACATCGAAGACAGCTGTGCTTGTGCTGTGTGCAGCAGCAGCCTGCCACGGTGACATCCAGTCGCAGTGCAAGTCCTTCTTTGCTGCAATGCCGCAGGAGTGCTTGGTGGCAGCGAACGGTCGTGTGGACGGCTGCAAAGCAGAGTGCGTGACGTCTGCACTGACGATCCGCACCGACACAGCGAACTACACAGACTGCTACAACATGTTCCCGTGCTCCGACAACGCGCAGGTCGAGTCCATGATCTCCTTTGCAAACTGCCCGACGCAGAAATGCGTCAACGTCAGCGAGACGTGCAACGGAACGTCCCCCGCCGTTCCACAGAAGGAGGAGCAGCGTCCCTTCTACAACGATGTGTCGTACAAATGCGCAGATGCGTCCGGCAACATCGAAATCGCGCTTCCCTGCATTGCGGAGGGTGTGAAGAAGTACTACGAGGTGTCCATCAACAACGTGCCTGGGTTTGAGTATATCGTCTACTCAAAGAGCGGTGCGAAGGTGGGGCTGCAGGAGATGTTCGGGATCTCTGACCTGGACAACGACGAGGTGATGGACTGCTTCCCGAAGGACACACTTGACACAACGAACTGTGCGTCGGGTCTCATCTCTCGTGGCATCCGCATCCAGCGGCCGAACACCTTCAAAGACGAGACGACACCACTCCCCATCAGGTTTGGGTTCAAGGGGTGTGCGGGTGGCAGCAGCTGCGACAACGTGCTGGTCTTCAAGACAGTGGGTGTTGCGGGCACGGCAGGCACCCTGAAGGCTGCGTGCACGTCCCCTCTCAAGGAGGCAACTCCCGCAGACGCGGAGTGGTGTGTGCTGGGTGGCGGGAGTGTGCTTGCTGTGCACCCTGCTGTGCTGTTGCTGTCGGTGTTGGCTGTGTTTGTGTCGCTGTGATGGGGTTTTGCTTTATTTTCTTGGGTGTTGGGGGTGGGGACAAGACATGGACAGAAGTAGTGTGTGAAATCACTGCTTCTACTCTTTCCAGTACGTAAAGACCAGGATCGAATCAACCACGAATAGATGCACGCACGTCCACAAAGGAAGTTTCTTTATTGAAATTCAAATGGCGCGGGCAGGGGGAGAAACTACACTATTCAATTAAACAACAACAGCAACAACAACAACGAAAAACAATGTGTCAAAAAAGGTGTAAAAAGATTGGTTACCGTAAGAAAGTGCGTCGGTTCCCCCCTCCCCTTTCCCCACACTATTCAGTAAACCTGAATCTCTATTCTCCCATTATGCTGCTTTTGGTATGTTCTGACGAAAGTAATACTATTTGTTTTTCGAATAAAAAGGGTGTGGGGGGTTTTTTCTCTTTAAAGGCGAGAGGGTTCCACAAATCATGGGGGAATCACAGCATTGCTGTAGCCAATCCCGTGTCAAACTATACCAGTCGGTTGGTGGTTTTCTCCCCTAACCCACGCTGTGTTGGGCTCTATTTTTGGGTTTTTTTGACTAAGCACGACTTAGGTTCATTTTACCTTCTTTTTTCGCTTTTTTGTCAATTTTTTTTTAAACGGAACACTTCGAACACATGGTCATCCTACGACAATTTGGATTTTTTTTATATTTGAAAGTACAAAACAAAACCTTTGGTCTAGGACACAGACCCTACGCTAAGAGAAGGCAGAAGCTCTCAACAGAACAAACGAAAACAGATCGAACTGCAGTTGCTATTACTCTCCAGCTGCTAGCGTTGCGAAAAAGGAAACAAACAGGAAACGGAAGATTGAAGTGCACATTATTTTTTTTCCAGATGTAAATGAAACATGAAATGGATGTAGGACTGCCTGGTTTGGGGTCCACCCCCGGTGCACCCGGTCATGTACCAAGGGTATACTGTCACGAGAGGGCTTTGGATTTCAAGTGAATTTTTTGTTACTCAAGACAGAGAGACTCAAGTACATAGCAATCCTTTTAAAAGAAGACACCTTTGGGGGCTGGTCTTGAAAGGGTTTCATCACCAAAGGCTTTGCTTCTTAAGGCTTCCCCGCTATTTTAAAAAACTTTTGTCTCGACGTTTTTGCACTTTTCAACTTTCAACTCTCTCTCGAGATGTGTGTCCACGAGAGGCACATTCATCTTGCAATCTTTTTATTTTGTGGTACACTGTCACGAGAGGGCTTTGTATTTCAACTTTTCAAATATTTTGTTTTTTTAACCCCTCACCTCCCGCTTCGAGCCACGTTTCATTCTGATGTTTTGCCCCCTCATGAATCCCACCAAGGAACACCCGTCTTTGCTGGTTGATATGGCACACGACGGTGAAGTAGATGACTTGACTCGTGTTGACACGTTTTTACTTTGTGGTCTCACCGTTGTAAACCAACGGTGAAACATCAAGTAGAACGACAAGTGCAACCACAAGTCAAGTCATTTCCTTCACCATCATGTATAAAGTGGAGATTCCTTTCCCGGAGGTTTGCGATGCGACAAGGGAGCTGTGAAACTACAGGGGAGTTTAATATGCCGGTTCCAAATACAAACTGCTAAAACTACACCCGGTAACAAAAAAAAAAAAAAGAAAAAAAAAACAAAAAAACAGACGCGCATTTTTCTGAGAAACATCCCCCCTCTCCCTTTACCTTTCCCCCCTTTTGTCCAGTTTATATTTTTTTTTTTTGACAAAAGAAAAGTACTATGGGTAGTAAAGAAGTGTGCTACCCTAACCCAACAACAAAAAAAAAGCAAATATTATTACAGAGTACGAAAAAAAGACACCCACCCCCCGCTCCCAGGCTTCGCTAAGGTTTGTTCACATTTCCCCCTTCCCAAAAAGTTAGCGCGAAGCCTTTCCCCCCCTACCTCTTGTACAACACAAATAACACACATGGGTTTCACCCTCTCCTTCTCCCTCACCCTCACTCTCACCCTCACCCTCATCACCAGGAAACCCCCTTCTTCCCCTTCCTTCCCCCTCCCTCACCACCTACACAAAAACACACTTGATTTTTTTATAAAGGAGCAACTCTCTCTTCTCTCTCTCTCTCTTCACTCTACACTGTTATGTCGGAAAGAGTTGGGATAGATTTGAGACAATGCTCGCATTTGAATGGCTACGAACTTGGCCCTATACTGGGACTGTTTCCTCCTGAACCGGATGGGGGCCCTGCCCCGGCTGCTTCCGACCCCGCCTCTACCACTTCCTCACACATCCGCGAGCTTCCGTGCACCTTTGCGACCTCGAAGGACGGTACACAGCTGCGTGCAAAGTGCATCCCTCTTCCAGCGACATGCTCTCTGAGAAGCAATCCGCCTGCTCAAGACCGCCTCTGCCAGCTTCTCCGGAATATTCGCCACGCAAGCATCTCCCCTGTCCTCCACGTCGGTTTTGCAGATGTGCACAGTGTTTCTAATGGGCTTGTTACCTGTGTTGTTATTATTACTCCATTGTACCCTGATACTGCTGTTTCAGTTAATTTGAAAGACGCAGTGCGCGATGTGCTCGGAGGGGTCAAGGTGTTGCAGGCGGTGTTAGGGAGTACTGCGAATTTGAATATAAAAAGGTCGAATTTGATGTGCGGAGATGGGTGTGTGGTGTTGGGGGATTGGTTTGTGGGGTGCCTCGGGGATGAGGTGGGAGGGAGCGATGCGAAGAATCTTGCGGAGTATTTGGTGTCCTCGGTGGGGGGTGCGGAGGAGACGCATTTCCGCAACTTTGTGCGTGAGTTGGAATCTCTCAATTGCATCGATCCGCGGAGGCTTGAACAACACAGCTGGCTTTGTAAGACTGCAAACCTCTCTCGCCCTGTCGCAATGCATCCAGTCATGCTCTCTCGTACCTCAGCAAAGTCTAAGAGAATGACACCTGCACAGTTCATCAGTGGAGGGCACGGCGCAACGAGAGATATGCTACAGTTCTTCCTCCTCAGAAGGGTCGCAAATTTGTGCGATTCTGACAGAGACATCACAGATGCGTTTCTCAAAAGCATTTATGACGTTGCAGTTCAACATACACCACATGATGAGATAATAACCGATGCACTGATAGACGATTTGGTCGATGCATCGCAACAAACGTATCGGGAGATGTGCAATACAAGAAAGCATTTTGAACCCCGCAAAATAGAAAGCTGTTGGGCATTTGAAGCCGGTATTGACCATACCGCGCATTCGCAAGAAGACGTCTTTGTCACCATACCGGACCTAGCAGTGTTCATGACCGGTACACATGACCCGACCCGTACCCCGACCTACTGTGTTTCTCTCTTCGACGGCCACCTCGGTGCAGAAGCTGCCGACTACTGCTCTCATCAACTCCTCCCCGCTATGTTCCGCTATGGATGGTATGAAGGCGACGAAGCCTCCTTTGCGGTCTGCGCGACCGAGGTTTTTTCGCAGATTAATAAACGATTTTTGGCGAGAGCGAAGGAAACCGGCACTTGGGCAGGCACCACCGCAACCATCGCCGTCATCCAGGACACCACCTTGCTTCTTGCCAATGTGGGCGACAGCTCTGCCCTGCTCTGTGGTGACGGAGGGCTAAGCTATAAGGTCATCACCGAAGACCACCGCGCAAGCAACCCTTCAGAAGAGGAGCGCGTTGTCCGCAGCGGCGGCTGTCTCTTACCACGCGCAGGACGGAGTCTCGTCGACGGGATGCTTGAGGTGACACGCTCGATAGGCGACGTCCGCATGGAAGGGGGTGTGGTGAGCTGCGTGCCCTACACCCATTCATGCTCTGTGGTCGGCTACGACTTCCTGGTGGTCGCATCTGATGGGGTATGGGACGTCCTTCAACCATCGGAAGTAGTTGCCGCACTCTACGCAGTCCGTGCAGAGCTGTATCAAGGGGAAAGCGAAGAATGCGCTGCGCTGGTCTCAGGCGAGCCTATCTTCAAATTCAGTGAAGGGAGTGCGGCAGGGCAAGATGATGCAAGCGAGTCCCACCAAACAGACGACAGCGCCATGTCAAATGAATTCCAGATCATGGCAGAAGCGGTCGTCAGTGAAGCCCGCGACCGGGGGTCAGTAGACGACATAGCAGTGGTGGTGTCGTTGCTCCCGTCGGCAGGGGATAGGGAGAGGGGTTGAGGTGGGGGGGTGTGGTGGGGGGACTAGGTTGTATTATACGTGCTCGGCCCCGACTGAATACCGTATTATACGGTAGTATACAAAAATTATACAGAATTATACGGTGCTGCTGGGGGCCGAATACCGTATAATTCGTATAATTAATTTTACGAATTGTTCGAATTTTACAACCTAGGTGGGAGGATGGGAGGATGGGGTGGGGTGGGGACAACATCTGGTACGTTTCTCCAAAAGTAGACAGTTTTTTTTTTTGTGGCATATTTCCCCCTCTTCTTTGATTTGAAAGTATAAAACTAATTTTTGTGTTTGAAGATGCGGTGTTATGCTACAATAGTTGCATGGTGCGTGTCTTTTGGAAAGATGTGTGTGTGTGTGTGTGTGTGTGTGTTTGATAACTAATAGGGGTAATTCTTGCGCAGAATATGGCCCCATGTGTGTGTCTTTGAAAGCAAGTGTAGATAGTTCTAAGAAACATTGCCCAGATGCGTGTGTGTGTTTAAAAAGTAGTTTTTTTTTTGGGGGGTAATCCCGGTTGGGGTACCACCCCGGTACCGTTTATTTGTGGCGAGGTATATTGTTCATGAGAGGACTGTATTTCAAGCCAACTTTTTTTTTCTTCTTCGTGTGTTCTCGAAAAAGTTTGGTTATTACCAACGCACTGTGAGTCGTCAATAGGCTCGGGGGAAAAAAAACCCCTCTTCCCCCTTTTTTGCATTTTCCTCTTTCAGCCTTCATTTTTTTTTTTACTCGCCCCCTTCCCTGCAAAAATAGCAACTCTCATTGAAAACTGGCAACACTTTTTGTTGTCTATAACCAAAAATTTTTTTCCTCTCAGCAAATGTGCAGTGGGCGGTCCGTTTATCGTGTACCTTTTCTTTGATGTACGGAGACGCGTTTTCCTCTAAGTTTTCTTCTTCTTTTTCTCCTTCATTTTTTTTTTTTTTGTTGGGCTTGAGTATTGGCGTAGAAACGTTATTTTTTCTTCTCCAGCTTTGAGCGCACAAAGACCTAATCTTTGTTTTATTTTCTTCTGAATACAAAACCCATCCCCCACGCGAGAAAGTGCGTTTCATTCAAGAGGGTGACGAACAGCGAGGAGTTCATCTTACAAAAAAAAAAGATGTGCATCTTGTTTTGTTCATTTTTTTTTCGTCAAAGTTGCTGTGTGTCTGACCCCAAAAAAAAACAGGGCATTTCCCCCACCTGTCAGTTTCAGTAGATTCCATGCAACGCTTGAAAGGACCTGACAGCGACGATACCACTGTACAGACCCCGTATAGGTGTGCCCACAAGGCATATTTTATGGGTGCAGATGCAGTGATAAGACAGAGAGGGTTACATTCATTTTTTTACGAATTGTCTTCTTTTATAGTTGCCTATGTGAGGTGTAGGTATCTGTTGAAAAACCCCTCTTTTTTTTTTTTTTTTTTTTTTTGCATCTTTCCCAGGCTTTCCTTTTTGCCTTGCCCCTTGTCTTGGATTTCATCTTTCCGGAGTTTTTTTTCCCTCTTCTTTTCGATGCTAGGAAAGTAGAGGTTTATGTGCGAGCACCAGGTCCCTTGGACCGAAAATAGTCTTATATTTTTATGATGTGTATGTGTGCAAGAGGCACATTCATCTTACAAGTTTTTTTTTCTTCTTTTCTAAGGTGGCTAAGCAAAGAGGCTGAGGTTCATCTTATAACCTTTTTCATCTCCCTTTCTTGCGTTGTCGACACTACTGACCAGGGTTTCTAAAATTTCTATGTCCCATTTCTCTTTCTGTCATCTGTATGTCTTGTGGTGTATAGCCGAGTTTTTGACACAGGATTGCCATGTTTTTTTTTGAGCGGGCGAATATTTTTTTTCCCCTCCCACAAACAAGGCAATGACGCTGTTTCTGACAAAAATTTTTACGAATTTCTAATCGGGGTGAGGGTGAGGGTGAAGGTGGGTTGTTGCAATGTTTCCATTTGTTACAGTGTCTGCGTCCGCCGATGTGCGGTGAGGTGTTTGCACTATCAACTTCACTTTGCATCTCGACCTCTTTTCTTTTCCTCTTTTCTTCGATGCGAAGAAAAGGAAGATGAAAGGTTGATGAGCGGGAAGGAAGGCCGCACACAGCACAGGGTAAATGGAAACAGAATACGACCCCTTGGTTAGCTTAGTTACCCATCAATTGAATGTCGACACAGCATAAAAAAAAATGTTCCATTTGTTTTGAAAGAGAATGCAAAAAACAGGAGTGAAAATAAACTATAGTGGAGTTCATCCTCGGGTGTCTACACTAATACAACCAAGTTTTCAAAAATAATCAAACAAACTACAATGTTCAGTTGTACCTTTGTTTTCTTGCGAATTTTTTTCTTCTTGGGCATAGGGCTTGCGTAAAAGAGCGAGCGAAAAAAATGCCAAAAAAAAAGTCTAAAGTAAAGTCGTCCCTGCAATTCCAAAAGAAAGTGTGCAGTGTACATTTCAGCTGCGCACAAAATATGTCTTTTAGTTTTTTTTTTTTTGAGGATGCCATTATAACACAAAATGCGATACATTATTTAGTACACCCCCCGAACAAAAAAATAGTGGAAACTTGCACAGGTGGCAGCTACACTATTCCAGCACTTTATCAACAAAAATAATAATAATAAAGGACAGTGAAGACTGTCTCTGGTAGCTGCACTATTCCATGCATATCACAGATGCATTTTTTTTTTTTTTATTATAGGTCAAACGCAGTTGACAGGGGAAATGCTACGGTCGCTCTAACTGTTTTCACCCTCACTTGTGCTCCTCCCTTCTCACACACCACTTTCTGTACTTCAGGACTCTCATTTTCTTACCTTTTCTATTTGGCTCTGTTTTTGTAAACATATCAGTTTTCAAAACGAAAAAAAAAAAAAAAAAAAAAAAAAAAACAAGGACCAAGTGGAAGCGTACAACTAACAAACTCTCCCCCTATTTCGTTTCCCGTTTTTCCTGTGTGGGCGAAGATAGTTATTGACACCGTAGTATTTTATTTCCTCTTCTTTCTTTCACAGTGACTAAGCACAACGAGGCTTAGGTTCATGTTAAACAGTCTCTTCTCTTCTGACGATCTTGTTCTATTCTAGCGAAGGCTATGTGAGTATGTTTTCCGATTGTGTCTTTGGCTATAACACACAACGGATTTTTTTCTCTCTAAAAGCTGTTTATTTCAGAGTGGATTTTTTTTTCCTCGAAACTGAAGTCCAGCTGCAGCTCGAAGTTGTATTCCTGACGACTTTGAGTCTGTTTTTATTTATAGGGTACATTTAGTGCACCCTATTATACCATCAGTGCTGTCGTGCCTGATCAGGCTGGTATGGCATTCGCCATACCTATTAAATTTGGTTTTTTTTCCTGGTAGGGCAGGGTCCGCCCTCCTGCCCTACCAGGATTTTATTATTATTTTATTTTTTTGAGGAGGGGTTCGGCAGGCATTTTGCTAACCATCGTTACGAGTTTTTGGCGTTTTTTTTCTCATCGTTTCATCGACCGTGGGAGACCAGAACGCGACTCAATTGGTCAAACGCCGAAGGAAAAGGAAGCATGCAGCATGCAGCATGGCGGAAGAAAAAAACAGTAGCGTACCGTGCGCCTGCGGCGCAAGCTTGCAATGCACCCTTCCCATGACATAGTTTGGCTGTAAAAATGGTCAATTTTAAGCGCATTTTTTTTGAAATGTTGCGTACCGTGGCTTCGCCAGAAACTTTCGTTTTGAGAAAAATACGTAAGTAAACTTTACGGAAACTGACGTTAATTACGAACGACAGCGCTACTTTATGGCAACATTTTTTAGAAATACCGTGGCTTCGCCTGGAACCTTTGGTTGCCGTGGTTCTTTTATAGATCTACTGAGGTTACTGATACGACAGCTGACACCCACTACGGCTTGTGGTTCACCCTCCCCGCCCGCCTTTCACGATTTTGTGCATCAGAGGGGAGAAAGAGCCTCACCTTCTTGCACTGGCAGGGAGTCGCGCGCGCGAAGCGCGCGCAGCGACCGCTTTTACGGGGGGAAAGCTAGGGACCTTTTTTTGCGGGTTTTTTTTGGCCTGCCCTACCTATTAAATTTTTTTTCAAAACTCAGCGACAGCACTGTATACCATCTATTCAGTAGAATAGTTCGAACACGAAACAATTTATTTTATTTTTTTTAGAAAGAATAATAGAGGATCCAAAGTCACTTTGTTCGCTCGTTCCCTCCCCCCAGTCACAGCTGAGAATAAGCCGGGTCACCGGTCCTGGGTCTCCCCGAGTCTTATTCTCGGCTGTGCCCCCAGTGTATGCAATGCCCACATACAGGCACAAAAAAAGTAAAATATTAATAAACCAAATTCCAGTACAACCAACGCCCCCTTTCCCCATCTCAACTATACGTCAGTTTCCCCCCTCAAAAAACCATGCCAATTCTATCCAATTGTTGCAAATATCTATGCTTCGGCAATAGTGAGGGCAAGAGTTCTCCCCCCCTTTTTTTTTGCCCATCTTCAAACCCCAGCGTGTTCCAGCGCGATATCGATAGTGGTAAAAGATGTGTGTGCGCAAGAGGCACATTCATCTTTCAAGTTTTCTTTGCTGTTTGCACCGTAACCGATAAAAAGTGAAGGAAACGATGGCCATTCCTAATTTTGTCGTTTACGGACAGTATCGCGCCTTAACTTTTCCTCGGTTACGGTATTATGTATTTGGTAGAAACCCAACCCCTACATCACTCCGTCCTAATTACCCTGTGTTCGCAATGATCCCCTTTCATCTGGCTGATGAGTGGAAGCGAGGAGTAGCACATTTCAGATGTAAACCACGAAATGGATGTAGGACAGCATGGTTGGGGTGTCCACCCCACGGTACAGCCGGTCATTGTGCCAAAGGTACACTGTCACGAGAGGGCTTTGATTTGATTTCAACTCTACATTATTGAGACGGCGTGCACACGCGCTATTAAATTGAGTGATCAACGAAAAACCTTTTTTTCCTTTTACGCGTACCTCCATCTTTCGATTGAAAGAAGATCTTAATCATTTTTACGTGTACCTATCAGAGTTACTATTTTTGAGTTATTAAATGCGAAAGGCTAAAGTTCACCTCTATGTTTCTCTTTTTCTGTTGAGGGAAAAGATTGGACATTTAAAACTATTTCCAACACCCCCCCCCGCCCCCTTTTTTTTAATTCCTAACCTCTGGGAATTTTATATGAGTGCCTTAGTTCAACATATACCGTATTCGTACAAATTATCGACCGTAAAAAAGGTCAACACTTCCAGAAAAAAATCCTGAAAAGGCCGAACATTATTACAGTCGATACTTTGTACGAATACGGTATAGGGTGCAGGTCCTTCTGACGCTTTCACTACTACCTAAAGAAAATGGGGTAGGAAGATTCTTGTCGCCACCAGCAAACATTGAAGGAAGTACTCCGACTGCGTTTGTTGACTTCATTGTGAGGCATAAAGGAGACAGATTCTGAGACCCAATCGTAGCTGCTCTATATAGAAGTCTAAAAAATCAAACAAAATTTTTTGGACAGTGGAGATTGCACAACTGTGGCAACACAACCGAGGCAACTGCACTACTCCAACAATTTATCAAAAAGAAAACTGTTTTTTTGGATGCAAGTAGAGTAGTAGACAATAACCCAGCCCACTAGAATTCCCTTCGTGCTAAATCTGTACACAGAAAACCAGAAAGAAATAGCAAAATAAAGAGAGAGAAAAAATATGGCGAAAATGGGGGAAAAAAATGTACAGTCAGTTTCGGAACAGTGTCAGTTCGTCTCGAAAAAAAAATGTCTCTTCCAAAAAAGGAAAATCATCGTTTTCGCGGGGCGCCGTAATTGCACAAAAAAAAAAAAATAATAACGGTTACCATTGAGTACAGACCCTCGGTTCCCTAAGCGGGTCCTTAGGCGATTGGCGACGCAATAAAACAAACGCTGCGACATCTCGCGCGGTCGGAAACTATGGAAAAGGGAGAGAAAAGGTTGACAGTGGAGATTGCACAACTGTGGCAACACAACCGAGGCAACTACACTACTCCAACAATTTATCAAAAAGAAAAGTAAACCCATTCGTAACGCGGCCCTTTTTTTGCTCTTTTTGAGCATCTAGTCAGTGATTTTGCTTTTGATGTGTGAGCACAACGAGGCACATTCATCTTTTAAGTTTTTGTAGTTTTCTTTGACGATACTCACGCCCCCCACCCCACACCCCTTTGGTCATTAATCACACGAGGCTTATGACCATTACCCCTTTTTTAGTGACATCTCTTTTTTCTTTTTCTTTTTTTTTTGTTTATTTGTAGTTTCGCAACCTCAAGCAAACAGAACGATTCCCCCTTTTTGTACGAGATACCTGATAGAGAACTTTGCACCCCTCTCCCCCAGAATGAACAAAGAAGCGTACCTACCTCTTAACCTACAAAGTTACTACAGTGAAATGCAAAAAACAGAGTGGCAAAAATATAAAAAACAAAACAAAACAAACTTTTAAAAACCCCCCCTGAAGTATAGTGTCGTGCTACACATTTTGTGTATCATTAGAATAACCCCTTCCTGATTCCTGACATTTTTTTTCTCGAGGATATTGTGTGTTGCCCTGCAAGCAAGCCAACCCAAGGAAGAGAACCCCCCTTTTTTTCTCTTTTCCTTCAGTGCCCTACGCCCCGACGATTGAACGGTGAGGCGTTTTGCACTTTCAACTTTCTTTTTCTTTTTCCTCCCTTTTTTCTTAGGCAACCAATCAACCAATTTATTCTATTCGCCGCTTTCTCCCGATTCCTTTTCGGGGGGTGCTTCTGATCAGAGGTCCACCGTTGCCTCCTTTTTTTTTTTTTCAATCCCCGTAGAAAAAAACACTGCATTTTCAAAAAGTTCTGTTGACAATCAACAGAACTTTAGTACCTAGAGGAGGCCCTGAATTAGTCATACTGTGCGGGCGAGTAAAAAAAACTCGCCTACTCGCCAAAAACTCGCCTAAAACTCGCCCATTTTTGGGGGGCGAGTTTTGGCGAGTTTTTTTTTTGGGTAGGGATTTTACCTTGGGAAAAGTGTACACACGAAAATATGAGGGAAATTTGAGTTTTGAAGAGAAAATTTTTTTCGTTCCACTTGAACAAGACCTCTACAGTTTGCTTTGTAGGCTTCCACAACCAGTACCACCAGTCCAGCTGTAGCTTCTGCGGATCCATGAAGCTTGCACAGATGGGTGTGATGTAGTCGTGGGGGAATACCGCCAAGGGGTGGCCTGCAGGGTTGCCATTTACCGGCATGGCGAGGACATTGTTGTATAGCGAGTGTAGCCCCGGCTCATGTCTTCGTCATCCTCCGGATTGTAGCACGTCTTGTCCCCCGGGATCTATGGCACGCCTGGATCTTCCCCTGGAGCAAATGTTTACATACATGCCTGTCAGCCACTGCCGTGACATGGTTGCCATTAGACATACAAGTGACACAATTTCAATTTTTTTTTTGTGTGTTTTCGAGTGGCATGTTGTCATCAGTCACCCCCGCCCTCCATTTTCACATCCTGGTGCACATTTTCACCCCCAAGGTGCGTTTATGCACCAGGATTTGCACCCAAATTTGGGCGAGTTTTTGGCGAGTAATAGGCGAGTAGGGCGAGTAATGGGCGAGTAGGGCGAGTTTTTGGCGAGTTTTTCCTGAAAATCAGGGGTGGCGAAAAACTCGCCTAAAAACGGCTCGCCTGCACAGTATGATTAGTTCAGGGCGTAGATCGTCTGGGCGAGTTCTCTCTCTCTCTCTCTCTCTCTTTTCTTTTTTTGAAGTCTAGCAGCAAGTGGTCATCCCCTCCCGACAGTGGCCGTTTGGTCCTTTAAGGGGGGTTTTGTTCCAGCATACAGACCTCTGCGGTGAGATGACTAATGATTGTCTTATCATATTTTTCTGTTTCTCTCTTGTCTTCGATAGAATGAAATAATATGCCACAAGCGGTTTCGCCCTCTGCCAATAAAGGGGAAACTGTCCCCAGGCTTATTAGAGTGGCGCGCATAACCCAAAGTGGCACCGAGCAGCACTGAGAAGAAAATAAGGCTCATGTACCGGTGTACAATTCCGGCGTGCACTTTTTTTTTGGCCTCAAGGAGGTTTCCTCTTCACGGCCAGGTCAGTGGGAGCGTATTGCATAAAAATATCAACACAGAATATTTATTATACACTTTACGCACAAACAGTTTTGTACTGTTACCTGCGTCCTGCCCCGGTGTAAGGTGTTTGCACCTTTTACTTCTTTTTTTAGATGAGTTTCAGGTTTTCGTCTCATCTTCACAACTTTTCTCTCTCCCTCTCTCTCTTTTTGCGTAACTTTCCTCTTCTGTTTTATTCTGTACTCTGGTTCTTTTTCAACGTCAAATACCCCCTTCTCTGTTTTTTTACCAAGCAAGATAATACACTCACACGCATCACACGACATGGGCTAGATCCCAAATTCTTAGGGATAACCCACGCTTGTTATCGAAACACACACACACACACTTTCCCCCCGTCCACTAGTTCCCCCCACCCCTCTTTATTCTTCTCCTCTCGATTTTCTTTCAAAAATTTTTTTTTTATTTGTCAGTTCCTTGAGGCCATTCCCCCAGTATATATTTTGTGTTTATTTCCCTCCAGCTCGTGCCCCCATATTTTCCGTATTTCTATGGGAACATTTTTATTGATCCCTCCTATGCTATCAATTTATTGAGTGCATATGTTGAAATACGTATTTCTTTTCTTTGGAGAAAAAAAACCCCCCTTCCAGCATTGAGATTGGTCGGTGCAAAAGAAACAAGCATAGTAGAGCACTCTAGGGGTGGCTACACTAATACAACCAAGTTTTCAAAAAAGCAAAAAAAAAAAAAAAAAAAAAAAAAACAAAAACAAAACAAAAAAAAATACACATACAAATACAAAAGCTATTTCCCCCCCTTTATTTCTTCTGTTTTATCAACAACAAAAAAATTAAAAAACCCCTTTATTTCGATCCTCTCCCCCAACCTACCCCCACCCCACCCACAGCAACGATAAAATGTCTGACTCCGAAACCTCCTCCCTGGGATGCGAGGAGGACAAACTGTACTGCGAGCAGAGTGCGTGGAACGATGTGGTTCCGATCGCACAGGCCGACTCTGTGGCCCCTGTCGTGGCAATCCGGTATTCCGACAAATTTAGCGACTGCCACGGCTACCTACGGGCAGTGATGAAGTCAGGGGAGAAGTCACCACGGGTAGTAGCTTTGACTAAGACCTGTATTGACTGCAACCCTGCAAACTATACCGCATGGAAGTACCGGCGTGATGCCATCCTCGCAACAAACGCATCCATAGAGGAGGAGCTGGAGCTCATAGCACAGCTCTGCTCACGACACCCAAAGAACTTCCAAATCTGGCACCACCGTGGAGAGCTGCTGCGTGCGCTTGGCTGCATCGCAAACGAAAAAGAGGTGACCGCCGTGGCGCTGGACGAGGACGCAAAGAACTATCACGTCTGGTCGCACCGCAAGACCATGGTCGCGAACTTCGACGCCTTTGAAGGTGAGCGCGAGGTATGGTACAAGGATTAGAAGTATACCAAGGGGTAAAATGGGTGCGTCTTTTTATCGGATTGCAGGGGATGTTATGTTGACTGAATGGAAAAGAAAAAAACCCCCCGTGTCTGTAAAGGGTAATGAAGAATTAGGGTTTGATTCCAGAGAGGGAGCCTGAGAAACGACGGGAGTTGCCACTTCTAAGGATAGCCTTTGTGGAGGTTGTGCAATGGGCTACTGCAGTAGACGTTGCAGTACCCAAACAACCCTGGGTGCCATCAGAAGGCACACACTCATCCAGGGTACTGCAGAAATACAGTTGGACCGCGCGTCCCTCACGGGTGGTGTTCTTCCTGTGAAGGATGAGGGATATTCCTCTCGCTTTCCATAAAGCTTTGAACCACACGTCTTCCCGGAAACCCCTACGGTAACAACTGCGTGCCTTCGCGTAGGCAAGAACCTCCTTGCGAGTCTTCTCCCCTGAGAACTGCGTTTCCCCCAGAGCCCTAAGTCCAGTGCCCCTTGCACGGTTTTACTCACTTTTGCCATTTTTGTATTTGTTTTCATCCTGTTGTCAAGTAAGTTGTGTGGGAAATTATGGGAAAATGTAGGTTTCCTATAGGAACCTATAGGAAACCAAGGGTACCAATTTTTACCGTTGGTTTATTTTGCTCTCGGGGGGTATCCATCATATTTCCAATTGGACTTTTTGCTCGTCGTTTTTTTTATTGAACCCAGAAACTTAACTCTGAGTTCATTAAAAAAAAAATCGGGGAGAAAGTCCCAGTAGAACCCAGATGAAATAAAAATAAGGACCCCAGGTTACCTTTTGGGGGGGGTGGTTTATGGACCGTGCCTTATAGTTTTTTTTTACGTATGCCAAACTACCATGTCCTCTTTTACTTCCACAGTTTGCCCTGAAGCACATTGAGATGGACTTCCGCAACAACTCTGCGTACAACTACCTCTTCTTCGTCATTGAGTCTTCCGAGCTGAAGGATAAGGTACACAGCCACACAACCTTGCCCCCTCCACAACCCCCACTCTCTCCGCCCCCAGCGACGAATTTTTTTTTTAAAGTTTTCGTACCGCATTCCTTTTCCTTTTTCGTTTATTTTTTGAACAAAAAGCCAATCTCTTTTTCACTTTTTCAACCCCAAAACCCACAGAGCATACCCGAGTGTGTCAGCATACAGAAGGTCGAGGTTTTGCGTGCCCTCACCACGCTTGGACGCGACGAGGGGAACGAGGCGGCACACAACTACCTTCTTGGCCACCTGCTCTTCCCGGGGACTGCGGCGGCGCTGCTGGCGGAGGTGGGCATGGAAGTTGTGCGTGGTCTTGTGCAGCTTATCACGACGCATCCTGAGGCCACGTGGCCGGCAGGGACCTTAGCAGAAATCTACGAGGCAGCCATCGAACACAGCATTGCCCCTAGCTCACTTCTCGTCACCCCCGAAGACCACACCAAGGGAGCAGAAGGGGCCTCCTTCCGCAGCGAAGCGAACGCTATCTACACCAGGCTCGCCTCGCAAGACCCCATCCGGAGCAAATACTGGCGTTCTCTTCACAAGGAAGAATAGAAGGATCCAGCCTTCTTTGTCCAAACGAGATGCCGCTCACCGAGATTGTTTTTAAAAGAAATTCTGTCGGTGCCTATCCTTCCGTTCGGTGATGGCATTGTGAACGGAACACAAACTGTTCATTAATAAACCGAGGCCAACATTGAGTGACCTAACTGCAACCGAGGTGCGAGATTCGGGTAGTTTTGATGGGGGCGGGGAGGGCGGAAAGAATAGTTTTGCCTTCGTGGCTTGGTTTGGTATTGGGGAACAGATCTTTGTTCCTACTGTTGTCGGCAGGGTGCTTGTGTTTTTATTTGATGCTGATAGCGCATGTAGGTCAGTAGGATGTGTCCTGCATCAAAGAGTTCTCTATATTCAGTAGCTGGAGGGTTGGAGACATAATGAATTTAAAAAAAAAGAAGAAAAAAAATTTTTTTTATTGTGTACAGAACCCGTCCTCGGACAGGTGATTGTCGAAACTACAAAAAAACGGCACTATGTTATCAGGCCTGTTGCTAAACCGCGTAGTGGAATTCCAAAATTCTTGAGAAGTCGTTTTTTTTTACGGGAAATTTAACGTGGGAAAGTCCTTTTTTTTACGGGAAAATTCTCTAGGGTTGACCCGGGAGGCTGTACCTTCAATTTTTTTTTGCCTGCGGCGCCATTTTTTATTTTATACCACGCGTGAAAAACGTTTTATGGTCGTAACTGGCCTAAAACATGGGGGGTAAAAGATCTTATCACGATCTAAAATTTCGGAAATCTCTCACAACTTCGTTTCTTGATCGTGAAAAAAAAAACGTCGTGAAAAAAAAAAAAAAAAAAAAATCAGGTGAAAATGACCGTATTTTTGGCTGAAATTTTGACTTGAAAAATTTTTTCCAGAAAAAGTCAATCTGAGATTTTCTTTAGATTTTTTGGGCCATTGTATCACCTACCACGCCCGATTTAGGGCAAAGAAAATTTTTTTCTTTGGTCAAAAACAAGCATGTTCCCAGATCACGTGATTTTGACCAAAATTTTGGGGTCCAGCTCACGAAAAAAAAAGGGGGTGTGGGGTGCGTTTTTGGGCGTTTTTGTCGATCGCATCGTCCGATTCGGTGCGATTGCAGAAAGTGATGGGGTCATTTTGGAAAAATGGACAAAATTTTATTGAGGGAAGGCTCGTTTTTCCATTTAATGTTACAAAGTCACCACGGTCTAGTCAGGGGGACGACTAGTAGCACGACTAGCCGAAATGACTAGTGTTTTACGACTAGTGTACACTAGTAGCACGACTAGTACCCACTAGTCGTACGACTAGTCGTACGACTAGTGTACTAGTCGTGCTACTAGTGTACTGGTAGTGCTACAGGTATATTCCAAGTGAAAGCACAGTACAAAGGCTTCTTGTGAAGTCCCTGCAGACAGATTGTGGACAAAAACAAAATTATTTACAAAACTTATACAAACTGGGGGTTTGATACTAATACTTTACTGGTGTGATTACCCTACTCCGGGGCTTCGAGACCTGGCAACCGCACCCTGGTACGTACCCTCAGGTTGTGTACAAGTGATTTTGCTGACCAAAACATAAAAGTAACGATGGTGCTCCGGGGAGGGTCGATATTGACAGGTCGCTGACAGGTCGTTGCCATAAGGGGGGGTCATTTTTTAACGGCCCTAAGCGATTTTTTGGAGGGACACACACACAGACACACGGTGGCCCATACGGACCCTCAGGGTACACGACGACTGAAGTAACGGGTGTTCCATGTGGTATTCATGGAACTTTTGTTACATGTAGTACATGTAATATAACATGTACTACATGTAAGTTACATGTGGTATCAGGTAGTGGTACAATGGTTTTGGGGGTGGTACTGGGCAGCTTTCGGCGCTGATTTCTGGTAAGACCTAAAAAATCCTCAAAAATCGTCGTGAAATTTATGGGGGTTCTGGTTTCATCGTTTATACACAAAACACCACAAAGGCCGTTGTTTGTGGGCTGCCGATATTGTCCTGTATGGCAGCTAGTGTGATTGGGGTGGGAGGGGGTGCGAATCGAGAGCTAGAGTTACGTGGTAGCTACGTGGAGGATCTTGAGATCACTGTGTATCAAACCCCTCAGTTTGCATAAGTTTTGTAGCCTGTATCCCTACCAGTTTACTGGTAGCACTACCAGTAGACTAGTCGTACGACTAGTACACTAGTAGTACGACTAGTCGTACGACTAGTGCCACTAGTCGTGCTACTAGTGGCACTAGTAGTGGTTTACACTAGTCGTTACGACTAGTAGTGGCACTAGTCGTCCCCCTGACTAGACCGTGGTGGTAACAATAAAGGGGGGGGAGGGGGTCCGACCGAAATCCGGGGGAAAAACTTTTTTTTTTGTAACAATGGCGGGAAAAAGTGGCTTTTTCCAACAACAAGAACTTGTCCATTTCGGCAGATTGACCCCACCACAGTGCGGACGGATTCCGGAAATGCAAATGCGGGTGTTTTCGGATGTTCACGTCCACTGCGCCTTGTTGTTACAATAAATGAAAATTCGGAAAAACGGTTTTTCCGTGTAACATAGGGGGTGGGGAGGGGGGGGTCACCGGGAAAAATGGTTTATTGTTACTTTGTAACATTAAAAGGAAAAACGAGCCTTCCCTGACTTAAATTTTTGCAAAATATGAACCCATACTCGTAAACAAGGGTCATTTTCAGGTTTGAAAACCTAACTTCAGATGAAATTGTGGTGTTTTGAGTGGGAACACAGTAGCGCCGCAGGCGCACGGTACCCAACTTTTGTCTTTTTTCGTTTTCCCTTTTCTCTGCTTTCTTTTGATTGCGCGAGACGATTGCTCTCCACGGTGGGGTCACATGTGTGTGCAAAAACACTCCGAAATACTTTTACTATGAAATATGAGATTCTCTGGCTTTAGTAAGGAAAAACGTACCGAGCAAAATCGTCAAAAATCTACGGTAGTCGGTAGGCGCGTAGCGCGACCCCCGTGCGCACCCCACTTTTTTTTTTTTTTTTTTTTTTTTTTCCTTTTTTCACGACCAGGCCTAATGCGTCGGTTCACTTTTATTTATTATTTTTTTTATTTATCCGTTGGTTCGTCGGTTCACCCTTAAAAATGGGGGTTTTTTGGGATGGGGGGTTCTCTGCCTGTGGTATGCCGTGGGTACCTTGGTCCTGGAGATGTGGGCACCTGCGCCGCATCTTCAGGAGGAAGGGAGATTAAAAGAAGGACACAGCAGTGCATACTGCGGCCCCCACCACTGGGTTCGAGGAGGAGGAGGGTCTGTCAGTCGACGAGACATCGAGTGTTGGAGAAGTTCTGAGCTCTGAAGATACAGAGAGCGGTGTTGCATCTGTTGATATTGAAGAGGAAAGCGAAGATGGCGATTGCGATGGCGGTGGCGGTAACGATGGAGACTTGTTTCAAGGACTCAATGATGCACCCCCCTTGCCGGCAAAAATTAAAAAAGTAGCCTACCGTGCGCCTGCGGCGTAGCTCAAAACCTGGCAGCCCACAGACCTCTACCATAGTTTGGCTGTAAAAATGTTCGGTTTTAGGTCACAAATTTTGAAATGTTGCGTACCGTGGCTTCGCCAGAAAGTTTTGATATCAACCGCCGTTTCTTCTTGTCCTGAGGGAAGGTTTCGTTCACTAGAGAGAACCTAATGCGAGGGCTTGACGTGGAAAAACGTGAGAAAAGGGTTGGTTTGGTTCTTGATGTACGTTACCATCCCACGTCATCACGTATTTACGCGAAATGAACGGACCTTTTCGCGGAGCGCGAAAAATTTTTTTGACCCCTTTTTGGACATATCTTCATATCTTCACGATTTTGGGGAAAATTTTTTTTCATGAAGCGAAAACCCCCTTCCCGGAGGGAAATTTTTTTTTTCGTTTTTTTTTTTTTTTCCGTCGGTTCACTTTTTTCCCCCCTCCCCCATAGTTAGCATTAGGCCTGTTCACGACGTGACAAGATGTGAAAAAGATGAAAAGATTCCACATCATCTGAAAAGATGTTTCACCCCCCATGCTAAAAAGTGAGTGAAATAAGATTCGTTTTATTTCACGCAAATTGCACTAGGGTAACCCGGAGAGTGAAATAAAATATCACGGAGTGAGAAAAAAAAAAATGCCTGCAAAATGCCTTTGCAAATAATAACTATTTATTCACCTCCTTTTAGCGGGGTTTTATTTTGCGATAACTTCACGCATTTTTTTCCCAGGCGAGGGCTACTTAATTTGCCGAGCGAAGCGAGGCAAATTGAGTGCACGAGCCTGGGAAAAAAATAAGTGAAGTATCGCAAAATAATCCGCTAAAAGGAGGTGAATACGTAATTTTATTTCACGGGAAATAAAGTATACGAAAGGATTTGGCACTTTTAGCGGGACTCATTTATTGTGCAATAACTAACGAGTATGTGTCCCTCCAGGTAGCTCTCATTACCCCCCCCGCTAGCTTTTGCTCGCTGGGAACCTGCAAAAAACTGGTGAACTGGGCCCATACCCTGGTATGTGGGGTGGGATACGCATTTTCGGGGTGGCAGAACCATGTGTGAGCCACAGGGTGGTGCACGTGTGACCCCATGCAGTACCACGCAACCCACGTTTTTACACACACAACAACGGCATTTTGCGTGTAGCGCGTACAGTATGTAGCCTAAAAAGCCCACACCACGTGTACGCATAGCGCGTAGCGTAGCGTGTGGTCGGGTTTGGAAAGCTGCCTCAACGGTACACAAAGCTACATCCCGACCTCTCGCCACCTCAGTGTCCCCTCGGGTGCTAGCGGGAGGTCGGGAAATGGCTGTCGTGCAAGAGCGAGACACATTCAGAAGATCCCCGCCCATTACAGAATATCATGCCAGCCACCACCTTCCTCACAATGAAGTAAAGGGGGTGGTGTGTCCTTCGTCTTGATAGTGAGATCGTCACGGAGATACACTATGTACGAAACGAAGTCGGCTTCTGTGGGCTTACCATCAGTCTTGCCAATGAATTCCTTAAAAAGCGGTCCCATTCACGGACGTACGGTGTCGACAATGCTAGTCCTTCAGCAAAACCACTGTAGTGCTTGTCCATCTCCTGTCGGAGGACCGTTTGCGTCTTACATCCTTCGGCATGTTGCATGTGTCAGAAAAAAAATGGGAAAAGGGCAAAAAAAATTCGAAATTTTCAATTTTTAGGCGGGTGGTGGTGCAGGATGTACCAAAATTTAGCGTGAAGTTATCACCAAATAAAACCCCTGTTTTAGCGTGAAAAAAACAAAAATAAAATCCCGCTCTGAAGGAATTGCAGTGAAAAAAAGTGAAAAACGCGTGAAATAAAGTTCAATGAGCGGGTTTTTAATTTGCGATAAAAAAACTGCGTGAAATTATCATTAAAAAGAATCCCTGCTGAGCCCCCAAGTCCTGGGCTGGACGTTAAATTGCATCCGGGGGCCCTTTTGTGGCACTCCTCCTGAAACTCTATGAAGGTCTGACCTGAGGGTAAAAGGTGCTGGGTATGCTACCCTGGGTGCTGAAGGCAGGCACACAACATGTGTGGAGGGACCTGCAGAGCCCTAGCCAGTGAAGCCAAGGAGGCCCCCCTAGGAAACTAGGGAACGGATTGGAAGAGACCTCGCCGGTAGCCGGGAACCCTCCCTGGGCTAGTACAATGATGAAACTTCAATCTAAAGTCCACACCCACGTGGCGGCCGCTTTGGCATGCGTCTGTAAGGACAGCCTTGACTGATACTTTCTGTATTAGCACACGATTGCCTCCCTGAAGGCTACGTAGCTACCTGAGTACAAAAAAAAAAAAAAAAAGAATCCCGCTAAAAGTGCCAAATCCTTCGTATACTTTATTTCCCAGTGGAATAAAATATTTTTTTTTTCACGCTGTTTTTGTTCGTAATTTTACCCCAAAAAGCGTGAAAGTGAAAAGTGGGTGCTAGGCTCAACGTTTAGGCCAGTTACGACCATAAATACGTTTTTCACTTGTGGAATAAAATTACATATTGAGTGCAATAAGAACATTTTCTTGCACTTGCCACTAAAAAGGCACCCTCGTGACTCTTATTCCCCTCGCTTCGCTCGGGAAATAACGCACTCGGGCACCTTTTTAGTGGCGCGTGAAATAAAATAGTTCTTATTTCACTCGAATAAATAGTTATTTTGCTCCGCAAAAAAGGGTTCTTTGAGTGACTCTGTGGTGTAAATAGCTATATTTTTACACCGTGCCTTGCTCTTGAACAAGGATTCTCTCTCCTGACCACATCTACGCAAAGAGACGCCACCGCCTTTCTCACAGCACTATTGAGAAGCTGATGATTCTTCATTAACAGGCACCCGAGTTTAACAACGAAAAGATGGGGATTATTATTGAACACGCTGTTGCCCTGTTTCTCAGCACAAGAGGTCAGTCACAAAACGGAGGAGTTGGAAGACTTCGCTCCCCCCGTATTTGTTTTCGGAATTGAGCTTCTGAGGACCTTTTTTTTTGCCGAAAAGAAAGAAATTGGACGTGGGGTTCTCAAAATTTTCAGGACAAACGGCATATTTAGCGATAAGTGTGTTCGAAGCGTAGCATGTGGGCAAAAAAGTCATGATTTTCACCACCGGCATGGACCAGGGTCGAAAAATGCCCCTGATTCCTGTGTAAAAAACCCCGAATTCCAAGCCCCAAAAGTGCGATTTTCGTAACTGTTTAGCGTCAGGCCTGTATGTTATTGACTGTTCTCACACGTTGATTTAGAGGCGTAGCTGTGAAGGCGCGAGTGTACCGTTGAGTCCAACCTTTCCTGTAATTATCCTTTTCACCACTTCTCACCCAATCATGCACTCATCATACGTTCGTGTTCGTTCCCAGCATCTGTTGTGAGTGTCAGCTGCATCCTAGATTGATCTTATCCAGGCGACCATGAGAGTCCCACACTAACTGTATTTCCACCCTTCCTGTCGATCGGCAACCACACCACACCCACACAGGACCTTCCCACTTCACGGACAGACAATGCGTTTCCTCGTGATGCTCTCAGTGTGTTCGCTGTGTCTTGGCAGTGTCGTGCTCCCGACAATTGCTCCACTGCCTGCCTGTTCGGAGACTTCATCACCACTGAAAGCTGCATTCCCTTCTGACATACCGTACCCGATGAAGTGCTGGACGTTTCAATGTAAGGGAAATGCTCACGTGACCTTCCTGAACGTGACGGTGGAAGGGACGGTGTCTCTCGTCAACAGCAACGGTTTCCAACTCACGTCTCTGTTGGGGCAAAAGGACAGCCACACTGCTTCGTATCCTGCCAACGGCGAGATGATGATTCTGTACAACGACAGCAATTCTTATTACACTTTCGATACGATTTACTTCACAGTTGAGTGGGAGTGTGATGAGGACACACCTGTTGTTCCACCTGCAGAGGGCTATGACTCGTCTGAGTACCTGACACTTGCACAAAGTGGGATGTACGAGAGGCTGTTTTCACAAATGATGGTTTACAACTGGATCATCCCTTGCAACGGCACACTCAGCATTGCAGAGCGTCTTGGTAATCTGAACTATGCACAACTACACTTCATCAACAGCAACGGAAGCAGTGTGTATTATGGTGGCGCAGACACCATATTCAGCAGTGAGTACCAGGTGGATGGGAACTTTATTGTGCAGTTACGTCGTGTCTACGAAGACTATAAAGGGAATGGTGCTGACAACTTCTTCTACCTCTCGTGGAGTTGCAATGGTGCGAGACCACCGCTTCCGTCATTCGGCGAAACATCTTCACCACCCACACCAGCACCTCGGACAATTGCTCCACTGCCTGCCTGTTCGGAGACTTCATCACCACTGAAAGCTGCATTCCCTTCTGACATACCGTACCCGATGAAGTGCTGGACGTTTCAGTGCAAGGGAACTGCTCACGTGACCTTCCTGAACGTGACGGTGGAAGGGACGGTGTCTCTCGTCAACAGCAACGGTTTCCAACTCACGTCTCTGTTGGGGCAAAAGGACAGCTACACTGCTTCGTATCCTGCCAACGGCGAGATGATGATTCTGTACAACGACAGCAATTCTTATTACGATTTCAATACGATTTACTTCACAGTTGAGTGGGAGTGCGATGAGGACACACCTGTTGTTCCACCTGCAGAGGGCTATGACTCGTCTGAGTACCTGACACTTGCACAAAGCGGGATGTACGAGAGGCTGTTTTCACAAATGATGGTTTACAACTGGATCATCCCTTGCAACGGCACACTCAGCATTGCAGAGCGTCTTGGTAATCTGAACTATGCACAACTACACTTCATCAACAGCAACGGAAGCAGTGTGTATTATGGTGGCGCAGACACCATATTCAGCAGTGAGTACCAGGTGGATGGGAACTTTATTGTGCAGTTGCGTCGTGTCTACGAAGACTATAAAGGGAATGGTGCTGACAACTTCTTCTACCTCTCGTGGAGTTGCAATGGTGCGAGACCACCGCTTCCGTCATTCGGCGAAACATCTTCACCACCCACACCAGCACCTCGGACAATGACTCCACTGCCTGCCTGTTCGGAGACTTCATCACCACTGAAAGCTGCATTCCCTTCTGACATACCGTACCCGATGAAGTGCTGGACGTTTCAGTGCAAGGGAACTGCTCACGTGACCTTCCTGAACGTGACGGTGGAAGGGACGGTGTCTCTCGTCAACAGCAACGGTTTCCAACTCACGTCTCTGTTGGGGCAAAAGGACAGCTACACTGCTTCGTATCCTGCCAACGGCGAGATGATGATTCTGTACAACGACAGCAATTCTTATTACGATTTCAATACGATTTACTTCACAGTTGAGTGGGAGTGCGATGAGGACACACCTGTTGTTCCACCTGCAGAGGGCTATGACTCGTCTGAGTACCTGACACTTGCACAAAGCGGGATGTACGAGAGGCTGTTTTCACAAATGATGGTTTACAACTGGATCATCCCTTGCAACGGCACACTCAGCATTGCAGAGCGTCTTGGTAATCTGAACTATGCACAACTACACTTCATCAACAGCAACGGAAGCAGTGTGTATTATGGTGGCGCAGACACCATATTCAGCAGTGAGTACCAGGTGGATGGGAACTTTATTGTGCAGTTGCGTCGTGTCTACGAAGACTATAAAGGGAATGGTGCTGACAACTTCTTTTACCTCTCGTGGAGTTGCAATGGTGTGAGACCAGCATTTCCGGGGGAAACATCTTCACCACCCACACCAGCACCTCGGACAATGACTCCACTGCCTGCCTGTTCGGAGACTTCATCACCACTGAATGCTGCATTCCCTTCTGACATACCGTACCCGATGAAGTGCTGGACGTTTCAGTGCAAGGGAACTGTTCACGTGACCTTCCTGAACGTGACGGTGGAAGGGACGGTGTCTCTCGTCAACAGCAACGGTTTCCAACTCACGTCTCTGTTGGGGCAAAAGGACAGCTACACTGCTTCGTATCCTGCCAACGGCGAGATGATGATTCTGTACAACGACAGCAATTCTTATTACGATTTCGATACGATTTACTTCACAGTTGAGTGGGAGTGTGATGAGGACACACCTGTTGTTCCACCTGCAGAGGGCTATGACTCGTCTGAGTACCTGACACTTGCACAAAGCGGGATGTACGAGAGGCTGTTTTCACAAATGATGGTTTACAACTGGATCATCCCTTGCAACGGCACACTCAGCATTGCAGAGCGTATTGGTAATCTCAACTTTGCACAACTAACGTTCACCAACAGCAACGGGAGGAATGTGCATGATGGTTGCGCAGCATACACATTCAGCGCTGAGTACGAGGTGGATGGGAACTTTATTGTTCAGTTGCGTCGTGTCTACGAAGAGTATAAAGGGAATGGTGCTGACAACTTATTTTACCTCTCGTGGAGTTGCAATGGTGTGAGACCAGCGTTTGCGGGGGAAACATCTTCACCACCCACACCAGCACCTCCGACACTTGTTCCACTGCCTTCCTGTTCGGAGACTTCATCACCACTGAAAGCTGCATTCCCTTCTGACATACCGTACCCGATGAAGTGCTGGACGTTTCAGTGTAAGGGAACTGCTCACGTGACCTTCCTGAACGTTACGGTGGAAGGGACGGTGTCTCTCGTCAACAGCAACGGTTACGAACTCTTGTCACTTATGAGAGACAACGAAAGTTACAGTGCTTCGTATCCTGCCAACGGCGAGATGATGATTCTGTACAACGACAGCAATTCTCATTACTATTTCAATACGATTTACTTCACAGTTGAGTGGGAGTGCGATGAGGACACACCTGTTGTTCCACCTGCAGAGGGCTATGACCCGTCTGAGTACCTGACACTTGCACAAAGTGGGATGTACGAGAGGCTGCTTATACAAGGAGACGTTTACAACTGGATCATCCCTTGCAACGGCACACTGAGCCTTGTAGCAGAGGTGGGCGATGTCTTCTATTCTACCCTTAGGTACGTCAACAGCAACGGGACGACTGTGTTGGAGCGTTTCAACCCCGGTAGGGTCAGCGCTGAGTATAGGGTGGATGGCATTTTTCTTGTTCAGTTGACGAGTCAAGATTATTGGTGGAACGACACGTATTGGGAGAACGCCATTTCTCTTTCATGGAACTGTGATTCAGTTGCACCACCTACATCTGCACCTGCCACAGCAATTCCTACAGCAACACCAACCGACCTTCCTACTGGCGCCACTTTTGCACCACCTACACCTGCACCTGGCACAGCACTTCCGACAGCAACCCCAACAGACCTTCCTGCTGGCGCCACTTTTGCACCACCTACACCTGCACCTGGCACAGCACTTCCGACAGCAACCCCAACAGACCTTCCTGCTGGCGCCACTTTTGCACCACCTACACCTGCACCTGGCACAGCACTTCCGACAGCAACCCCAACAGACCTTCCTACTGGCGCCACTTTTGCACCACCTACATCTGCACCTGGCACAGCACTTCCGACAGCAACCCCAACAGACCTGCCTGCTGGCGCCACTTTTGCACCACCACCACCTCCTTCTGTGAACGCTCTGTGCACAACTGACCAAGACTGTCGCAGTGGGAGGCTTGACCCGAAGGCGACGTGCAATGCTGGGGTGTGTGTGTGCCACGCACAAGGCTACTCACACCCCCCTGGTGTGCCTCTGTGCCTGCTTGCGGACGACGTGACAGTGCCGATGGGGTTTGCTGTGGAGTACGGGGTGGGGGCACGGTCTTCGTGGACGACAAATGCAACGACGAAGGAAGACTTTGTGGACACCATGGGTGAGGCACTGGGCACTGTGACTGAGATACGTGTTTTGGTCTCGGATGCCGGTGTCCTTGTGGTGGGCATGGTGCGTGCCAGCACAGCAAAACTTGCGGATGCACTTTCGGGGAAGGAGGACCTGACAGCGGCGCTTTCCTCTGAGGGTGTGTCTGTGAGCCATGGGGTGACCTGTGCACGCACAGACGCGTCGTACACAGTGCAGCACAATGGTGTGTGCAATGCGGTCGAGTGTGAAGGCAACACAACCCTCACACTGGCAGATGGAACGTACAGGTGTGAGCGTGAGGCACCACCACAGCCGGATGAGTCGGGTGGGAGCAGCAAGGTGTTCCTCTACGTCGGCATCGCTGTGGGCGTGCTTGGTGTGGCTGTGGGTGTTGTTGTTGCGTTTTTCTTCCAACAACGGAAGCAGCGTGCACAGGAGCTGGAGGACCCAGTCTTGAAGGTACCATTTCATGAAGAGGCTGGTGTGTACAGTATGGAAGAAAAGACCTTGAACTGATGTGAGTGACCTGAGAATCACAACAATTCAACGTGTTCCATATTTTCGGCCTCGTGACATTTGCCCCTTTTTGAACGAAGACCTTGTGTGCGTTGAGGAACACCTGCAATCTAAAATATTATTCCCTGTTTTTACCCCAACGTTTGTTATTCCGCTTTTTCTTTGTACCTGATACAGTTCACACACTTCACCCTGGTTGCTTTTGAAATGGACACAACATGACACATGTGTGAGTTGCTGTGTTGTGTTTTGTCAGGGCAACTGTCTAGGACGATGTGTGTAAAGAGCTTTTCCTGTACACCCCCATCCAATTTTCATGCAAGTACCGTGGTGGTAACTCCCCACTATGTGTTCTTGTTTATGGGCGCGTGCTGAAGGGTAACATTAATCGGTTTTTCTAAGCACATGCAGCGCTAAGTTAATAGTTTTCTCTGACCCCTTTTGATTGACATGGTTGTGGCGGTGTACCAGGAACGGCGTGTCTCAGAAGACACACGAGTCTGTCTACTTCAGGACAGGGGCGAAAAAGATACGTCGTTCCTGGTATAGCGTCAGAGTCGTGTGTTTCTCTGCTATGGTACGCTTGTGGTGTGAGATGATCATTTGCTGTGATCAAGTCGACAACAATAGAAGAGGTAGGATGTGTCTTTTCCTTCTCGAATACGTTTGAGACCCGCTCTGCAGAATCCTGTTCTTAGTCATTTCCTTCACTTCAATTCAAGACCGCTCCTTGTCCAACAGGTGATTGTCTTTCTTCGTCATCAGAAGAGGTGCCGAAGGATATGTTTCTGGCACCAGGCTCCCAATAAATAAAGCAGGGCAGAAGACATCCTCATCATCAGTCCGTCCCCAGCAACGTGGGCCTCCAAACGAGGCCTCCTACGATTTTATGTTTTCGTTGACCGTGACTGAAAAAAAAAACGGCATAGTGGAGCACACTCTAGGGTGGCTACACTAATACAACCAAGTTTTCAAAAACGGTATAGTGGAGCACACTCTAGGGTGGCTACACTAATACAACCAAGTTTTCAAAAAACGGCTTCATTTGCACCCCTTACCCCCCTTTTCATATCCCCCGTCGGAGTATGTGTACCTGATACAGTTCACACACTTCCCCCTGGTTGCTTTTGAAATGGACACAACATGACACATGTGTGAGTTGCTGTGTTGTGTTTTGTCAGGGCAGCTGTCTAGGACGATGTGTGTAAAGAGCTTTTCCTGTACCCCCTTCCAGTTTTCATGCAAGTACCGTGGTGACTATGTGTTCTTGTTTATGGGTGCGTGCTCGTGCTTTTCTTATTAGCGTTCTGAGTTCAAACTGTGCCCTGTTGAGGAACAGTTGCAGCTTGGTGCAGTAATGAAAGTGAGATGTTCCCCCCTTTTCTTTTTAGACTCAGGACCTTCCCACCAAGAAGGTGGGAAATCAATCAAATGTGCGAGACTTTGTTTATTCCCCTCCCCTTTGTTGTGCACTCACCTCATCCTGCACTACTAAGTATGACGTGGACAGTGTACCAACTAAACCAAAAACGAACAGCGGGGTCTTTGTTATTTGCACACACGGGATTCAAGTGATCCTGACTGCTTCTTCACTGAGGCGTAGCTGTGAAGGCGCGAGTGTACCGTTGAAGAGCACCTTATCCAACCTTTCCTGTAATTATCCTTTTCACCACTTCTCACCCAATCATGCACTCATCATACTTTGGTCTTCGTTCCCAGCAGCTGTTGTGAGTGTCAGCTGCATCCTAGATTGGTCTTATCCAGGCGACCATGAGAGTCCCGCACTAACTGTATTTCCACCCTTCATGTGGATCTGCTCGGCAAGTACACCGCCAAAGTGTCCTGTCGTGGTCAAGCTGTGGGCTCCATACTCAGAGATGTTCTGGCGCCAGTCAACACTTACACCCACCCGCACCCACTCAGGACCTTCCCACTACACGACAGACAATGCGTTTGCTCGTTATGCTCACAGTGTGTTCGCTGTCGCTTGGCAATGTTCTGCTCCCGATAATTGCTCCACTGCCTGCCTGTTCGGAGACTTCATCACCACTGAATGCTGCATTCCCTTCTGACATACCGTACCCGATGAAGTGCTGGACGTTTCAGTGCAAGGGAACTGTTCACGTGACTTTCCTGAACGTGACGGTGGAAGGGACGGTGTCTCTCGTCAACAGCAACGGTTTCCAACTTATGTCTCTGTTGGGGCAAAAGGACAGCTACACTGCTTCGTATCCTGCCAACGGCGAGATGATGATTCTGTACAACGACAGCAATTCTTATTACTATTTTGATACGATTTACTTCACAGTTGAGTGGGAGTGTGATGAGGACACACCTGTTGTTCCACCTGCAGAGGGCTATGACCCGTCTGAGTACCTGACACTTGCACAAAGTGGGATGTACGAGAGGCTGTTTTCACAAATGATGGTTTACAACTGGATCATCCCTTGCAACGGCACACTCAGCATTGCAGGGCGTGTTGGTAATCTGAACTATGCGACACTAACCTTCACCAACAGCAGCGGAGGCATTGTGTATATAAACAGCATACTCAGCGCTGAGTACCAGGAGCATGGGAACTTTATTGTTCAGTTGTTTCGTGTCGACGAATACTATGGGGAACGTGCTGACAACTTCTTTTACCTCTCGTGGAGTTGCAATGGTGCGAGACCACCGCTTCCGTCATTCGGCGAAACATCGTCACCACCCACACCAGCACCTCGGACAATTGCTCCACTGCCTGCCTGTTCGGAGACTTCATCACCACTGAATGCTGTATTCCCTTCTGACATACCGTACCCGATGAAGTGCTGGACGTTTCAGTGCAAGGGAACTGCTCACGTGACCTTCCTGAACGTGACGGTGGAAGGAACGGTGTCTCTCGTCAACAGCAACGGTTTCCAACTTATGTCTCTGTTGGGGCAAAAGGACAGCTACACTGCTTCGTATCCTGCCAACGGCGAGATGATGATTCTGTACAACGACAGCAATTCTTATTACTATTTTGATACGATTTACTTCACAGTTGAGTGGGAGTGTGATGAGGACACACCTGTTGTTCCACCTGCAGAGGGCTATGACCCGTCTGAGTACCTGACACTTGCACAAAGTGGGATGTACGAGAGGCTGTTTTCACAAATGATGGTTTACAACTGGATCATCCCTTGCAACGGCACACTCAGCATTGCAGGGCGTGTTGGTAATCTGAACTATGCGACACTAACCTTCACCAACAGCAGCGGAGGCATTGTGTATATAAACAGCATACTCAGCGCTGAGTACCAGGAGCATGGGAACTTTATTGTTCAGTTGTTTCGTGTCGACGAATACTATGGGGAACGTGCTGACAACTTCTTTTACCTCTCGTGGAGTTGCAATGGTGCGAGACCAGCGTTTCCGGGGGAAACATCTTCACCACCCACACCAGCACCTCAGACAATTGCTCCACTGCCTGCCTGTTCGGAGACTTCATCACCACTGAATGCTGCATTCCCTTCTGACATACCGTACCCGATGAAGTGCTGGACGTTTCAGTGCAAGGGAACTGTTCACGTGACCTTCCTGAACATGGCGGTGGAAGGGACGGTGTCTCTCGTCAATAGCAACGGTTACGAACTCTTATCACTTATGAGAGACAACGGAAGTTACAGTGCTTCGTATCCTGCCAACGGCGAGATGATGATTCTGTACAACGACAGCAATTCTTATTACGATTTCGAGACGATTTACTTCACAGTTGAGTGGGAGTGTGATGAGGACACACCTGTTGTTCCACCTGCAGAGGGCTATGACCCGTCTGAGTACCTGACACTTGCACAAAGTGGGATGTACGAGAGGCTGCTTATACAAGGAGACGTTTACAACTGGATCATCCCTTGCAACGGCACACTGAGCCTTGTAGCAGAGGTGGGCGATGTCTTCTATTCTACCCTTAGGTACGTCAACAGCAACGGGACGACTGTGTTGGAGCGTTTCGACCCCGGTAGGGTCAGCGCTGAGTACAAGGTGGATGGCATTTTTCTTGTTCAGTTGACGAGTCAAGTGCATTGGCGGTATTGGGAGAACGCCATTTCTCTTTCATGGAACTGTGATTCAGTTGTACCACTGACATCCGCACCTGCCACAGCACTTCCGACAGCAACCCCAACAGACCTTCCTGCTGGCGCCACTTTTGCACCGCCTACATCCGCCCCTGCCACAGCACTTCCGACAGCAACCCCAACAGACCTGCCTGCTGGCGCCACTTTTGCACCACCACCACCTCCTTCTGTGAACGCTCTGTGCACAACTGACCAAGACTGTCGCAGTGGGAGGCTTGACCCGAAGGCGACGTGCAATGCTGGGGTGTGTGTGTGCCACACACAAGGCTACGCACACCCCCCTGGTGTGCCTCTGTGCCTGCTTGCGGACGACGTGACAGTGCCGATGGGGTTTGCTGTGGAGTACGGGGTGGGGGCACGGTCTTCGTGGACGACAAATGCAACGACGAAGGAAGACTTTGTGGACACCATGGGTGAGGCACTGGGCACTGTGACTGAGATACGTGTTTTGGTTTCAGATGCCGGTGTCCTTGTGGTGGGCATGGTGCGTGCCAGCACAGCAAAACTTGCGGATGCACTTTCTGGTAAGCTGAACTTGACAGCGGCGCTTTCCTCTGAGGGTGTGTCTGTGAGCCATGGGGTGACCTGTGCACGCACAGACGCGTCGTACACAGTGCAGCACAATGGTGTGTGCAATGCGGTCGAGTGTGAAGGCAACACAACCCTCACACTGGCAGATGGAACGTACAGGTGTGAGCGTGAGGCACCACCACAGCCGGATGAGTCGGGTGGGAGCAGCAAGGTGTTCCTCTACGTCGGCATCGCTGTGGGCGTGCTTGGTGTGGCTGTGGGTGTTGTTGTTGCGGTTTGCTGCCAACAACGGAAGCAGCGTGCACAGGGGCTGGAGGACCCAGTCTCGAAGGTACCATTTCATGAAGAGGATGGTGTGTACAGTGTGGAAGAAAAGACCTTGAACTGATGTGAGTGACCTAACATTAATCGGTTTTTCTAAGCACATGCAGCGCTAAGTTAATAATTTTCTCTGACCCCTTTTGATTGACATGGTTGTGACGGTGTACCAGGAAAGGCGTGTCTCAGAACACACACGAGTCTGTCTACTTCAGGACAGGGGCGAGCAAGATACGTCGTTCCTGGTATAGCGTCAGAGTCGTGTGTTTCTCTGCTATGGTACGCTTGTGGTGTGAGATGATCATTTGCTGTGATCACGTCGACAACAGACGAGGTAGGATGTGTCTTTTCCTTCTCGAATACGTTTGAGACCCGCTCTGCAGAATCCTGTTCTTAGTCATTTCCTTCACTTCAATTCAAGACCGCTCCTTGTCCAACAGCTGATTGTCTTTCTTCGTCATCAGAGGAGGCGCCGAAGGATATGTTTCTGGCACCAGGCTCCCAATAAATAAAGCAGGGCAGAAGACATCCTCATCATCAGTCCGTCCCCAGCAACATGGGCCTCCAAACGAGGCCTCCTACGATTTTATGTTTTCGTTGACCGTGACTGGAAAAAAAAAACGGCTTCATTTGCACCCCTTACCCCCCCTTTTCATTACCCCGTAGGAGTATGTGTACCTGATACAGTTCACACACTTCCCCCTGGTTGCTTTTGAAATGGACACAACATGACACATGTGTGAGTTGCTGTGTTGTGTTTTGTCAGGGCAGCTGTCTAGGACGATGTGTGTAAAGAGCTTTTCCTGTACCCCCTTCCAGTTTTCATGCAAGTACCGTGGTGGTAACTCCCCACTATGTGTTCTTGTTTATGGGTGCGTGCTCGTGCTTTTCTTATTAGCGTTCTGAGTTCAAACTGTGCCCTGTTGAGGAACAGTTGCAGCTTGGTGCAGTAATGAAAGTGAGATGTTCCCCCCTTTTGTTTTTTAGTGATCCGTTCCATGCGCAGGTGGGGAGGTAGGAGTACCTATAAGGACTGAGGTGTATTTTGGGATTTTGAAACCCCTTCACGGGTTTGTATTACTCCGATGTTTCCTTTACCTTTGACCACTGCAACAAGAACAGTAATTGTTTTCATTCTCATTTTCATTTTATGATTCTATGCGATGCTAAAAGGAAATTGAGCACCGCACCCCAACTCCCTTCCTTTTTTCTTATTCTGGGGAGGATTGGAGTTGAGCCACATTTCACCGACTGTTCGAGGTGTGCGTTTCACCACAACCTCTCCCTTTTGGCTTTATTGTTATTTTGTTTGCGGGGGCGGGAAAAGACAAAAAAGGAAAAGTAGGCGTGCGGTTTCAATTTCCACGAGCCTTTTCACATTATTTGTCATCTGAGAAGAAATGTTTACATTAAGACACATATGTTCCCACCAAGAAGGTGGGAAATCAATCAAATGTGCGAGACTTTGTTTATTCCCCTCCCCTTTGTTGTGCACTCACCTCATCCTGCACTGCTAAGTATGACGTGGACAGTGTACCAACTAAACAAAAGACCGACTGTTTTCAGATGATGGTTTACAACTGGATCATCCCTTGCAACGGCACACTCAGCATTGCAGAGCGTGTTGGTAATCTCAACTATGCGTCACTAACCTTCATCAGCAGGAATGGGAGCATTGTGTGTTCTTATGATGGTGGCACGGCAGGACAGTGAGTCCAAGCACGCCTTGACTGCATCGGAGGGCGTTTCTGCAATTCCGGCTTTTATAGATGTGTCCACGAGAGGCATTCATCTTATAGGTTCTGTTTTTCCATGTTGACAATGAGAAGCCTTTTACTCACCACTTCAGGATACAAAAGATCGCACCCCTCAGCCATCTGAACACCACACAACAAATAAAATGAAGGCCGCTCTTTGCTTCGCAGTGGTGGCGTGCTGTGTGCAGGTATGATTCCATCATGCAGTTCCATCTTACAATCAACCTATTTGTTTTCTTCATAAAATATATTTCCCTAAGGGGCGGCATCAAAACCACCGTGCGCTGGTCAGAGGATACCTGGTCAGTTGACCAGGTAATATGACCAGGTTTTGACCTGGTCAGATTGACCAGGTACACCTGGTCATGACCAGGTATACCTGGTCAATGACCAGGTATTGACCAGGTATACCTGGTCATGACCAGGTATACCTGGTCAGTGACCAGGTATTTGGCCACTGTGACCAGGTTTTTTTTTTTTTTTGACAACACAAAAATGCCCTTGGTGGGTCCATATGACCTCAAAACTGGGCTAAAAGTGCAAATAAAGGCACTTACGAGCAGTTTAGAGCATCTAGAATTTATTCCACGGCTATTTGTGTGCACCCTGTACATTTTGTATGGGCATCACCTTAGCAAAAAATCGAAAAATCTCAAAAAAAAAAAATTTTTTTTTCGGGAAAAATTTGGCCTCTGGGTTGGGTCTTGGGGCACCGAAAAATGCAAAAAAAACGCAAAATTCGGGTGTTTTGACCATCTGGGGTTTCACCAAATACACGTATTTGAACAATCCTACACTAAACAGTGGTTAGACAAGGCGATTTTTGACCAAAGAAAAAATAACTTTTTTGCCCAAAACTGGCCGTGGTAGGTCATAAAATGGCCCAAAAAATCAAAAAATGTGTTCCCCATGTCGTGGCAGGCCGAAAAAAAAAAAAAAAAAAAAAAAAAAAAAAAAAAAAAAAAATCCAAAGAAAACCTCAGATTGGGCAAATGTTGAAAAAAATTTTCAAGTCAAAATTTCAGCCAAAATACGGTCATACCCCGTGTACTGTAGTAGCTAATTTTTACGATTTGAGGCCATAAAAGCAAAATTTGGCACTTTTGAGCCTCTGTAGGGGTCTAAAATGTCTAAAATGTGGTTTTGCGTACTCGATTTTTTAGACGAATTTTTTTTTTTCGGTGACATGACACTTGTGACATATCGTAGGAAATCTTTTAGTATGCGCGAAGACGATTCTTGTGCTCCTCATTCTCCCCACACTATGTCAATACAACAGGTTAGACCGTTTGGTCTGGGAGGGTTTGGGGTTTCTTCTTTCTCTCAGTTCAATCTTGAACAATTTCGAGAGGAGTTTTATTTATTTTTCAAAAAAAAAAAAAAAAAAAAAAAAAAAATGAAGTACAGAACATGTGAACAAGTGAGGTATTCTCACTGTCATGACGCTTCTCCGTCGTACGAGGACACCTGCGCCGCCACAACAACTTTGGTATAAGAACCATTTGTTGTTTATTTTCTACACCTACGCCGCCACAACAACTAGGTATAAGAACCTCTTGTTGTTTATTTTATACACATGCACCGCTACAACAACTAGGTATAAGAACCTCTTGTTGTTTATTTTATACACTTACGCCGCCACAACAACTAGGTATAAGAACCTCTTGTTGTTTATTTTCAACACTTACGCCGCCACAACAACAAGGTATAAGAACCTCTTGTTGTTTATTTTTCTACACATGCACCGCTGCAACAACTAGGTATAAGAACCTCTTGTTGTTTATTTAGATTAATAATTATATACCCATAAATTTATTATATTTTGTACGAGTATGCAATACGTCTGGAAATGAAAGACGCGCTCGTCGATTGTCATGAGTTTTACCGTTTTCCCCTTCCCCCTTTGTGCTCCACCTCTCCACCGTACTTCAGGACGCGGGTTTTTTCGGGGTTTTGAGGACTTTTGGGGTTTGAAAAAAGGATGGATGCGATCAACAAACAACAAACAACGAATAAATAAAGAAGGGGGGTATTTCATTTCACCTGCTCAAATTACTATATTTACCTGCTCCCAATATTTTACGCGTAAATTGGTGGGGGAAAATCTAAAAATAGCAGGGAAATACTGACACTTTACCGTCCCTGCCTCCTAAGCAATTTGGCTTGAGGCACTTTATTTCGGGGAATACAAAATTTTACTTTTATTTTGTGTTTCAACCCCCCCCAAACCCCAATATTTTTCAACCAAAACCAGGTGCACACATGCACACCTACACTTCTGTCTAACCTTTGCACCCAACCCCCCAAACAAACCCTGAAGGTGACTGCGCGGGTACCTTCAGATCGTCCAACGTATATTTTTATTTTTTAAGAAATGCAACGAAGCAAAGTGGTATTGACGACAATTGCTGGTGCAGTGTGCATTCTATCTGCGTCCCTTGCGTTACCAAATGCAGAGCACAGAGGGCAATTAAGTGATGTTATAGGCGCATTTTCCGAGGGCGAGACAGTAGCCGACACCGTACCACACCCTCTGAGAAAGGGGCGCTACCTCCCCGCCAATTCTGTGTCCCGCAGGCTGGTCCAGATGGCCACAACCCGCTCCGGTCTTTTTGTCAACAAAACCCGCAGCCCCCGTTTGAAATACACAGTTCTCGTCACCACTGCGGAGTGGGAGTTCCGCTCTCTCCACGCAAATTGGGTCTGCTTTGCAAAACAGATTGGCCTCGATTATATTGTGCTTTCTGCGGATGAGAAAATACATCATCATATCGGCGACCATTCCATTCGCTTGGATGGTACGCAAAGGGCGTGGGGGAATTTGGGGCAGGCGGGGTGTCGGAAGATGGAGGCGATCCACCGGCTCACGAATAATGGGTATTCCGTTCTCTTTGCAGATGCGTTCAATGTATTGGGTAAGGTACCGCAGACGTTGTTCCGTGAGATCGCTGAAGGGAAATTTGATGCATTATTACGATCAGACAGTCAGAACTGTGTGACCCGTAGGGGCTGTAGGTTTGAATTGGCGAAGGGAACCTTCGCGAGCAGTGGCATGTTTTATTGGTCTGCAAGGCGTCCAGAGAACGCAGCTGTTTTAGCCCGCGCAGTGCAACTGTGTGGACTTCCCAGAACTGCAGCCTGCTGCGATCCACAGCAAGCCCTAAACCAAGCCCTCCACGAAGTCCGCTCCAAACCTGAAGCCGCAAAAAAACAGAATGAAATCGACGCAGGCGCTCCCGTTCTAGGTGTGACTGCTGCAGTTCCAGGCATTAAGGTAGCGTACAAAGGGCTGGACCTCTGCAGATTCAATAAGCTCGCAAAGGTGCAGCGGAAGTCCAAAGCAATGAATATCTGTGTCATGGACCCTAAGACCCTCCCTGCCTTGAAGTTTTCTGAGAAACAGCGGTATGTTATGTGTTGCCACCCCCCATTGTGTTTCAAAAGATGTGTGCTTTTTTTTTTTTAGGACTGTACGGATGGGGTCCGTGGTTCACCGTTTATTTGTACTGCGGCTGTTGTATTTCAAGGCAACTTTTTTGGGGGGAAATAATGAAGATAATGGAGTGCGCTTTATAGACCACCTCAATGCCATAGGAGCGAAGTCAAAACGGATGCTGAGCAGCACAGAATTGTGGAGTGGCTGGCACACCAGGGGCTGTGGCAACTTGGGGAGGAGGACACCTGTGGGAACGCAGAAGTGAGAACGTAGCTTTTCAAGAAAAAAATCTAAAAAAAAAATCGCAATACTCTCAGCAGGAGATTGTGTGGGGAGGGGGAGAAGGGGGAGGGGATAATCATAACACCCCACACCGTGGGATTCGCAATCTCGGGAAAAGACAAAACCAATCTTTATCCCTTGTAGGGTGGTTTGGGTGGAGTGAGTGAGGGGGGGAGTCACCTAGGCTAGGGGGGTGGGTCTGTGCAATGATGAGCTGCCTTTGTGAGCGCTCTGCTTCCCCTTCAGATGGGTAAAATTCGCATCAAAACTGCAAAAACAGCTTTTTAGGGGTTTTTTGGGTGAAGAGGGGATGGTTTTTCTTCCTCCCAGCCAGGAACCCTATGATACACAGACCTAAATTACCCTTCTCAAAATGCTCTCTGCTAATCTAACGGATGTGTCTTGGAGAAAATTTACGGTTTCGGCCCTAACTTAGTGCGCATTTTTTTAAAAGGGGGTGAGCAACGAGAGATGGCTCCTCTTTAAATTATTTTTCCTGCATTTTTTTTCGTTTCTTCGATAGGTGGTGTCACAGTGTAGGCATTTATTCACCTTTTCAAGCTTTCTGTTCTTCTTCTGTTTTTTTTCCTTTTTTCTGATTTGCATTCCCCTTCACCATGGGGCCCTGCAAACTTTAACAAAAAGTCTTTCCCTTCAAAAATGTGACGAAACCACTACCCCCTCTTACCATCTTTCTCTCTTTTTTTTCACCCTCCCATCCAAAATTTCCACGACGCAGTACCACAATGTTGCGATAATCTGCACTTGACAGCTTTTTTGCAGACCCCATCCTTCCATCACATTTTACCAAAAAAAAAATTTTTTTTTTGATGGTCCGATCATACGTTGCTGCCTTGAGACTGCAAGCAGCACAACACGACACAGCGTTGTTAGTACAACGGGTCGTCACACCTTCGGGTGGCGCTATCTACGGAGGAGGGTGGGAGCTGCCGAGCTATGTCTGTGAAGGGATGGGGTGTGGTTCTGGCTCAGAGACATCTGTGGCGGTGGGTGCTGGGGTGCTAGCGCTGCGTAAGGCCGGGGTGGTGGGGGCAGTGTCTGCAGACCTGAGGCAGACGCACAGCAGTGTAGGGGGAGAAGGGGTGGAGGGCGGAAGGGATGTCTTCTTTGTAGCCCTGCTAGGGGATACGCACACCACAGCGCATAGTGCCCAGCAGGATGCGCAGTTGGCATGCACCTCGCTGGGGCATAGACCTGGGGCACTGCTCAACCGCAAGTGGATAACCAAGGGCCAAACCCACCTCCTCGCGTGCAAGTCACAGCGTTCCTTCTTAGACGGTGTGTTCGAGTCGTCAAAGCGCCGTGAGCGGTCTGCACTCCGTTCTCGAGGAAGGGAAGATTGGGAGAGGGATGGGTGGTGAAAAAGGGGTAAGGAGAGAGACGACCGTGCTGACTGAATAGAATTTTTTTTTTTAAACCTACTTTGTGTACAGAACTACGTCCTCGGGACAGGATTTTCGATATTGCAAAAAATATATCTAACGCAAACAGTTTTTACCAGAGTATGTTCTGTCTTCTGCCCACTCTCACCCCTTTACACTCACCACCCCTAGGGAACGGGCCACACAAAGACAACCCTCGCCCAGCGTTATCATACCCCCCCACCCCCCCGCCCCCCCACTCCCCCCACGCAACTTTGAGGTAAATTCTTCCACCCTTTTGGACAGAACAGCACAACCACCGCTGCTTCTTTTCTATTCCTTCTCTTTTTTTGGGTGAGGATCGACCACAACACAACCCCCCCATCATCAACCCCCCACTACCCTTAGCACCATGGCGAAGCCCGGTACCATTGTGGTAGATAACTTGCCGTCGAATTGCACGACATTTCAGCTTTTTGCTGCGTTTTCTTTGCATGGAACGGTCCTCCGCGCGTGGCGTTCGCAGGAAAACCAAGGTTTGGTGACCTTTATGGACACCAAATGCGCTATCCAAGCTGTCAAGGAGGAGCACGGGAAGAAACTTCTCAACAAAGAGCTTGTTGTGACGGCCGCCTTCTTCAACACCTCGGAGATGCGCCCGGGGTGGTGGCAGTGCTCCCTCTGCCGCTCATGGAACGAAAAGAGCTCCACCGTCTACTGCTCTGGATATATGTGCGGTCTGCAGGACACCGAAGGCGGCATATCAACGTGGGTAAAGCAAGCAGACGAAGTGAAGTCCGAGCACGGAAGCCTCATTTCGATTCTTGCGAACGGTGAATACACCCAGGCAGAGACGACGGAAGCGCAGGACGCAAACAGCCAGGAGTACTACGGATACGACCAACAACCGGGCTACCGCACACAGGACGTCTACCAGGGGTATGCACACGACGAGGGGATCAACGGAATGAACACACAGTACGCGGAGGAGGTAAACGGCATGGATAATACCTACATGGAGGGGTACAATGGGAATGGGCGTCAAGCGAACGGCGGTGCGTACCCACAGAGACGGCAGAACGGCGTCGCTGCGTCAGGCAGCGTCAACGCAAGCGGAAGCAGCAACGGAAGCCAGAGGCACCCCAACGGGTCGTTTGACTGCTCTGCACCGCTGCGTATCATGCCGATGGCGTCGGCCCTGCGGTACTACTGCGTCATCATCTCGAACGTTCCAAGCAACATCACCAACTACACGCTTGACAAGGTTTTTGCAAAGTTTGGTCACATCCACTCCTGGGTGCGCCCACCACCAGGCAACCTCCCCCGACTCATTGCAGAAGGCCAGGTGCTCTTCGAGACAGAAGAGGCTGCGAACGAAGCTGTCGAAGGAGAGTCTGGACACATGGTCGATAAGGAGCGGATTTGGTGCACGTATGCGTCGGAGTTGTTCATCGTGAGTGTGACCGGTGCGGCAGCAGAGGAGTACGCATGGAACGCAGCAATGACGTCGGACAACGCAAAGTCTCTCATCTCAAACATCTCAGACCTCTTCACGGAGTACGGCTTCATCAACGATGTGACGGTCGCGGACAACAAGGTGATCTTCATTGAGTACTACTCCCTCAGCAGCATGCTGGATGCCATAGCAGGAGAGGACGGAGGCCGCAAGGTCGGTGTCGGCTTCACGTTGGACGTGGCAGTTGCAAGTGGCGGTACCCGTTGGCCTTGTGTGTCCCCAGGCTGCTTCCGGGTGAACCCCAGCTACGCAGGCTGCTGCGAAAGCTGCCAGTCCCCACGCCAGCCCATCAACGCCAAGATCCTCCGCGAGACGATCTTCAAGGCAGCGCTTGACAGCCAGGGGACCGAATACTTCGGAGACTCATACAGGGTATGCTAATGTTGTATTTAACCCTTTATGGACCAAGAGGATATATATATCCACGAAAATGCTTAACATGGCTTCTACTCGGACTTTTTCAGCGATTTTTTTTTTAGTGGAAAGATTTGATGTGAAATCTTTCCAAAGAAGCAAGATTCAATTTATTTTGACACTCTCATACACTGTCACCAAATCGAGGCATTTCCAAATTTTCGACTTTTTCGGGTATATTTTGGGAATAATGAACTACTCTGGCGAGCTTGAGTCATCAGAGGATTCAAACTTTGGTGTGAAGGGAACCATTTTGTACGGTTTTCAGAACAAAACTAAAATAATGGAAAATATCTGCGACCGGGCAAAGTAACACTCGTCGTAGCAGTTCCTGACCCTGAACTGGCTGTGCCTCTTCTCCGTGTATTTATTGCCCTTTGTCTTTTGGGGGACATTGTACAAAAGAAGCTGTATCAACACAGTCAAGGTACAGAGACACTGGCAGGAGGGTGTTGGTCGACAACTTCTTCTTGCTTGGGAAACAGGCGGCTAAAAGCAGATTACATGTGCGGGGGATGCGGCGTTCAACACCAGGCCAAGTTGGCCAAAAGCCCCAAAAGCCCCAACTTTTGTACTGTCCAACCTCTGTACAATTACGGTATATTTAGCTGGTTGGTACCTTCTCTCCATGCAGTGAGACATTATCTACTAGGACTTTTTGATCGATTTTTCTTTCTTTTGAAAGATTTTGAACCGATCTTTCAAATAAAGCCATTTTCGAATACCGAAAAAACAGGTGCGCAGCCGGAATAATTTTTTTCTTCAAAATTTTCAGGAAAAAATATCAGCTCTCCTCAATTTTCCATTTTCCATTTTTCTCATTTTATTTCGATTTCTGCTCCATTTGAAAGATCTGCTCAAAATCTTTCAATTGCGGCCAGGTACGATCAAAAATATGCATCGGATCTCATTTTACCTATGTGAGAGACAATCATAGCAAAACGCAAAATACGGCCGTGGTCCATAAAGGGTTAAAATGACAGTGTGTTCACTTTTGACCAAATAGAGGGGGCTTCGGCCGTGGAACCTCCAGGCTTGGTTGGGTTACTGTGGGTTGATCGGGCTTTTCTCTTTTATCGTTTCGTTCATTTTCTTACCTACCTTCTTCACAGGGATACTGCAGAAGCCTTCAGGGGTACATGGGGCAGAATCTGCAGGAGGTGAGGCCTGAGCCGCGGAACGGGTTGGGCAACGCGGCCGGCAACGGCATGCCTGCAGGCCAGGGGCACGAAGGTGCGGGGCAGGCGGGTGGCAGCGTCTCGCAGCAGCAACAGCAGCAGCAGCAGGTGCCGCAGCTGGCAGCAGCCCCGCCAGGGGGTGAGGCGTACTTCTCAGGGGGGCACAATCTCCCGCCAACAGCTCACCACGACCAGTATGCGAACTTTTCTTTATGTAAGAGAAACCCGAATGGAGTGGAAACGTTAGTGAGAGCGCAGCGGAAACGATAGTGGGAATGCAACGAGCTTTTTTTACCCCCATGTTGTTACGTGAGTTTATTACACTACTTTTGTGTTCAAGGGGGCCGGAGAACCTCCCTGCTTTTTAGAAAAAAACCGAGTACACAAATAGACACAATCCACAATCCCCTCCTTCACAGAAATGAACGTCCCGCTGCACCATCGACACCAGCATCCTACTCTGGTGGGTGGGGCTCTAGCAAGGGTGGCAAAGGAGGAGGTGGTGGCGGTGGCAGTGGGTGGGGCACCAGCACAGGGAAGGGTGGGAAGGCAGCGTTCAGCCAGCGCCCCGCGAACGGGTACAGCCCAACGTTCCCTGCTGCAGGGAAGGGAGGCGCCGTGAGACCAGTTGTGGTATGAATGAAAGCCTATCCTCACCGAGATTGTATCGTTTTTTGTATTTGGTTTTTTGTTCATTGAGTGGATGGCCACCCTGCAGAACATTTCGTTCCTTTTTTAAAAAGGGACGAACTAAGTCGCAACCTTCTGCAATGCGAAGCTTCAGGCACATTGAAATTATACCCTATTGCTCATGAGGTTGGGTGATTGCCGATAACAACAAAATACGTGGATTGCCCGGGGTCCACGTTGTCAAAGTTTTCAATAAAAGATAACTTCCAAAAATAGCTTCCTTAAAAACATCCATCCCAACACAGAACCAGAACGGCTATTCCCGTCGCCACGACGAACGTAAGTTGTGAAACCCCCCGTCCAATTGTGTATTGTGAGGAAGAACAAAAAAGGTTGTTTGTAAAACAGTTACCCAGATTTTAAAAATAAAAAGGAAAAGAAAAAGAAAAAAAAACTACCCCCAACCTCATCAGCCCCCGTTTTCTACTTAGTGTTTTTACAATGCGCTGCAGCTCTCTAGAAATAAACTTTTTTTTCCCCCCCCGAGGGTGACTCAGTCGAGAGGCTGGTGAGTACCTTCCTTTTTCAAGATGTGCATGCAGAGGCACGTTCATCTTTTTCTTTTTTTTTTTTTTTTTCTTTTTTCTTTTTTCTTTTTTCTTTTTTCTTTTTTCTTTTTTCTTTTTTCTTTTTTCTTTTTCCCCTTCTGCCCAGTCTGCATTCCCCCTTCAAGGCACCACTGTCATTTAGCTGTCCCCCCCATGTAAACCTACCTCCCCTCCACCAGACTGCAGACCTTTTCCAATGCACACGGTGCTTAAAAACCCCCTATTTTGTTGGTGACTTTGAGGCGATTATTTTATTTTTCTCCTCAATCATTACAAGATCACCATGGACAGTCAACAACGATATTTATTGTGATCAAGGTGACTAAGCACGAGAGGGCTTAGGTTCATCTTATAAACTTTTCTTTACCTCTCCCTCCAATAATTAAAGGCTTTTATAAAATTTTACCAGGTGGAAAACCCTAAGAAGCCAAGTCTCATCGCTTCCTCCTCTCTCTATCACCTCAGCGTCCCACAGAGGCAATATGCCAAAAAGAAAGAGAAATGATAGCGTGGGGCGTCCGGAGAAAGTCACGTTGTTCAGAGACAGGCATGATCGTGGGGCGAGTACGTCGTTAGGGACTATCATAGGACTATCATAGGACGTTTTTTACCACAAAAACACCAAAAAAACGGTCAAAAAAAGTACCTAAAGTGTCCAAAACAGGTCGGAATGGACTCACAGGACATTTTTGGGGTAGTTTTGTGCCCAAGCAGCTGTCATGATGTCGAAATTTTGCTGTTTTTTTGGATTTTTTCCTCAAAAATGTCCATTTTGCCAACATGGCCAAAACCGTCAAAAAGCCACTTTTTCACTATTTTTTTGCATTTTATCATATTCCGAGTTGCCCTTATCATGGATTTTCGGGTCATACAGTGTTTTTGACCCGGTTCTGGGGTGTTTTCCGACCGGAGGTGGGCCCGGGGTTTTCCACCTGGTAAAATTTTATAAAAGCCTTTAATTATTGGAGGGAGAGGTATTTTTTTAGGTGATTCTGCACATACGAGGCTTAGGTTCATCTTACCAACCTTTGATGTGTGTGCATGCATTCATCTTTTAAGTTTTCATTTTCATTTTTTGAACCGTTCAAAAAAAGCCCCCCCTGTATCAACAGAGCAACCTTAGCACGCCACTTAACTCTCAGGCGCGACCTTTTTTTAAGTGAGTTTAATATTGCACACATTTTTAGTGCACGATGTCAGAACAGAGTTCCTATTTCGGTGACGTAAGCACGAGACTCTCACAGACTCTCACAAGCTCTCACAGTTTATTGTCTCACAGTGATGATCATAGATGGCCCAAGCACGGAGAAGCTTATTAAACCTTTTTCATGTTACTCAGTGCCCTGCGCCCGCCGATGAACGGTGAGGCGTACTTCCAACCCCTCTTTTATTGTCTCACGTCGTTACCCTTAGGGGATGTTGCTGTTAGTACCCTTTTGGGTGCCCTTTTGTTTTACAAATAAAAGGGTTTATTTTATAACGATAAAACCCCCCCTTTTTGGCGGTATTGTGGACAGCTCAGCTCGTGAAAGCTATTCTCCGTGAGAGGGGAATACAGTGTGGCTATACAAACAAGGCCAACATTTTTTCACAAAAAAACAACAAATGTGTGGAGTTCACACAGGTGGTGTCCACACGTTGCCGATTTTTCAGAAAAAAGAGGAAGGCACATAAACACGCACATAAACATAAACGGCTAGTTTGTTTGGGGACGTTTGACCCACATACCCTAACGTTTCTGGTACAACCAAGCAAGGGGGTTTTCTTGCATGTGATTTGCTTTAAAAAAAATTGAAAAAAGAAACTGTACAATTCATTTGTGATAAAGGCAAGGCTCCTGGTACACAAAACAAAAAGTAACCACAAAAAATAATTATGAGCAAGGCGCTAACCAAAAAAAATAATTGTCAAAACGATGTTGTGTCCTTTGACGACATCTGTTGCTTCATATATTTTTGAACCTTTTTATTCACCCCCTATTTTTTTTTTTTTGTTTTGTGCGGACGCCACCTTTTCACCTTTCAGCTTTTCAGTGTTTCCTCCCTCGGGAATCCTAACATTTGCACGTCCATTTTCATTTTTTTCTCTTTTTTTTTTTAAGGTGACTAAACACGACAGGCTTAGGTTCATCTAAAAAGCCTTTCTTGTTTTTTTTTAAATCCAATGGTGCTTTCGGAAGTCGGTCAACGACCTGTCAGCGACCTGTCAATATTGACCCCTCCGGGAGCACCATCTAAAGCTAAGATTGAACACAATATCTTAAACATTTTATTCTAAGCTGCACCCCAAGCTTGTTCTTCTCATCTTCCCATAGTCAGCGCGAAAGCTTCAAGGTTGAGTCCTTCAAGTCCAGGGTATTAGGGTGGTTAAAAAAACTGGTTTTGAAAACCAGTTTTTCCAAAAACTGGTTTTCAAAAAAAAAAAAAAAACAGAGAAATCTGGAGGGGAAAAAAAACCGACACTTTTCACCAGGCCTTTCTGTAAATGTCGTCCCCAGATTAGGGCGGACTCGATTTTTTTCCCCGCATTTTCCCCCCGCCTGGTAGAACCGTGGTTGAACCACGGGAGTGCCATTTGGGAAATGGCTGTTCCTTGATTTTTTTTTGCCTGCGGCGCCATTTTTCATTTTGCTCCGCAAAAAAGGGTTCGTTTGAGTGGCTCTGTGGTGTAAAAAACTAGATTTTTACACCGTACCCTCAAAATTTTTCGCCTGCGGCGCCATTTTATATTATTTTTTTGCCCCGCAAAAAAGAAAATACAGTCCCTCTGTTCCCAATGTCTACCCTGGGTCAGCAGCGCCGAAAAATATTTTGAAATCTGGATTCCTGGATAAGACACTGACCCCACCCCCAAAAAACCCGAAAAAGGTGACTGTGTCCGTCAACGGTGGAGGTTTTCGCCAGAAACACTAGTTTTTGCCGCCCAGGAGAGAAAACCAGAAAAACCAGTTTTTTCCGGGATTTTGGATTTTCACCCTAATACCCTGTTCAAGTCTTTAGAGTAAAAAAAAAAACGAATTGGCAGTGGGTCCTAAATCACCCCACTCATTTCCCCCCTCCTGACCCACTTTTACTCGTGACTTAATTTTTTTTTTTTTATCACCCTCTCAAAATCTAACTCAGTTTGCCAAATGCAAATAGCCCCCCCTCAGGCGGGAAAATATTTCATTTTTTTTTTTTTTTAATGTGATCAAGCAATGAGGCTTGGGGTTTTCTCGCATTTTTTTTTTCTTCTTTTTGCGCGAAGGTTTGAAGTGCGTGGACAAAAAGAAAAGAGGGAAAAAAAAAAGATACCACTTCACCAATGTGAGCATTGCTGCGAAGTGGCTTAGCAATCGGATATCATTGCGGGACATGAGAGGAGCAAAATAAAACAACACAATACAAAAAAAAAGCAAAAAAAAAAAAAAAAAATTACATAGTCCGTTCCTTTTCCATCTGTAGATGATGAGTGCATACCTGAGGCGCTTATCATGTATTCAAGTATTTTTCGTTTATTATTTTTTCCTTCTCAAAAACAAAATTTCATTTTTATAGTGTAGAAACAGGCGCCCTTACCCCCCCCGTCGCCCCCCATTTTCCAAATAAAAAGTAAGCGTTCTGATGCTTCAACAGAAAAAGGAAAACAATCTGTTTTTTTTTTAATATAAACGTAACGAAGGACCCCAGGGAAGGAGCATGTTGGTGTCGGGCAATTCTCTCTTTTTTTTTTTGAGGTGTGGCTCGCGCTGCGGAGTATTCACAACAAAAAAGGAAAAAATTCAAGTTTTTTTTTTGGAGTAAAAAAAAAAATCTAAGAACCCAACGTTTAACCGCCCCCCACCCCACTTTTTCATGCAGTGATTGTAAAGTCAAGGGTTATTTTTTTTTTCCAGTCAAGTTTTTTTTTATAGTTGAAATGCCTTTTTTTTGGTGATATTTGAGTACAAGAAACCACCTCATTTTCGGTGGGAAGTGGTTGTTTGTTAAAATGCACCAAAAATAAAGGCAAAAAAAAGGGGGAAATAATAATTTAAAAAAAAAAAAACGAGAGCGGATGTAGTCATCCAGAGTTATTGCCCACCCCTACTCCCCCCTCTTGCAGGGATGTCCTTTTGTTCAGCACCATCTATCTGTTTGTTTGAAACTTTATCCCACATGGCAAACCGGGCGCTGCGAATAGAAAACCCCCCCTCTGTTCTGTTGAGATTTAAGGTCATCTTATAAGCTTTCTTTTCCCCCCCCTTTTTTTTTTCTAAAGGTGACTAAGCACGAGAGGCTTAGGATCATCTTATAAACTTTTCTTTTTTTTCCCTGCGCATTCCAGGGTGCGATGACCCCCTTCGAAGCGTATTGCCTACCGAACATTTTGTGTGTTTTTTTTTTTTTTTTTTTTTTACTTTTTTTTTTTGGATTCTGTACGCGAGGCACATTCCTTTTTTCAATTCCCTCTGCTTCTTTTTGGGTATCACTTTTTAAGGAAAAAAAACGTGGAGCACACTCTAGGGTGGCTACACTAATACAACCAAGTTTTCAAAAAAAAAACACTATACACTGCAAGACGGGAAAACGGAGAATTTTTTTTTCCCCTCTTTGAGATGTGTGCACAGAGAGTTGCGTTTGTCTTCTTTTTTTTTTTTTTTTTTTTTTTTTTTTTTTGCATGCATTTCAGGCTCTCCGCTAGGATTTCCGATTTTGAAAATATTCTGTTGATGGTCCACGTTGGTGGGGTACATGCTTGCGCCGCAGGCGCACGGTACGCAACTTTTTTTTTTACCAACGCCCGATTTTGACTTTTTTGGGACGTTTGAGCACTCACCTCTCCATATCTTCTTCTCCTGAGCTTTTTTGACAGGTAGAACGGGTCTGAACCACTTAGCAGAACTTTTTTTTTTCTCTTTTTTTCCCCATTTTCAAAAAGTTCTGTTGACAATCAACAGAACTTTAGTACCTAGCGGAGTGCCTGATGCATTTTATTCTCAGACGGGGATGGTAGGACAGTGAAAAAAAAAAGGAGGGGGTTACTTCTTCTTCTGCTTTTTTTTTTCCCCCTCTCCTGCGGCAATCCACATCCCCCTATCCCCCCCACCCTTCATCCCTTTTTAGCTGGCGTATGAAAAATTAACCAAAAGAAAAAGCATAAGTAAATACGCTAGGGGTGTAAAAAAAAAGAAAGCCAAAAAATGTAGTGAGAGAGAGAGAGAGAGAGAGAGAACTGTGTTGTCCTAAAAAGACCCCACATCCCCCCCTTTTTTTTCAACTTTCAACTTCACTATTTTACGCAATCACATTTTCACTCTCCTTTTCCCCCCACCCCCTTCCCCACTCCAGAACAACCCAACTAAAAAATGCTTCCTGACACTACCCCGGTTATTGTAGGGGTTGCGAGGTATACACACCGTATACTTACAAAGGACTTGTCCGATGCTTTGACACCGCTGCAGCTGATGGCCGTTGCTGCAAAGGAGGCGCTTGCCGACGCAAAGGTACGTGGCAGTGAGCTTGACTGCGTCGCGACCATGCTCCACATGCACACCATCTACGTCCCACCAGGCCTCCCCCCGCATTATCCCAACCCGCCAAAGTCGCTTGCTAATAAGGTCGGCGCCGCAGCGGCTGTCTCAAAGAACAACCTCTACATGCAGCCCATGGGAGGAAACGGCCCGCAGGAGATTCTTTCCTCGATTGGAGAGGAAATCGCGAATGGGAGAATGAAGAGCGCGTTGATCGCAGGGTCGGAGGCGTTGGCGGCGTTCAAGTTGGCACGCAAGGCAGGAATGGCGCTTCCTGGGGTCACCGAAATTACTGATATGTCCGGCCGCACGATCAAGCTCGCCAAAGACACCAAAGTACTGCCTTGGGGTGACGACCCGGGTGGTGAGCCCCGCTCCTTCGTCCGCAATAAGGCGCTTATCTCGCAGCCCCAAGCTGCTCATGGCCTTGCTGCAGCACCTAACGCATACTCCCTCTTCGACCAGGCATACAGAAGGGAACGCTACCAGCACATCCCCAGGGCAGACTACCAGAAGGAGCTGGGCCGCATGATGGCCGAATTCTCTGAGGTCGCGAAGCGCGACGGCAACCACTCCTGGGCAACCGAGACCTCGAGCGTCGAGGACATCACCACCGTCTCCCGCGCCAACAGGATTGTTGCATACCCGTACCCGAGGGTGATGAACTCCAACATCGATGTCGACCAGAGTGCGGCGCTCGTTGTGATGTCCATCGCAGAGGCACGTCGTTTGGGGGTCCCCGAAGAAAAGTTTGTGTTCATCCACGCCCACTCCGAAGTCGCGGAGGAGAACTTTGATATGTTAATCCGCCCCAAGCTCACAGTCTCCCCCGCGCTCCGAGCAATCCGTGAACGCCTGGAAAGCACCCTTCAGCAGCCCCTCTCGACGATTCCTCATAAGGAGATCTACTCATGCTTCCCAGTCGCAGTGCGGCATGCAAGCTCCGAGTTGGGCATCCCGTTCAGCCATGTCTCCGAAATTTCAAAGACCGGAGGAATGCAGTTCGGCGGCGGACCCGGAAACAACTTCAACCTGCATTCGATTGTTGCAATGATGGAAGTCCTCCGCAAGGACCGTGGGGAGAAGGGGTTGGTCACTGCGAATGGAGGCTTCTTCTCGAAGCATGCTGCTGCCGTGTACAGCACGGAACCAACGGCGTGGGTGCCATCGACAAAGGCAGCAGACCAGAAGAAAGCAAAGGACATCAACGGAACCTTCAAAAAGGTTGTTTTAGACAGAGCGCCGAACGGTCCTGGAGTCCTTGAGGTGTGGACGGTGGAGTTCAGCATCCATGGCCCCAAGCGTGCCATCGGGCTCGGATCGCTCCAAAACGGCAAACGTTTCCTCGCAACCAGCACCGACGAAGTCACCATGAAGACCCTCCTCGCGAAGGACATCTTCGACCTGCCCTGCACAGTTTCCTCCCTCAAGGGGAAGTGTACCTTTGCTCTGACGGAGGCGGCGAAGATGTGAAAAGTTTGTCTTTTTTTTTTTTCAAAAATCTATTGTGCAGCACATCCTCGTGTCTACACTAATACAAAAAACCAAAAATACCCCCATTTTTGTCGAGTTTCTCGGTCAGATGGGGGTTATAAGAAATAAATAAAACAGTTCTCTTTGGTGCTCTTTAGGTGGTTTGGGGTCTGCACCCGCCGATGAACGGTGAGGTGTTTGCACTTTCAACTTGCCCCTTCCTTTTGTTTTAGATGTGGGAGACATCGTACGCATTTTTCTCTTTTTTTAAAAAGGCAGGCTTTGGGATCTAATTTCCCCCCTGTTTTGTTTTGTTATTCCTACGAAGTTTGCTTTATAGGAGAAATAGTATTACCGGGTACCGCCACATCATCCCTCAAACAGGAGGATTGTGCGATCGACGCAAACAACTTTACTTAAGGTGACTAAGCACGAGAGGCTTAGGATCATCTTATAAGCTTTTCTGACTTACGGCAGCAAGGGTACTTTGTAGCACCCTCTATACCTTCTTTTTTTGTAAAAAAAGAATATGAAATAATTACTTCCTACCATTTGGATTTTTTAGTTTGCTTCTGAAAGAGAAGGAGATGTAAAAAAAGGGCGTTATGATATTGGCAGTTTCGCCCTGGTAGTGTGCGAGGTCACACTTGGCCTGCACATAGTTTGCATGCTAAGCAGGGCTGCTTATCACGTTGCGTTCAACAAAAAGGAGAAAAAAATAAACCCCTCTTTGTTGGACGCCGCTGCTTCCAACGAAAACCACCTTTTTTGTTTTGTTCCATTTCCCCTTATACCACCTGATTTTTACCCCGCGTATAGGCGCGTATAAGGTCGTATAGGTCCGTACGCTCCCTATCATACGCGGGGTAAAAAATCAGGTGGTTATAACGTTTCGCCTTCTAACAGAAAAAAGCAGTCCTCCCCACTACCCCCACCCCCTTCTTTTACTTTAAAAAATCCCTCCAACCCCACTTCTTTATTTCATATTTCACTCATCTTCAGATATTTTACACATGAAGAAGTCAAAGAAGCCCTCTGGGAAGAAGGGGAAGGCGCTGAAAACGAAGCAGCAGCAGAGAGAGGCGGACCGGCTTCTGGAGGAGGCCATGAAGGCAGCTGAGGAGGCGGCGGCACCGGATGAGAGCTGGCGCACGGTGCTGGTTGGCGAGGCAAGTCTGGAGCTGGGGTGCAAAGTCGGCGGCTCCGTCCGCGTCCGTGGCCAGCAGGGCGCCATCCGCTACATAGGTCCAGTCTTTTTCGCAGACGGAGACTGGGTAGGTGTTCACTTCCCAGACCCCCAACCTCACTGGAACGACACCTGCGACGGGTCCGTCTCAGGAACCCGATACTTCCGCTCTGCGGAGCACAGCGCGATCTTCCTGCGGCAGTCCTCCATCGAGATTGAAGTCATTCCTCCCCCTCCCCCTCCTCCTCCTCCCCCCCCTCCGGTCGAAGAAATTCCTGAAGAAGTGATTGTCGGAGGGGCGTCTGCATTATTAAAAAAAAGGCGGGATTCGGAAAAAGCGGGGAAAGTCCAAATGAACGAAAAAGGAAAGAAAAAGGGGAAAGCGAAGAAGGTAGAAAAGATAGCACCACCACCTCTACCACCACCACCTGCCGTGGAAGCGATTGAAACTGAAAAGGAGTCGGACGAATTGCTTGGCTGGGAAGGTGATGATGTCGCGCTCCCTCCAGACCCAAATCTTGGCGAACCAGCTCTCATCCCATTTTCTGGAGACCCCGCGGAAACTCCAATTCCAAGCATCCCTGCTACTCCACAACCTGAAAGGGAATCTGGTGATATTCTCAATGCTTCACCTCCGATCACCCCGACACCAGAACCACAGCTTGTTTCCACCATTTTAACGGAAGCTGTGATTGAGGAGACAAAAGTAGAAAACGATTTTGATGAATTCCGTGAAGTGCATCCTGAATTAGATGACACTGTCTCAGGAGCTGAGAGGATCCGCTCTCAGTTTCAACGGGCTGGGAGTTTTTGCGATCCTTTTTTATTGGATTTGTTGGCAAAACGGTTTGGGGAGGTGACGGCATGTTTACACACCTTGGAGGAGGAGGAGGTGCGTGGGGAGGGAGAATCTGCTAGCATTTCATCAGACGTTCTCTCAGCGAGACGGTCTGCCGAGGAAGAGGTCCAAAATTTGCTTCAAAATGACCCAAAAAATAATGCAAATTTGGCGACCTTAGGGCAGCTTTTTGCAGAAAAAGTGACACCGATTTTTAAAGGAGCAAACACTCTACCCATACTAAGCAAAGACGACCGGAATACTTTAGAAGAAAATGTTGCAAAGGTGAAGGCGTGCACGGCGCATTTATACGAAACACCCAATGCAGCTGCAGAGGCGCTCAATGCAGAGGTCGCGGAGGTGGTGCAGCGGTTTTCCAAATTGGGTCCAGTAGGGCGTTGTGTGCGTGATGAGGAGGAGACGGCAAGAAGGCTTCAGACGGACGCAGAGCTGGCGATCGACGAGAAAGAGACGGCAGTGCTGGAGGGAGACACCGAGCGTATGGAGCTCTGCTGTATAGGGTGTATAAAGGCTGGTGAAGCTGCGACCGCGTCGTTGCAAGTCCTCCTAGAAAAATTCTCCTCCGTCGAAGTAGGTCTCCTCTACCCCTTCCGATCCGTCTTACAACAGCTTCCAGAGCATTTTGCAGCGCAAAGTGAAACCATTTTGAAGAAGTCTGGTGCAAATGCGGGGCAGATTGAAGCGATGGAGGCAGTGTTGGAGACGGCGTTTACTGAATTTGAGACAGCGAAGCACAAACAAAGACAAATTGAGAAGAAGAGGAAACACGACAACGCAGCCTTATGCGCGGACCTTAAGGCAAGAAGCGCAGACATCATGACCACCATCGAAGCCAAGGTGCGCGAGCTGCACGCCGTATTATCACAGCGCCAGGAAGCCTCCGATGCAGGCGTGGCCATCACTGCCGCAGTGTGCCGCATCGACGCGACCATCTCCTTCGCAGAGCAGATGCAGCTGCAGCTCTCCGACCGCCTCAAACAGGCGCAAAAGCTTGCCCACACCTCCTACACCCACATCTCCGACATCCTTGCAGAAGGCTCCTCCATGGTCACATCCATCGTCGACGCCGTGCGCGAACGCACCAACACAGTCTTCGACGACGAGCTGCGCCTCCAAGAACGCTACTACCAATCCTTCTCGCGCCTCTACCTCACCGTCGGCGAGACACGACATAGAAAACAGCTGCAGCTAGACAGCTTTGCTGGGGAACGGGAGCTGTGTGAGACACGACTAGCATGCTGTGCTGACAGTCTCGATCCAAAGGCGTCAGGGCACGCACAGCAGCGTAACCACTATGCTGGTGTCTGCGGTGCGTTAGAGCAAAGTGTCTCCGCGTTGACAGCGCATTTGGAGCGATGCGACACGGATTTCACGCGTGGTGTGCAGACAAAGCTTCTTCACGCAGGGCGAACCTGTGCACACCCCAGTGCTGCGCTTGATGCTGTCGTCGCTAAGTCAGCCTCCCGCCTCAGTGCGTACAAAGATGACTGTGAAGACCGTCTGCGCAACCCGCTCCCTGCAGTGCTAGACAGAGAGCGTAATGGTGATGGGGCGGACATACCAGAGGAGTTGCCGGTAGGGGCGTAGGGAGGAAAGGATATTGTTAAAGGGAGGGGTTCAAAATGGCTGGAGTTCTCGATTTGTGAGGGTTTCTTAAAAGGGGGAAGGGGAAGAGATATTTTTTTTTTTTGTCAGTTTTTTTCCTCTCTGCTTGGTTACCCAGCGGAGGGGAGGAAAGTCGTGGAAAATGAAAATGAAAAAAAATGTGTCTGTTGATTTAGAGGCACGTCTTGCAAAGTTTATCTGAGAGGGTACACTGCCCACGAGAGGGCTTGTGTATTTCCAAGCCAAGTTTAATATTTTTTTATTTATCTGGTCTTCTTTCCCTCGCCCCCCTCTCTCCCCCCCCGGTGTTCTTTTGAAACAAAAGGCCTCTGATTAAAAAGCGTACCACCCCAGATTTTTTTTTTTTTTTTGGGTAATTTCCCACAAAACTGAATTCCTCTTGATCAAAGGGTCTTTTTTACTCTGTAACCCCCCAGCACGCACTTCCCGGGGTTCGATACCCTAACCCCAACCCCCAACGCACCATTTCCCCCCCTTTTTTATCTCACCCCCATCATCCTCCACAGGTTTGAGGTGTGGGTGGAGGGCATGATGATGTCCTCTGTCCTGCAGCCTGACGGTGGAGGGGATGTGGAAGAACAGAAGGCACCCCCCGGAAATACAGACGCATCGGTTGTACCGCTGCGTATTCTCTCCGGCGCGGGCGCGGTTCTGCTGTTGGTGTGTTTTGCATTGTGTAGCTCTGTCTTTAGCGCCTCTGTGACAGCCCCGCTTCTGCTCCTCCCCGCTACTGCCGCACTGTGCACCTGCCTCAGCACCTTCTGCAAGCTCCAAGACACGCACCTCCTCCACATCGAATCCTGCTTCGTCTTCGCCTTTCTCCTCTACTCAATTGGTCTCGATGTGGCAGCCTCCGGACGTACCTCCCTTGTCTACGTATCACAGAACCTCTTCTTCTACGCAATCATTCGGAAGAAAGGAAAGTGGCAGAAGGGTGTCATGTATATCCTGGTGTGTGCCCATATGGCTGCGCAGGGGTTGATGGTGGACCTGGTTCCAACAGTGCTGTTGTCTGGAGAGGTCGATGCGCACGGCAGGATGGTGCTGCGGGTGTGTGCTTGTGTGACGCGGCTTGGAATGTTTCATATTCTCCTGGGGGTGGTAGGATACATAGTGCGTGCGAGGTTGGATTCTGTCGGGGCAACAAATGCGAAACTCAAGGAAGCCTTTGCTCTGATAAGTCGCGGCCTGCCCGACACAGCGGACCACTTCGAGTCAATAGTCGCCCCACTCACCCCTGGAACCCACAACGACGAAATGACCCGTTTTAGCAACGAGACGCGCACCCACAGAACTAAAAGTGTGACCAGCGGAATGCTTCTGCTGCGTACTGTGATCAACACGGATGCGTCTTCAAGCGTATCACCGACTAGTACCCGCGAATCTAATTTGCGCTCAAGGTCGGGAAGCCTGTGGCAACAAGATATCTCCAGCGTGACGACCAAGCCCGCCAAGTTCCCCCGTCTAAGTCTGGAGGTCGAGAAGGACAACAAGGATAAGGAAAGGAAGAGCATTTCATGCGGGAAGCGTCCCTCCATAGAGAAGGAGCTGCTGCTCTTGACGAATGCAATGTTCTCGAAGCAGGGGTCGCTTGTTGTGATCAATTTGGGGAACCCGGAGTGCAAGGAGTACACGCGGTTGAACATGAGCAGCATGTCGCACGTTGTGGTTGAGCTGTACTACCGGATTGTTGAGCAGAAGGGGATTGTAGCCGAGGTGCGTGGGGATGTCGTGATGGCGGCGTGGAACGCGGCGACGGCAGTGGATACAGGGCACGCACACAGGGCGATGGCGTTTGCAGGGTCGCAAGTGCCGTTCCCAACGGTGGTGACGTCTGGTGACGTTGTGTGTGCGACGATAAATACCACCGTCCTGCGCACCACGGTTCTTGTGGGTGAGGTGGTGGAGACTGCGTACCAGCTGACACACCTTTGCCGGAAGATCGGCTGCAACCTCCTTGTGACGCAGAACACAAAAGACGTGCTCAGACCCGGGGAGTGGAATATGTGCATGATTGACTGCGTGCGTTTCCTGGACTGCGGGACGTCGCTCTATGTCTACACAGTGGTCAACACCAAGGAGGAGGCGGACGTCTTCAACGAGGCCTTTGCATCCTTCTGCGAGGGCAAGTTCGCAATGTGCCTCAGACAGCTCTCACACTACCCAGAGCCAGACGTGAACAGCCAGGTGGCGCGTCTCAAGACGTTCTCAGAGGCGAACGCGAAGAAGGAGGGCACCTTCTTCGACGGCAACTTCTACTGCAGAACGTACCGCGGGTGGGACCAGCACGAGAAGTCTTTTGGGCACTCCGTCACAATCAAGACACTGGATTCGAGCATGCTGTTGGGGGGGAGTGGTTCAGAGGTGTTTCCAGCGCCGCAGCCCTTATCTACGGAGAAGCTGCAGTCAGACATCCGAGACGCGATGCGGCAAGACGTGAGCACCTCCTCCCAGTCGGTCCTTTCATCTGACGAGCTGCTGGATGAGGAAGTTTCCAGTGCAACATGCGGAGCTCGTGTGTGCCTTCCCGATAAGATAACAGATGCGATGACAGGGGAGACGGTGACCCGGTCGTCCAAGATGCTTGGCAAGGGTGCATGCGGTGCTGTGTGGCTGGGCGTCTCTGCACGGGGACAGCTCACTGCCGTCAAGTTCCTGCGACTGCCAAAGGGTGTTGTGGAAAAGGAGCTCCAACTGGAGTGCCTGACCGAGTCCGGGAACATGACGTCTTCGAAACGGATGCTGTGTGACATTGGGAAGGACCCGCAGAGTTCTGTGGACGCGCTCATCCAAGAGTTGCTTCTGTTGTCGCGTCTGACGCATCCGAACATCGTGGCGTACAAAGGCTACGCGATGGCAGGCAAGCACATTGCACTCTGCATGGAATGTGTGTCGGGCGGCTCGCTGCAGTCCCTTGTGGACAACCTAGGGAAGCTGCCGCGACCGTCCCTGACACGGTACACTACAGAGATCTTAGAGGGGCTCGCGTATCTGCATCAGAATGAGGTGGCACATCGCGACCTCAAGCCGTCCAACATTCTTCTCCAAAATGACGGGAGCTGTCAGTTAACAGACTTTGGGACTGCGGTTCAGTTGTCAAAGCGTTCATGTGGTGACCAGTCCACGGAGATGTGCGGCACACCACCATATATGTCGCCAGACGCAGCGCGAGGCGAAATGGAGTCGTCCTGCGAGTCAGACGTCTGGGCCATGGGTGTCACCGTCTTCCAAATGGCCTCAGCCCGCCTCCCCTACACAGATGACCAACTCGGCCAACCTCTGTTCATGTTCCTGAGGAATGTCATGAATGAAACGGTACTTCCTGACATCAGCAACCTGCCGCAAGACAGAATGAAGGAGTTTATCAGCACCTGTCTGCAGCTGGATTACAAAAAACGCCCGACGTGTGTTGACCTGCTCAGACATAGATGGCTGCTGTTGGGAGGATGATGCCTGCTCTACGGTCCTCTGCAGGCAGGCAACATGGCAGCGTACAATGACGGGCTGTGTTGCGACACTTGACCTGGATGATGCAGATTCGGTGCCGTGAAAGACGCCTTCCCCGATATGCGCATGCACCTCGCGTCTCGTTGTCATGTCCGTGTGCGTGTTGTGGGGGTATTGTTAATTGCAATACAGTATGCGGTGGGGGGAAAAACAAAGGTGGATTTTGGGATTTCAAAATTCTGAGGCGAGTTTTTTACTGGGCATGAGAAAAACGGGGTGTGCTGTGGGGACCCACGCTCGTGAAACTCCACCCTGTGGAAATAATCTACAACACGCCCAGCACTCTGCTCTTCTGCAGCTATGCTCTTCGTACGCTGCCAGAACCACTGAGACGCACTGCACCTGAAACGCTGGGCTGTCGTCACACTCCTCTTCGTCCACCATCTGCTCGACAGCGGTGTTGGACGTAGGCTCGGCAAGCTCGTTATACTGGTGTGACCCGACCGTGTCTACTGTTTTCTTTATTCATTGTATGATTCTTAGGACTGAAACAGGGTTAATGTCAGATACCAATCTACTGAAGTTGCAATTTGTGCATGAACCATTTATGGTGCTGGGTAATGTATTCACTTTTTCCCGCCCTTTTTTCCAAAAGGTATCGAAAAAGTGTTTGTGATTCTTGTTTCCGCTGCGATTCGAACCGCGGTGGTGCAAAGTGCCTGCCCCCCGCATAGGCGTTTGCACTTTCAATTTACATTATCTTGTGTGTTTAATGTATCAGTGCAAGCGCGAGCTTGGGGGCCTTCTCCCAGTATCACATAGGATACTCACCTTTCAACAACGGGACAACAAAAAATGGAATTTTCTGGCTTTTCGGAACACTTTCCAGCTACTTTTCTTGCCGCGTAGACATTTTTACTTTTCTGTTTGTTCTGTCCTTTTTCTGGGTAGTGTACTGTGTACTGTGTACTGTGTACTGTGTACTGTGTACTGTGTACTGTGTACTGTGTACTGTGTACTGTGTACTGTGTACTGTGTACTGTGTACTGTGTACTGTGTACTGTGTACTGTGTACTGTGTACTGTGTACTGTGTACTGTGTACTGTGTACTGTGTACTGTGTACTGTGTACTGTGTACTGTGTACTGTGTACTGTGTACTGTGTACTGTGTACTGTGTACTGTGTACTGTGTACTGTGTACTGTGTACTGTGTACTGTGTACTGTGTACTGTGTACTGTGTACTGTGTACTGTGTACTGTGTACTGTGTACTGTGTACTGTGTACTGTGTACTGTGTACTGTGTACTGTGTACTGTGTACTGTGTACTGTGTACTGTGTACTGTGTACTGTGTACTGTGTACTGTGTACTGTTTTTTTTCTGTTGTACTTCTGCTTTCATCCGGATGGCTGGCATCGTACGTGGGTCAGTCAGGAGGTGCCTGCATCAACAACTACAGTTTGTTTTGCAGACCCTTGAACTTCTAGCGAAGGAAAAAGGGAAAAACAAAAATTCTATTCCACTATCTCAACTTCTGTCTTCACCCCCCGTGAGTACAAAAACACGCCTGCTCTAGGTGGTTTGACATGGTTTCGGGGACTTCTGCGAATCAGAATCAAAAAGCGGAAAAAAAAAAAAAAAAAGGCATTTCCGGAGTAACCGATTTTTCTATGCAGTGACCCACCTCCCCTCTCCAGCTCTCCAGCTCTCCACCTCCTTCATTTCCCTACCACGGACCCGCATTCAACCTCAACAGACTACACTTCAATTAGGGTGATTTGACACCCTTCAGCAGGGTCGGGAGGGCGTGGGGAGCAATATGTCGGGAGTCAGTGCTGTAGGTGCGGAGACAGTGCGGGAGGAGACGCCGGCAAAATGTTCCCCCCGGGTCACAGTTGTTATTTTGATGGCTTCGTTGGTGTCGACGTGCGCCTCGATGGCGGGGGGGTTGGTGATGTACTTTGAGGGGTTAGAGTCTCTGGAGGACACTGTGCGCGATACCAGCCATGGGGAACTCACCGGGGTGGTAGGGGACGTCCGCAACGTGCTTGACAAAACGCAGCAGTTCAGCGGCATCATGAGGCGCTTCGCCTTCTCCGACGAGCGGCTCACCTCGCTGGACCCCTACACCTGGGGGAACATCACGAGGTCGCTTCTCTATGCTCAGGTCGCCAGCACCCCAGAGCTATATTCTGCAGGAATCGTTTTAGTCCCGCACCTTGAATCAAACAACTCAGCATTCTACTCCAACGCTTGGAGCGACGTTCTTGCCTCAGGAGAAAAGGAATACGTCCACGGCCTCTACGGCAGCCATCTACCACAGACAGAGTACTTCCCTTTAGATAACAGCACGCCACCCGAGGTTCTTGCCATGAAAATCCACACAAACGCTTTGGACCCGGCAACAGGCTACATCGACCGCTTTCTCTACACCTGGGATGGGAAGAGTTACATTACAAGCATGCTCTATGAGTGGGACCCACGCGATGGAGGCCTTCCCGTAGGTGATGGGTGGCGTCCAGGCGAAGATGGATCTGTTGCGATGAAATGGCGTCCCCCAGGAGCGTGGTACGCAGCAGACAACAACCCTTATACATACTCTGGGGTGGACATGGTTTTTGTCCCGCCACCTGCACCGCATCCTTGGAGTTCGTACAAAGCTGTTATGGTGTCTTGCCTCTTTCTGTACTCTTCTTGGGAGGATATTTTGCAAAAATATGCGAAAGGGCATGAGGACACTACTGTGATGATCATTGACTCAGTGACCGAGGTTATGTACGCATCCACAACGGGCAATGAAATGATTGATAAAAACTGTTATTCGGGGTTTACTCTGCAGAGTCCAATGAAATGTTCGACGAAGCTACACAACCTTTCTGCAGCTGCACAGGATGCATACGAAGCACTGCGGGACGAACCGTTTGGACATTTTATCAAAGCAGGGCTGGATGGTGAGAGGCATTTTCTCCGGAAGGCGCAGCTTCACGAAAACGCGGTTGTCATCTGGTTCCGCCCGGTATCCTCTGTAGAAGGCAAGGTGCAGGAAGCTTTGACCCTCCTCATTGTCTTCACCGCCATCGTTTTGGCCTTCGATTTGACGGTCGGGGCATTGGAGATATGGTACATAGCGTTGCCCATGAAGAAGCTTTCCCTCGCAATCACCAGCCTAGGGAGAATGGAGACTGCGGATGCGAATACGCTGATCGCAGCGTGTCAACAGACAGTCATGTTGTTTGAGGTGCGGAGATTGATGGATGGGATGACCGTCGCGATCGCGCGGCTAACTGAGTACAAAGCCTTCATGCCCGACGCAGTTCTGCAAGCAGAAGAGGCTGGGGACATCCAACCCCCGGAGGGGGAAGTGGCGTTGGTATTCACTGATATCGTGCGTTCGACGGATCTATGGGAGGCGGTTCCCGAGGCTATGGCATTGGGAATGGATTTGCACAACAAAGCAATACGTCGGTGTCTGGTACGCCACCGCGGCTACGAAGTGAAAACCATTGGCGACGCTTTTATGATTGCCTTTCAAAGCCCGGTTGATGCTGTGGCGTTTGCATGCGAAACGCAGGAAATTCTTGCAGAGGAACCATGGCCGGAAGAGCTGCTGCAGTTTCCCCAGAGCCAACACATTGCTATCGGTGGTGACGTGGCCTTCTCTGGTCTCCGTGTCCGCATGGGAGTGCACTATGGGCCTGTTGAGCTTGAGATCAACCCTCTGACAGAGCGTGCCGACTATCGAGGAGGATGTGTCAATAAGGCTGCAAGAGTTGAATCCCAAGCATTGCCAGGCATGGTAGCAGTAACAGAAGAGGTTCACGTAGCGTTAGGTACCGATGACAATAAGGATTTGGACCCAGGGTTTTCACTGTACCTGTTAGGGCGGTGTGATCTAAAGGGGATTGGTGTAGAGTCAATCAGTTTTGCTTGTACCGCGCTCTTAGAGAAACGGCGTGAACGTTGGGCAATAGCAATGAAAATGATGGAAGAAGGGAAGGACCTCCGCTTCAATTTAAACCAAGTGTTAAACGGGGTGAGTGCAGACAAAATGGGGAACACCAAGGATCCGACGAAGGAGTTTGGGCGGGATCAGAGTACAGTGGTTTCGCAGCGAACGCAAAACGCGGCGGCGAAGGACATTGGGCTGGAGAGACGCTTTTTGAAAACGAATGGGGCGTTGGTGAACATCCGTTTGAACCGCGTTCTGGACACACTTCGCATGACAGACGAGCCTGCGAGGCTGCTGTCCATGGTGAACACCTCCTTCCAGGTTATTGTCGACTGCGCTGCGATGACTGAATGCCGTGTCGAAGGCCTCATCGGCACGACCGTCACTGCAAGCTGGAACTGCACGTCACGTTGCTCTGCGTACATCACACAGTGCCTCCGCTTCTGTGCTTTGGTGGAAAAACGTAGAACAGGGCTTCACATCGGCGCTGTCTGCGGTCCTTTGACACATGGCTTTACTGGGTCGACTACAAAAAAGTACCACACAGTCGTAGGCGCTGCAGTACGCTATTCAGAGGTTCTTGTAGAGCATTGCCCGCAGTACCTTTGCAACACTTTGTTGGTTGTCAGTGGAGGTGTGTCTGCGGATTTTGCGCACTGCTGTGTTCCGGTGGATGTGTGGAGCGGGACCAGAGGGTTCGAGCCGACAGTGGTGGTAGAGAGGTTGGACAGAAGGCAGGCAGAGACGCTCAATGCAATGATCGGTGATGAAACTGAGGACAGATTCAACTGCCCGTATGCGAGGTTGCGTGCAGCCCTCATGCGCTGTCTCGTAGAGTACACCCGCGTGCCCCTGCAGCAGCTTGCGGAGACGGAGTCAGACGCAACAGTCTCGCGCCTTGTGGACACGTTCAACGCAAAAGAACAGCTCGTCACGCAAAAGCCAATATACCCAGACCTCTCAGAAGAGGTGCGTTCACCCTCGGAACTTTGCGCAAGTTTCGGGGTGGAGTAGTCCAAGAAAATGTGGGGAAAAAAAAGGGTTTTGGGGTAATTGGACGTTTTTGGACGTCATATATTGGGACTACTGTAGTTTTTTTCTATAGTTTATGGTGTGGATGAATGGGGGGGGGGGGCGCAAAAGTGCGCAGAGGGGCGAATCGGCCCTCGTAATTTTTTTGTGGAGGGAAAAGTGCGAATCACCCCCCTTCAGCCACACTAGCTTTTTTTTTTGCGTGCGTATCTTTTTTTTCAGATTGACCCCACAGCGGGATTTTTTGGAAATGCATCAGAACGTTTTTTTTTTCTTCTCGCTTTTACCTTCTCCTAGCGTCACCCCTTTTTGCAGGAAAACACACCACAGAGTGTCACACTGTTGATCGTGTATCGTTTTTTTGTTGTAGGGGGGAACACCCTTCTGACCGTGTAGGGCATGTAGCAATGCCAACGTTTTGTTTTCGAGATGTGTTCGTGAGGTACATTCGTCTTCAAATGTGTTCTTGTATGTTTTTGTACAAGCTGTTAGGGCGTATTGTGCACCATGGAGCCATCTTGCAAATTTTCTTTTGATTTTTGCGTGCGTATTTTTTTTTGTTTTTTTTTTTTTAATTTGGAATTTTTTTTGGGTTGTACAGTAAAGCGTTTCCACTTTCAATCTCTCTTTATTTCTGAGGTATCGTGTGTGGAATTTTTTTGTTGACCGGGCAAATGTACCAAGTTCCCGATTTTCGGCCAAAACATCCCAAGATTTGTCCAAATTATGTCCAGTCAAACAAAATTCCAGATACGGTAGTGTGTTTGCGTATCGGGGACGGCTGTTGCATGTTAAGTTGTCTTCACATATTTCACGGTATTGCAGACTTGATTGCATCAGTGTAGACAATCCCCAATGGCACATCTCAGCGTTGTGCAAGTTTTGTCTTAGGAGCAATTTTGCAGAGCGTTACAATAAAAAGAATCTGTGTGTTTTTTTGACGTGTGGGTCCGAGTGGGTCTCCATCTTCTTCGTCTTGCTTTTGTTGGGTACGGTGTACAGTCATTGCAAGAGGGCTTGTATTTCAGGTCAAATGAGTAGTCTGTCATGTACTGTAGAGGTGGGCATCCCAGAGGTGTCTTGCACATCCTCCACTTCATTTTTTATGTCTTCAGATGTGTGCGCAAGAGAAGCACTTTCACATTTTCTTTTCTTTTTTTTATCCCTCCCGTTATGTCCTGTACATTTTTTATGTTGTTTTTCTAGAAACCAAAAAATATAGTGGAAGCTTGCATGGCAACTACACTATTCCAACAATTCTTTAAAAAAGCAACGTTTTTAATATTCGTCACTTTAGTGTGTGTAGGCTGATTGACGCCGGGCTTGGCCGGTGCTGATCGGTGGTGATCGGTGGTGATCGATGGTGATCGACGGTGATCGGTGGTGATCGGTGGTGATCGATGGTGATCGGTGCGTGGTCGGTGCTGATCGGTGGTGATCGCCGGTGATCGATGGTGATCGATGGTGATCGGTGGTGATCGGTGAGTGGTCGGTGGTGGTCGGTGGTGATCGGTGGTGATCGGTGCTGATCGGTGAGTGGTCGGTGGTGATCGATGGTGGTCGACGGTGATTGACGGTGATCGATGGTGATCGGTGGTGATCGGTGGTGATCGGTGGTGATCGGTGGTGATCGACGGTGATCGGTGGTGATCGATGGTAATCGATGGTGATCGATGGTAATCGATGGTGATCGGTGTGTGAGCGGTGCTGATCGGTGGTGATCGGTGCGTGATCGGTGGTAATCGCTAGAAATGGGTAGCTATTACCGTATAGAGCACCCACGAGCTTGTCTCTCAGGTGTTAGGTTTGTATGTGATGAAAATTTCAAAAAGTGAGATAACCATCACACATGGCCAGTATCGCCATGAAATGAGTCCAATGCGACATTGGAGGCCCACTTTTGACACTTTGGGCCAAATTTAGTTATGTACGTGAATCTCCGTTGAAAAAATATTTCGTGATTTTTTGGTGTAGCGCCTTAACCGATTCCCCGTGTTTCTACCAGTTGTCATGCCGATACGGGGGGGGAAGAGGTGTTGGGAAAAAATTGTTTTTTTTCCTTGGCGAGCTTTTAAATGCCGGCATTTGCATTTCCAGAATCCGTCCGGCCAGTGGTGGGGCCAATTTGCCGAAATGGACAAGTTCTCGTTTTTGGTCAATTTCCTCAGTATACACAGTATACACAGTATACACAGTATACACAGTATACACAGTATACACAGTATACACAGTATACACAGTATACACAGTATACACAGTATACACAGTATACACAGTATACACAGTATACACAGTATACACAGTATACACAGGGGATTGGGAGTACAGTACAGTACAGTACAGTACAGTACAGTACAGTACAGTACAGTACAGTACAGTACAGTACAGTACAGTACAGTACAGTACAGTACAGTACAGTACAGTACAGTACAGTACAGTACAGTACAGTACAGTACAGTACAGTACAGTACAGTACAGTACAGTACAGTACAGTACAGTACAGTACAGTACAGTACAGTACAGTACAGTACAGTACAGTACAGTACAGTACAGTACAGTACAGTACAGTACAGTACAGTACAGTACAGTACAGTACAGTACAGTACAGTACCCCATATGTTAGAAGACCCTGAGAAAAAAATCGAAGTCAAAATGACCTCGAGGTACAGGTCAGATTTGTGCACCAGTTGTGAATCGGTTGAACCAGGAGTTTGTCCCAAAATATTTTTCCGCCAATTTTTGCCCGCAAAAAATCGGGTAGGGGGGAAATTGATTTTGGCTCTCAGGAATCTGTGGGTGCTCTGATGGGGTCAATTTGCGCTGAGAAATGAGTATTTTTGACCTAAAATGCATGAGTCAGTTTTTACATGATTTTGGTGTTTTTTTGGGTTTTGTATGGATTTTTTGGTCAGTACATAATCTGCGGTGATCAAAAGTACCATATTCCTTCGGCAATGGCCTCAAAGGGCATTTCTATGACCTGGACATGGGGGTCAGTCTCCACTTCTGACCACCTAAAATTACGTCATATACACGGTTATACCCAAAAACTGACGAAGAAACTTTCCCAGTGTTCGGTGGTGATCGACGGTGATCGGTGGTGATCGGTGGTGATCGGTGGTGATCGGTGGTGATCGACGGTGATCGACGGTGATCGATGGTGATCGGTGGTGATCGACGGTGATCGACGGTGATCGATGGTGATCGGTGGTGATCGACGGTGATCGACGGTGATCGGTGGTGATCGATGGTGATCGGTACTGATCGGTGGTGGTCGATGGTGATCGCCGGTGATCGGTGGTGATCGGTGCGTAAATCGATGTGGTCGGTGCAATCGGTGGGTGAGCGGTGGTGGTCGGTGGTGATCGGTGCTGATCGATCGCGATCGGTGGTGATCCGTTTAAATCGGTGGTAAAAAGTGACAAAATGGGCAAACCAGCCCGACGTCAATCAGCCTAGTGTGTGTGTGTGTGTGTGTGTGTGTGTGTGTGTGTGTGTGTGTGTGTGTGTGTGTGTGTGTGTGTGTGTGTGTGTGGCTGTCCGTATTTCTCCTTCCCTTTGCACCACGATGCTAGCGAATGACGTCCATTTTTCTTTTCTTTTCTTCCCTTTTTTTTCTCCCTCTCATTGCGATGTCCCCCATCTTGCAAATCAAGGCAAATTGTTGCCTTTTACTTTCCCACATCTTGGCTGCTATCCCCTGATAGTTGTCTCAATATCAATCAAAAAAAATTTTCGCCTATCAAGGCTTTTCTAGGATTTCATTCAGTTACAATGTCCGTCCTAGGGGAAAAGGGGGTGTTATCCGATCCGTACGATACTCTCAGGTACGAGGTAGCAGATTGCTCTTTACATTTTCATTCAAGTAACGAAAAAAAAAAAGAAAAAAAAAACTTTGATTTAGAAGGAGGTGCCTGCACGGTGACCTGTCGTACCCTTTGAGGGGTACCCCCCGCGGACCCTACCCTAAGGGTCCGTTCAGGCCACCGTGTGCAGGCTCATCTTTCAACTTTTCTTTGCTTTTTCATTTTTCATTTTTCATTTTTTTTTTTTCAGATGTGTGTTTGACCACAGAAGCGATTTTTTTCCTTCTTTTTTCGCTTTTTTGGTGTGGCCCGATTTCTGGTTTTGCGTGTCTCAAGAATGGCCCAAGAATGGCCCAAAAGTGGGTTAAATCGATGGGCAGGCTATTTCCTAACTCTGGGGCGTTTTTGCCGAAATTTCGAAAAAGAAAGGCAAAAAAGGTGCGGCATTTTCGTGAGGTTTTTTTCCGCCCAAGAGGGCGTTTTGTTGCATTTCCGAGCCAATCCCGGCTTGTGGTGGGGGATATACGGAAAAAAGGACAAAATTCCAGTGACTTAAATTTTCGCAAAATATGAACCCCTACTCGTAAACAAGGGTCATTTTCAGGAAAATTCGGAAAATTCCGACATTCGGAAGCAATTTTTTCCCAACAGTCAGTGTTTTTTCTAGGATTTGGGTTTTTCATTTCGAGGGGCAGGGTTTTATCTCCTTATATGTTAGTGGTCCCTAGACCGGGTAAAATAAAAAAAAAAATATTTACCCGGTCTGGGGAAAAAAAAAAAAAATATCCACCCGGTCAGGCCAAAAAAAAAACAAAATGATAAATCTTGGGGGTACCTCACACAAACCTCTAAGAGTGACCAGAACTGGCCTCATGAATAAAGTGACCCCGTCACAGCCAGAACGCGACTCAATTGGTCAAACGCCGAAGGAAAAGGAAGCACGCAGCATGACGAAAGGAAAAAAGTAGCGTACCGTGCGCCTGCGGCGCAAGATTACAAGCCACCCATGACATAATTTGGCTGTAAAATGTGCAATTTTAAGCACAATATTTTGAAATGTTGCGTACCGTGGCTTCGCCAGGAACCTTTGCCATGGCTGCCGTTTCTTTTTGTAGATGTCAATACGAGGAAACGCCTGCACGCTACCGACCTGACATGATTTTATTGCTTATTCCGCAAAGGTGGGGAACGTGAGATGATATGCAATATGCGAGTGAATGCAGCAGTTTTAACGGTTTACCGGGACATTTTCGCCGGAGGCGAAAAAAATTTTTTGACCACTTTTTTGCCAGACCGGGTAGACCGGGTAAAATTTTAAAATGTTTTTTCAAGATAAAACCCTGTCGAGGGGGGCGGTAAAAAAAAAAATTTCCCCAGAAAAAGTGGTTTTTCAGGGATTTTTGGGTGTATTCCGAGCTTTCTCGACGAGGCCTCAGTCTCATCAGAATATCATGGTGTGTGTGTAGCGTACTTTATCAAGACATGGGAGGAGGATCGTTGCTGGGATCGTTGCTCAGATCGTTGCTCTCCTGTGGGCGACGCTGACGTGGTGTCGCTCTGCTTTCTCGTCCAGCCTCTGCACGTTGTCCATTGGGCCCTAGAGTGTGCTCCACTATACCTTTAAAAATACGGGGGGGGTGAAGGTGAAGGTGAAGGTGGATTACATATAAAGAAAAATAGAATAGTGAGGGGGGGCAAAATACAGTTGCATTTTCTTGGCTTCGTGCACTGTTATCAAAGAAAAGTTTATAAGATGAACCTAAGCCTCGCTTAGACACCTTAAAACTATCAAATAAACCATGTCGGGTAAAATCGGAACCCTCTTATGGTGCTCCGGGAGGGGTCGATATTGACAGGTAGTTGACACAGGGACTCTATACACACACCCCCTGATATTGACAGGTCGCCTACAGGTCACCGTGTGTATACTGTGTATACTGTGTATACTGTGTATACTGTGTATACTGTGTATACTGTGTATACTGTGTATACTGTGTATACTGTGTATACTGTGTATACTGTGTATACTGTGTATACTGTGTATACTGTGTATACTGTGTATACTGTGTATACTGTGTATACTGTGTATACTGTGTATACTGTGTATACTGTGTATACTGTGTATACTGTGTATACTGTGTATACTGTGTATACTGTGTATACTGTGTATACTGTGTACACTGTGTATACTGTGTATACTGTACTGTGTGCAAAAATTGACCAAAAACGAGAACCCATTTTTCAACATCGACCCCACCACTGCACGGGCGGATCCCAAAAATGCAGGTAAAGGGCAAACAAATAAAAAAAAACACCTAAAAAAACACGGCTCAAGAATGGCCCAAGAATGGCCCAAAAGTGGGTTAAATCGAGGGGCGGGCCACACCATTTTTTCTTTTTTTTTTGAAGTTGTTCTTTTTGCTCTTGTGTGCCTACCCCCACACTCCGCGTCTTTTTGTTTTGGCGCTACCCCGAAGTCAGATTCTATAATTAATTTTTTTGCTGTGCACGTGGGCACATTCATCTCTTAGAAGTATTCGTTTTACTTCAAACTGCTTTTCCTGGGCTGGTATCACACAATCACACAATGCGTTGGTGCCTTCTCTCAGTCTGGGAGCCTGCGTCAAATCTTCGCTTTGATTCCCATCATCATTCATCCGAACCACTTTCTCTGATCTTCAACGGTAAACGGGGGTAACCCTTCGATGTTGGGGCATGCGTATTCATCACACACATGCACCAATATATGTCACTCTTTGAAGCAGCGTGGGTTATATGTACCGTTTTACCCATGACACAACTGGGCACAACTGAGCACAACTGGCCAGAACTGAGCACAATTACGCCACAATTATACCACAATTACAGCACAATTACAGCGACCCAAAACGGTACATTATACCTCGCTCTTTTTTCCAAGATGGCTCAGCAGAGGCCAAGCTCGTCTTATAAACTGTTCTTTCCTTTTTTCAGAGTGCACGGTAATGATGTGTTATATGCCATCCTTTGAATATGTCGTATGAAATGCTTGACGTCATATGGCAATGTCATATCACCTGAAACCTTGGGTAACATCAATCACCGTGTTGGAATTTAGCTCCCCTCCCCTGAACCAAATCTTATCATCGAAAGGGTTGGGGGGTGGTGTGTAAAAAATTCCCGCAACGTATTCTGTGTTGCCGCATGCACACCTCCAAACCCTTTCAAATGCTTTTTCGACGATCAAAAAAAAAAATATCTGTGTGCCGTCTATAAGTAGTTCTGTGTCAGACCACTGTGGTGGCTTGACCTGTTTCAGATAAAAAAATTGACAGTAGAGATTGCACCAACTGTGGCAACACAACTGAGGCAACTACACTACTCCAACAATTTATCAACAAAAATATACAACAATGCTGGGAGTGGGTAGGGGCGGGGTTGGGGGTACGGGTAGAAAGAGATAGGCCACCAAACGCATAATCTTTATTATTATTTTTTTTTTTGAAAATGAAATAAAAAATGGCTGTGCCCACATGCAAAGCCAAACAAAACCTCAACAGAGGAAAACACCCACATTTTTACGCAAAAACAAAAAAAGAATAGAATCGAAACAACGTGGGAGTCCTCTTGTGCAAAGAGTCTCCTCCCTTCCCACCAAACCACACATTTCCCCACACACACTTATACCTGGAGTTGGCTAAGAGGAATACGTATCCGCTCGAGGACGCGAAGTCTGTTGTGCTCATGTCCTCATTAAGTATCACCTCCTTCGGGTTGCGGTCTTTTGTTGTGAGGCGTGTGTATCTCAGATTAGTTTACGTAGGGTGGGCACCTGACATAGCGACCTTTAACTACCCGTCTTGAAACACGGACCAAGGAGTCTAACACGTGTGCAAGGCTTAGGGTGTCAAACCCATAAGCCGCACTGAAAGGGAGATGTGCCAATCCTTGAGGACGCAGCACAGCCCGATCCTGATTTACTGGAAAGGGATTAGAGGTAGCTTAGGGTGTCATACCTATCAGATTGGTTTACATAAGGTAAGAGGGCTATCCCATCTCGGACCTTTTTCTTTTATGAACTGTGCTCTCTTGCGTTGATCTGTACGGTGAACTACGCATGCGAGGTAAAAGGATTCCATATTACCAAAACTCTTCAAAGATATGTGACACACAAAGAGCCATTTCCTCTTTTCCCCCCCAAGTTTTCTTTTGTATCACTATACATACCTGAAAGGCGTGATAAAAAGAAGAACACTTGGGGGGGGAAAAAAACTTGGAAAAATTTGGTGTTTTCACTGCTTCACAAACAAAAAATACCCCATCCCACACATTTTTATTGGTACATTGCCACGAGAGGGTTTTTGTATTTCAAGTCATCTTTTCTTTCTTCTTTTTTGGGGAGCAATTGTTCCGTGTATAGGACCAACCCCGCCTCTGCTTTTCAAGCACACATTACTCGGAAGCAGATCGACAAAAAAAAAAAAAGAAGGAATCTTAGTCCCAACCCATTTTTCTCAACAATTTCAAGGTGTAGCGAGCCTACATTTTTTCCCCCCTCCCTCAGGGTTTGTGCTCCTCTAGAGCCTCTCCCACACTGCGAAACGGGCAGAGGACCTCAACCGGACCCTACATCACACTGGATTCATGACCCTCTGCAGTGACACCCCGTTCATCGGGATGAGGGGAAGCGGGAGTAGAGCAGGGACGTACACCACGAAATGGATGTAGGACTGCATGGTTGGGTGTCCACCCCAACACCTGAGGTACGAGCTGGGCTGTATTTCAAACCAAAGGTTTTTTTCAGGTACACCGTCACGAGAGGGCTTTGTATTGCAATTCAAACCTTTTTTCCCCACCCCCTCCACTCCTCACACAACAGAAAGCACCCCAGGGTTTTGGAGGGCCCCTATCCCCCCCCCCCCTTCCACCCCACGCACACACACCACCCCCCGAACCCTTATCTTTGACCTTCCCACCCCCTTCTTCCTTTCCTTTCGTTTTTTCCCCTCTTATCCCAAGGGGTTAGAGAAGAAGAAGGAGGGGCGTTCCCCTCCGCACTTCTCTTCTCTCTCTCCCCCCTCCCCTCCCCCCTTTCTGTGTGCGGCCAATCAAACCAACCATTTTTTAGAGAGTATCCTCACTTTTTTAATAAGGTGACTAAGTACGAGAGGCTTAGGGTCATCTTATAAACTTTTCTCTTTAATTTGCGGTGTTTCGTGTTTATCTTCATTTTTTATCTTCATTTAGCCTTTTTTTTTTGAGGCGTTCTGATTTTTCTAAAATGGGTCGAAATGGGACACCAAGTACGCCACCTCCAACTTGTGGATCGTTTATTGAGATTCGTTCAAGCGCGCGGAGGGGAGGTACACCGCCACCAGAGAGCAATCGGGTGTCAAATGGTGGTTCTTCTAAGTCACCTCCTACAGGGCTTGCAGCAAGGCTGCACGCTGCGCCGTCGATTATCGTGCTTTTGGTGTGCGCAACAGTGTTTTCGACGGTGGTGTCGTTGTCGGGCGGGTTGATTATGTACCTCGAAAGCATCTCCTCTCTGGAAGACACAGTGCGAGAAACGTCTGCAGCGGAGGTGTGTGGGTTGGTGAATGGCTTGCGGGGGGTCATCCGGCAGTCAAGAAGTTTTACTGAAGAGACCCGCGGTGTGCTGTATGGAAAGACTTTGGCCGCAGATTCAACAAAAACGGCCTGGTCTGACCGCATCCTGGAACTTCTCTTTGGATTCATCAAAGGATCTCACGGTGCCCGATACTCTGCTGGGGTTGTCCTTCTCCCGCATAATGGAACAGATGGGTCGGTATTTTATACTTCAGTTTGGGCAGATCCTCTTCTCAATGGTGGGCGTGAATTTCTCTCTGGAGTTTACAGCAATGATTATCCACAGGAAAGCTATTTTCCGGTGGAAGACGGCGAAATCGAAAATATGAGCATCCACACCAACTGGCTTGACGAGGAGACTGGGGAGGGGAGGTTTGCCTATCTTTGGGACGCGAAGTCGTATGTAACCGATTTTTTGTACGATTGGGGTCCTGGAGATGAGGGTCTGCCTCCTGCAGGGATTGACGGGGTGAACAGATGGTTTAAACCTGAACGTGGTGCGTCTGCCGCGAAGTGGAGGCCCCCTAGGTATTGGTTCTCCTCCGACAAAACGGCATATACCTACACGGGGTATGACGCAGTGTACGCACCACCCCCACCACCACACCCTTGGAGTGGCTACAAAGCGGTTCTCATTATCTCTCAATTCCTCTATGCTACTTGGGATGAGGTGATCCGCGACTACATGAAAAACCCTGAATCGACCCAAACCACGGTGCTTGTTGTGGATAGCGTGACACAAACTGTTTTTACCTCCACTTCACACAAACATAGACATATGGTGGACGCAGAATGCTTGCGTGAGGCCAGCATGAATTTAACGTCCCCTCTGCACTGTGCAACTACAGTTCAGGATTTTTCTGTTCGGTACCAAGATGCGTTTCATGGAGTAAAAAAGAGATTAAAAGAAATGCCCAGCTCCTTCTTCAAGCTAAACCTCGATGGGGAAGAGCACTTTGTACGGTATACTACAGGGTTTCATGAAGACGTTCTACTCATTTGGATCCGCCCAGTCTCTTCCGTTCAAGGCAAGGTAGATGAAGCGCTGCGTATCCTCATAGGGTTTACTTGCATGATATTTTTCTTTGATATGTTTCTTAGCGCGGTGGAAATATACTATATAGCGCTTCCTGTAAAGCATTTGTCAGAGGCTATCATTTCTATTGGAAATATGGAGACAAATGACGCCTCGCAGAAATTACAGCGATATGAAAACCAGCATTTTGTCATGAAAGAGGTGAAATCGTTAATGGAAGGAATGAAGACCACCATTGTGCGGTTGTCAGAGTATAAGGCGTTCATCCCTGATGCCGCGCTTTTCAATGGATATAATGAAACGCTCGCTTCAAATGGTATTGAGCCGCCTGAAGGAAACGTTGCTTTAGTTTTTACCGATATAGTCAGATCCACCGAACTCTGGGAGGCCGTCCCCGAAGCCATGGCGGTTTCAATGGATCTCCACAACCGCGTCGTCCGGCAGGCTCTCATTCACTGTAAAGGATATGAAGTAAAAACCATTGGCGATGCTTTTATGGTAGCGTTTCAAAGCCCGCTTCACGCAGTATCGTTTTGTTGTATGGTTCAGACGAATTTATTGAAGGAAGCTTGGCCCGAGGATATTTGTCAATTTTCTCAGGCGGATGCGATTTATAGTAAAAATGAAAAGCAATATAATGGACTTCGGGTTCGCATGGGGGTGCACTATGGTCCGGTGCAAACGGAGACGAATCCATTAACAGAGCGTGCAGACTATAGAGGGTTTGCCGTTAATAAAGCTGCAAGAATTGAATCTGTTGCGCTCCCTGGGATGGTCGCGGTGTCATCTGAAATCCGCAACCTTCTGCAAGGCGAAACCAACAACGATGCCATAGCGAAGTCGCTGAAGATGTCATATCACACCCTCGGACCACGTGAACTAAAGGGAATAGGCACAGAAGAAATCCATTATGTCTTGCCAGAAGCATTAAAACTGCGGGCACAGCTGTACGACAGCTTTTCCGTGGAAGGGGCAGCGACGGTGCGCATTTCGCTTCCAAATGCGAGGGCGAAAAAGGCGAGCGAAACTTTAGGGTGTTCACGTCTCCAGCTTCGCCGATCTCCGGGGGCTTATGTTGTGGTTAAAATGGCGCGGGTCGCAGAACTGTCCATGGGCAGTCAATGTGAGTTAGGAGATCTTCTTGGCAGCTTAAATGCAACAGTTGGAGCTCTTGTGGATGCATCCTGCAAAACTGCGGGAAAGGTTGAAGCTATTATTGGCACTACCCTCACCGTTTCTTGGAACTGCGCGTCAACCTGCTCGGCATATGCAGTACAATGCGTGCAATTCTGTGGTCTAGTTGAAACACGATGCGCTCATGTCTGTCTTGGTGCTGTTTGTGGAACCCTTCTCAAAGGGTTTGCGGGCACCGCGAACAAAAAATACCATACTGTGCTGGGTGCGAGCGTACGGTATGCGGAGATCTTAGCAGAGACGTGTAGGGTGCAAGGGAAGGTTGCGTTGATGGTGATGCATGGTGGGGTGAAGCCGCAGTATGCACATTGTTGTGTTCCGGTGGATGTCTGGGAGGGGCAGCATGGGTTTGAACCTTTGGTTGTAGTAGAACAGCTGCGTGCAAAGGAATGCTGCGATCTGCGATCTGCATGGCATGAACCGAACACACAAAGCACGACACCGTGTGGCACCCTCCGTTCGCTCCTCTCTGAAGCGTTGGAGCGTGACGTCACCAAGGACCTCGCGGATCTCAGCAAATCCCTTACCCCAGGGACCGACGCAGTCCTCCAGCACAGCCTCACCAGACTTCTCGGAAAAGCCGCCCTCATCACCCCGGCCTCCTCGACACCGCTGCTGTTCCCTACCACGGTGAAGGCGTCACTCAGATGGCGACGAGGCTACAGAGGTCCTTCGGCAGTGGAGGTGCATGAATTGGATACAGCGCCAGATGGGGAGGAGTGAAGGGGGGTGATTGGGGAGGAGGAGGAGGAGGAGGGGAATTTAATAGAATTTCAAAACGAGGTGAATGGGTGTGTTGATTCGGGGTATTTTTTAATCAGTTTTGTGATGGTGAGGCGTTTGAGGACGGCATTTTTTTTCAACTTTTGCTTCATTCCGCTTCGAACGAACGAGAAAGAGGAAAAGAAAAAAAAAGGAAAAAAAAGTTAAAGCGGGGTTTAGTGTTGAGGATACTTCAGTGTTTTTGCTTCAATTTTTTTTTGAATTTGTTTTTGCCCCACCCTTGCTTTTTGTGTTTGTGATATTATTTAGTTTTTTTCCGGCTGGGGAAATGACATCATCCCTGACAACAAACTTGTAGAAGCCAGCGCAGCTGAAGCTGTGCGATAACGAATATGATAAGGTGACTGAGCACGAGAGGCTTAGGATCATCTTATAAACTTTTCTTTTTTTTTGTCCCCTCTCCTCGCCCCTTCCCCCAAAACTCTCGCTTCGCGTTTTGACCAAATAATTCTTAGTCGGACAATTTCAGGGGATCAGAGGGGACAATTTCGGTTCGAGCCATTGGTGTCTGGTGTGAAGTGGGCCCCCACTTTTTCCCCCAGGGGGGACAATTTCAAGGGGGAGGGTCGGTAAAAGGTAAAAGGTAAATACGTCCCGAGCCCGTCGCGCTACTCCTACTGGAAGTTCCGGGCCTCCGGCGGAGAAACTAGAGTTCCTGGCCAAAAAGTGGTCCGAGCTTTCTCACAATGGGCGGATCTTCATAATATTTCTGTTGCACTCAAGGCCTTTAAGAGCTAAAAAAAAATACGGGGATTTCAAAACATTACTCCGGGTTTGCTAAAAGCTTTTGTAAACCATGTGTTCAGGAAAAAAAAAATGTGTTTTATCTCTACCCCTTTATTGCCCACTTTTCTTTAGATGTGTGTGCACGAGAGGCTCGTTCATCTCTGTAATGTGCGATTGCCAAATTAAAAACTGCCGCGAAAAAAAAGCCCCAAAAAAAATCTGATCGTCGACATAAAAAGCTCCACCCCTCACCCATCTGTTTCTCACACGAAGCAATGGAACACTGCGAGGTGGCACAACACCGTTTTACCCCCTCTGTTGTGACAAGATGTCTGGTAAGGTGTGTCTGAGAGGCACATTCATCTTCGAAGTTTTTCCCCCTTCCATCTTTCGAGTTCTCATTATTAGATAATTTTTTTCATAAGGGTAGTGTAACTTTTTCGGTCTGTTACCGTTATTTTGGTGTTCGAAAAATCCGGCGGGCGGCGGAGAAAAAAAGTTATGAAGAAAAAAAAGTTTTACCAGGGGGAAAAAAGTTATGAAGAGATTTTCTTACATTTTTCCAGAGTTTTCTTCACAGTAAAATCCTTATTTTCGTGACGTGTAGCTTGTTTTCTGTTACGTGTAGCATTTTGTGTCTTCTCATAATCATGTTGCCTGGGTACCTAGGTTCCTGGACACCGGGTGTCTAGGTACCAGAAAGTTATAGGTAGTGTACAGTGTACAGTGTACAGTGTACAGTGTACAGTGTACAGTGTACAGTGTACAGTGTACAGTGTACAGTGTACAGTGTACAGTGTACAGTGTACAGTGTACAGTGTACAGTGTACAGTGTACAGTGTACAGTGTACAGTGTACAGTGTACAGTGTACAGTGTACAGTGTACAGTGTACAAGAAAACACTCGTGAAGGAAAACGACTTTTCTCTCGAGAAAAATTTCCTACTCACCAAGTGATCGTGAGGTGCTATGGGTATGGGCCCTGTACAGCCCCACCCACATCTTTCCTATAGAACCTCTTCATAACTTTTTTCCCTAGGTACTTTCTACATACACGTATGGCAAATGATAATTTATTATGAGATCTCATAATAAATTATGAGATCATTATGCGCTATTATGCGCGCTCATAATAATCGCATAATGCATAATAGCGCATAATAGCACATAATAGCGCATAATGATTATGCGCTATTATGTGCTCATTATGTGCCCTACCCCAATGCCCCAAACCAGAAAATACCACCCTCAGATGTCCAAAAATCCATCTGCGCCCGGTTTTGAGCAGTTTTGAGCCTCAAGAAGCCCCGTATCTGTTTTTTTCAAAAATGTACATACAACTTGTACCTGCCCACCCCTCGTAGATAGAGCAACTCACACATCCATCACGCCTCAGTGTGAGCCAGGGGCCAGAAAAGCCCCCAAAGCCACATATTTTCACCCCAGAACCTATCCCGAGGGGTACCCAGGCGGTTTCGGGGTGTTTAGAGGGACTTGATGGAACTTAGAACCATGTTTAAAAAAGTGTCAAGCACCTGGTACCAAAGGTTTTCCCACCCAAGGTATCTTAAGCCGTCAAAAAACGTGAAGTAGGTAATAAATCAAAGAAACCCCCCTGAAGTCAATAAAAACCACACCATAGGCCCATTTGTACCCCAAAATCGAATTCCGCCCGGTTTTGGGCACTTTTGACCACTTCTGAGCGACTTTTTTTGGGTGGGGGGGTGGGGGGTATGGCACATAATGAGCGCATAACGCCGCATAATTGGCGCATAATAGCGCATAATAGCACATAATAGCGCATAATAGCACATAATAGCGCATAATAGCACATAATAGCGCATAATAGCACATAATAGCGCATAATATCACATGTATTATGAGATCTCATAATAGCGCATAATATATTATCATTTGCCATACGTGTACATAACTTTATTTTTTTGGTTTTCGAAAAATCCGGCGGGCGGTAACGGTAACAGGCTGAAAAAGTTACACTACCCTAAAGAAAATAAATCATCCCTTTCCCTCTTTTGTATCAGCGCGTTTGTATTTCAACTCATTTTTTATATTTTTCTTCTCAGGAAAGTGGTTGCTGTCCCCACCAGTGGAAGTCTATACGAAAATCAACATTTCTTTAGGTGGCTAGGCATGAGAGGCTTAGGTTCATCTTTGTTCTTCCTTCCGCAAAAAAAAAAAAAATAGGAAAAAAAGCAACAGCCACTATCCGCTTTAAGTATGCCGTGCTTACATTCGTTGATCGGTGTGGCGGTTTGCACGTTTCTTTCTACCTCTCCTTTATACCCGAAACCAAGAAAAATACAAAAAAAAAAAGACAGTGGAGATTGCACAACTGTGGTAACACAACAGAGGCAACTACACTGCTCCAACAATTTATCAAAAAGTGGAGCACGCTCTAGGGTGGCTACACTAATACAACCAAGTTTTCAAAAAAAAAAATTTATGTGTGTTCCTGCCGCTATTTCGTAGCACCTTCGGTGCTTTTTTGGGGTGCAACATCACGAATACTAATTTTTTTTGAATTTTTTCTTTCTGAACCTATCCTTTGCAATAGCAAATCCTCGAGTTCACGATCGCACACTGTGGTCACAACCCTTTGTTGAAAAAGACCCCCTCCTGTTAGTTTTGGGTCTTTGTAAAACACCAGAGTTGGAGGGAATGGACCAGTGAATCTTTTCTTGTGTATTTGTGCACGTGGTCTGCATCAAAGGGGTGTGCACTGTACCGTTTTCACCGACGTTATCTTAACGTTATCAAAGATGGTGTATAAAATTTTGCATGTACACGTCCATGTTCGAAGTTATTTGGTTTGCTGCAATGATGTTGTACTTGCGTATAACATACCAAGACTTTCTTTTTTGAGTGTTTTTTTTTTTGTATTAGTTGGTGTGGCTGAACCCCAAAAAAAGGGTATTATTTAGCAGTTTGTTAGCACTTTGTTAGCATGCATTTTTGGGGGGGTGGTGTATAAAAAATTTTTTCCCCACGGGTGTTGGAAAAAAAATTTATTTTTTCGTTGGTGAGCTTTTTAACGCCGGCATTTGCATTTCCGGAATCCGTCCGGCCAGTGGTGGGGTCAATTCGCCGAAATGGACAAGTTCTCGTTTTTGGTCAATTTCCGCAGTATACACAGTATACACAGTATACACAGTATACACAGTATACACAGTATACACAGTATACACAGTATACACAGTATACACAGTATACACAGCATACTCAGGGAGAAAACTCACTTTGTGGGCGCCGCAGGCGCACGGTACGCGTTTTTCGTGATTTTTTCCAGCCCCGTTCTGTGCGTTCTTTTGACTCAGCGAGTCGATTGCGTTCAACGGTGGGGTCACACATGGGTATGCAAGAGTGGAGGCGCGCCAACAGGGGGAGTGGAAAAACCAAGGTAAAAAAATGTTTTTATACACCACCCCTAAAAAAAGGGTATTATTTAGCAGTTTGTTAGCAGTTCTTTAGCAGTGAAATTTGCTGGTTTCAGCCACACCATTAGTGCAGAACCCGCACTGAGGATGTAATCCACATTGTGTATTTTTTCCCCCCCCCCCTCTGTATTTACAATAAATACTAATCCAACTTGTTTTCCCTATTCCAACCATTTTCTTTTCTTTTTTACTAAAATACCTCAAACAAAACAAAGTTCTTGTACACATCTTTGTATGTGTTCAAGAACTTTGTTGTCAGACCGGCCTTGCCGCCACATCCTTGTAGGGAGTTGTGCTGTCTGTATACTACTTTGGGATACTCTTGTTGTGCTTTTTGTTTATTTTGTTATTTTCCTTTTCTTTGTAATTTTATTCTCCTGGTACGGGTCATCTGGGCAAGCGTCGCTCAACCAATGATACGTGGACGCCGTTTTTTATTACGCCAGATACAAGTTAGAATATCACGTTTTCGTTTTCTTTTCAGCTGATTTTCCTTTTCTAGTGTTTGTCGACCAGTGGTTGTTTCTCGGTAACTGATCATTATTTGAATTCACCACGACTCTTTGGTCCCTGTTCATGTCGGTTCTTGGTCCTTGTACTTTTTAGGGCTACGTGCTTTATATACTACTTATATGTAGTTATGTATTTTCCAAGTGGACCCGACTACCCGATGTTTTACATCATTTTCTTTTACTTTTAATCCTACCTTTTAGCGAAAAACACTCCCACCCTCCCCAATACAGAAATCTGTTTTTGTCCCCAGACTGCCCCCCTGTTTTGGATACGGAGTGCCTTTTGTTTTAAATAAAAAGTAATTGAGAAAAGTTCGATTTCGGCCTCGAAAATACCCGTGACACCGATTTGTCACGGTACTTTGTCACGGAATTTTTTTGAAAGATTCGATTTCGTGACAAAAAAAAATCGATTTCGTGACAAGCCGATTTTTTCATTGACACACAAAATTCAATTTAGTGACAAATGACTTTTTTCATTGACAAAAAAAAATTCGATTTCGTGACAAATCCATTTTTTCATTGACAAAAAAATGTCATTGAAAAAAATGGAATTTGTCAAGGAAAAAGTCGTGACAGCCAACCCGCCAGTCACTGAAAAGTGACCAGACAGCCACTTGACAAACACAAAAGAGGCCATTCTTGAGCTGTCTAGAAACCGAAGGGCAGAGACTGAAGACACAAGGTATGATAACTTTATGATTATGCAAGACTTAGTATATCGCGAACACGGTCAGGCTTGCACGCCTCTGGCCAGAGGCCAGCCCCACTAAATGATATGCAGCAGACACTCATTGCAGATTTCATTTTCATTCGGTAAAAAATTAATGGGTGCGCACGTTTCTATACCTAATACCCCAACCCTCACCCATACATTCCATTACACACACCAAAACAGATCGAATCCACCAGCGCATGCGACGGAAGCAGATTCAGATTGTGGTTTGATAAGCAGAGTTCGGTTATTATGGTGGTGGAAAGGGGGGTGGGAACACTTTGTCAGTCACTGCTATAGCCATTAACCAGGGAGCATAGCTAGTGCAAGAAATTCGACTTTGGAAACCTTCCGGAAAGTCTGTCCTCTGCTTCCGGAGGACTAGACACAAGAAAATATTGTTTGTTCCCCCAGAAAACCAGTGCACAATTCACACTCCTTGTGGGTGGTCTTGTTGCCTTTTCGTCATAGTAATTTTGGCCCAGGCATGCTCTTGAAGCATGACAATTTAGTGTGTATGGGGCAGGGTGTTGTTTTGTTCTGAATTCTCTTTGTTATAACATCTAAGTCAATCGCGGGTGGTGGTTTGTGTAGCGTGAGGCACTCTTTTTAACAAACTTCCTGCAGTTGCTATGCACTGTTATTTCTTCGGATTTATCATCATACAGCGTAACATAGTGGATTCGCCTGGTCGACACAACCTTTGATAGATATGGGATAACCAACCCCCTTCGACCCCTCGTGGGTTCACTGAACAAGCCCTAGTGGTAGTTAAACGCGATTGACATTTACATTCCTAGAGATGAAAGAACAAGATAACACTTCTGTACCCGCGCATCAAAATTGTGGAAAACTTTGCACCCCAAACACCCTCAACAACGCCCGCCAAAAGGCGCCCCTTGTTGCTGGGAGTTGGTTCTCATGTTTGATACACTGCACAGCAGGCATTCCTCTGAGTCCAACGCATGTTTGGCCTGTCTGCGGCGTTGTACTTAAGGTGCACGAAGACAGGGTCTGGTGGTAAATTTTGCGTAGTACTGCGACGTGGTACTACGTGGGTCTGGGAACCTGGTACCTGGGTACAGGATATTTGTTGTCAAAGACATCTTCCACCATGCATTGAGGAGGGTAAGACAGTGTTCGCAGTTTCTACCTGATAGCATTACACATTTAACTTCTCCACGGGGGTCTTGGGCCGTTCATTCGGTTATACCTTGACTACCGGAAGATATTCTTGAGGCCTTTTTGGTCTCTAGAATATCCGGTCTTCCCGAACGGAGGCACACTTTGTGTGTTACTACGACCTGGCAATTTCCAGCAGTAGGTTAAGTAATCTTTCTTGTAAATTGTTGGATCATTATCTCCTCAGTGCATGAATGCCCCACGTGACTGGACACTTTTGTGTTTGTCATGTGGAGCTGTGGTTGCTCTTTCACGACTTTTATCCTTGTATCCAGTGTACCCAGTACCCAGTGCCCTGTCACGACTTTTTCCGTGACAAAAAGTTTGGTTTCCTTGACAAAATCCATTTCTGTCACGACTTTTTCCGTGACAAAAAGTTCGGTTTCCTTGACAAAATCCATTTTTTCATTGACATTTTTTTGTCACTGAATTTTTGGATTTGTCACGAAATCGAATTTTTTTTTGTCAATGAAAAAATCGGTTTGTCACGAAATCGAATTTTGTGTGTCAATGAAAAAATTGGTTTGTCACGAAATCGATTTTTTTTTGTCACGAAATCGAATCTTTCAAAAAAATTCCGTGACAAAATTCCGTGACAAATCGGTGTCACGGTAATTTTCGAGGCCGAAATCGAACTTTTCTCAAAGTAATTTATTGCTTTTATCTATTCAAAAAAAAATATTTATTTATCAAAAACCCCCTCTGTTTATGTGTGAATACGCGCAGCCGTGTAGCTGCTCTGTAACGAACTGGGATGGGATGCGTCAAAAACTGGCGAAGGAACTGAGATTTTTTTTTTATTTTTCATGGGTAGTATCTGGATCCAGTTCCAGGTGATTCCAGGTTTCTCAGATTTTTCGTGAAATTCCAGGTTTTTTCCAGGTATTCCAGGTGATTCCAGGTCAATTCCAGGTAATTCCAGGTTAATTCCAGGTGATTCCAGGTAATTCCAGGTGGGTTTAAGCAGAAATCTGCACGCAACACAAACACGCATTCCGATCTGGAAGTGTGGACGATGACAAAACACTCGGTTTTTGACACTGCTGCTTCCACTGCTGATGGTGCTGTCGCTGCCACTGACACTGCTGCCGCTGGAACTGCTGCTGCTGTCTACCCTCTTCCTTTTCTGTTCCCTCTGTTTCACCGCAATCTTTTTCACTTGCGTGATCATTGCGTTTGGTTTCCTCCCCATGGTTTTTGTTGTTCTCTCTACACAGTGTAAATGTGAATAGGAAGAGAACTCGGGGATAGAGGGAGTGAGCGCTTCAGCGACAATGGCAAAGACTAATAAACGAAAGGTTTTTTAGAATTTCCATCACATGGTGTTCCGGAGGGGGCCAAGATTGACATGTCCTTGACGAGTGGGGGGTCCACTTTATAATTTGTGCGGGTTATTTTAGCCGGGAAATATGCATCTTCCAAAAACACCGACATTTGCATTTTTGGAATCTGTCCGTCCAGTAGTGGGGTCACTTTGCCAAAATTGACAAATTCTTGGTACATACGTGAAGACACCAGTAAAAAAGCCTAATTCCAGAAAAAATCCAGATCTGGAATACCTGGAATTTTTCTGGAATTTTTCTGGAATTACCTGGAATCTGGATCCAGATACTACCCATGATTTTTAATATTTGCATTGGTCACGTTAGAACATGGTAAAAGTTGTGTGGTGTACAATCCTCCACCGCATAGCTTTTTTTACATGCCAAAAACACCTTGTATGTCTCCAGTTGCTTCGTGAGCTATGAGCCGCACCCAAGCCTTACAATTTTTTTTTTGACTCCCCCTCCTTCTCCCCAAATCTGTGTTTTATTTTTTGTTTGCCTTGTATGTGAGTGTACCCTCCACTGTGGGGGGCCCATGCCTCGCTTCTTAAAGTTTACTTTTTTGCTTATTTTAGTTTATGCTGCCTTTTCTTTTCCAATTGTTTTCTCTTCTAATTTCAATTTCCACTAATTTCCCACACACCCCCAACACATAGTGTACTTCGCAACGTATCACCCAAATAGTCGTATATTTATGTTTTATCTTTTAATTACTTGAGTCTCATATAGCGGTCCAACCCCCAGTGTCTAGCAGTTCCCCAAGAGGAACAAAAAGAGGGGGAAAAAACTTTGGAAGCGAACAACAAACAACCTCAATTTTTCCTCTTCTGGTGCTTCCCGGGGGGTGTGCATTTCACAAATTTTCACAAAATGTGACAAGTTTTCACAAATTTTCACAACACGAAAACCGCTACAAAATTGTGAAGGCTGGTGAAAAGTGGTGAAAAATTGTGAAAAATTGTGAAAAATTGTGAAAAGTTGTGAATAGTTGTGAAAAGTTGTGAATTGATTTTTTTTTTGTGTGCTTTTTTTTTGGGCGGGGTGGTGACCCACCCATTGAGGGGTACGCTGGGATTCACAAGATAGAACGTGATGTGGTGTACCTGTGTACCTGTGTACTGTGTGATGTGCGGAAATGACGAGAACTTGTCCATTTCGGCAAATTGACCCCACCACTGGCCGTACGGATTCCGGAAATGCAAATGCCGGCGTTTAAGAGCTTCACCAACGAGAGAAAAAAGGGTAGTGAAAAGTTGTGAATAGTTGTGAAAAGTTGTGAATTGAATTGAAAATTTGTGAAATGCATACCCCCCGGGAAGCACCATCTTCCCGTTTTTAGCCTTTTGAGCAACAAGCAAAGAGTAACGAGTCTCTCAAGCATTTTGGAAGGGTTAAGGACGGCCTACGTCGATACCTTAGTACCGTAGTACAAAAGGCTTCCGCCAATTGAGAGTGTTTTTGGGCTGCCTGAGATTTTTGGCTGACCATGTTTTATGTTGAGGTGACCTAAGCGTATCAGAGCGTCTTAGGATCACCACAGGAACCGATACTGCAACCTCCTTTGAGGCTTGCTCTCTTGGCAGGTGGTGTACCGAGGTACACTGTCACGAGGGGGGGCTTTTTTGTATTTCAAGTCGAGTTTATTTGCAACATTATTGCGTCTGCCGGTGTCCGGTGAGTTGTTTGAGTACTGGGTACCTGGGTACCTGGGTACCTGGGTACCTGGGTACCTGGGTACCTGGGTACCTGGGTACCTGGGTACCTGGGTACCTGGGTACCTGGGTACCTGGGTACCTGGGTACCTGGGTACCTGGGTACCTGGGTACCTGGGTACTGGGTACTGGGAATAGCTTTTAGCCCACTCAAAAAATGTTCCTTTCTCTTTTCCTCTTAACTGCACTTTCAACCCCCCCCCCCCTTTCTTTTGAGGCTCTTCTATTTCTCAGCGACAAAAAAAGTAGTTGCAAAAAAGCAAACAAACGAAGCTTTCTTTCTTACGCGATGAGTCAAAAAAAAATTCCTCACCCACACACACCCTCCCCCAACCCAAAATATGGAAAGAATAAACCACACCACTCTCTGCTCGTTATTATGCATCCCTCTGACAGGGGTGAGGGAATGAGAGCACCATTTGAGGGAAACCCTGTTGACTTGTGTTCTTGCCTTCCCTTTTTGTGTGTGCGTCTTGAGTACAGACCCATTTTATTTTATTTTTTTGATGAACAGGGTTAATATCAGAAACCAATCTACTGAAGTTTCAACTTGTGCACGAAGCATTTTACTTTTCTTTTCTACGTTTTGCAAAACACACAACATAAAAAGAAAGATGGGACCATTTTTGTTGATCCCTCACCATATACTATCAATTTATTGATTGCATATGATGAAAATACTTTTGATGGGTGATTATCGATGCAATCAAAATAAAGTGGAATCACGCAGTCCTTTGTACTGGCACCTGAATAGACATACTCGGGTGACTCTTTTGGTATTTTCATTATTTTTCATCATTATTCTGATATGATGAACTGAGTACAAACAAGCGGAAAGGCTTGGCTCATATTTTCTCAACTTTGAGATTCGTTTTAGCACGTTTCAACTACTCTTTTTCTTTGATTCCCTTCTCCCCCTGCCTGTGTCCACTGATGTACGGTGAGGCGCTTACGTGATCGGCCCCTCCCTTTTACTTCAAATATGCAAAGAACTCCAGGCAGACCTCATACTCCATACCCTTCCCCAGTTCTTGTTAGATACTTTACTTTATGTTTCAAATAAACCCAGTGTATTGCACCTTTTTTGAATTTTGTTATGTTTTCTCAAAAAAGTAGTGGCAGGGAGACCCCCCCTGTATAACTCAACCCAAAAAAAATTCAAATTTTGTTTTACGCCATCTTTTCGAAAATAAATGAAATAAAACACACACAAATAATACCGAAAAAAAAACAATAAAACCATACAACCCCCCAATTGTGTCGTCAAGCACGGTTTAGAAGAGACTCACCGTCTCTTTCAAGCTCCACTCTTTCGGAAGGAATTCATTGAAAAAAAAATGACGTACCTAGGGATAAGGGTTAGAGGGAAAATGAACATCAGTTTCTTTTTGTTGGTACACTGTTCACGAGAGAGCTTTGTATTTCTAGTCACATACGTTTTGTTGTTTATTTATTTATTGGGAGATAGTCAGACTTACCCTACCCTATTTTGAAAAAGTTCAGACTTGCCCTATGAAAAAGTTCAGACTTGCCCGAAAATAAGTTCAGACTTGCCCTAAAAGTGTTTTTAGGGCAAGTCTGAACTTATTTTTAGGGCAAACACTTTTTTTAGGGCAAGTCTGAACTTTTTTAGGGCAAGTCTGAACTTATTTTAGGGCAACAAGTCAGGCCACTTTGGCTGGGGCACTCTTGGCGCCCCATGTGGTATGACTTGTTTTATTGCCCTAAAATGCCTAACCGAGCCGGAGCCCAAAAATTGATGCCAGAAACCACCAGCCACCCGGAAAGGGTGAACAGGCAGTCCACGTTGGGCCAGAACCGGTTACAAAGGAAGCCGTGTTCTGGGGCAACGTGGGGCGCAAAGTTTTACAATTTTCATGCACGGGTGCTCCACAAATTACCAAGTATTCCTTCTTTGTTGAATTGAGAGAGAGTCAGTGTTTAGCTACCACGCGGGTTTGCTTAGAATCCTTCGAGGCCGGCACAATTTTATTTATGTGGTCGGTTAAGACATGCCTATTGAAGAACAACGAGGTCATCGTTGAAAGGAGCGAACTCCCCTTCCCACAACATCTCTCACATTTCAACTCAGAATTCATACTTGGTTATTTGCTTTGTCCATACGCAATCAAATTGTCATGCTTTCAAGAGCATGCCTGGCCAAAATGCAACAACGTGGAAAAATTGTTGTTGTTCCAAAAGGCAACAAGACCACCCACAAGGGGTTGAATTGTGCACTGTCCGGGGGAGCGCAAAGTTTTTTCCCTGTACACAGTGGACACATCTTTATCACTTTGTTCCCACGGGGACACATTTGGATACTGCACGCATGCAGAAGTGCCAAACATGTCCGCACGTGGAGTGGAGTGTCCATCATGTTTTCCTGGTTTCCAAAAAGCAGTTTTCTTGCACTTACTATTTGCCCCGGTGTCTGGCAATAGAAGTGGCTAACATTGTAATGAGTAGCATATACATACCGTTGATCCAAATGAGTAAGGCGACCAACAAGTCCTCTGGACTTTTTTGTTGTGACGACAATCGCGGAGTAATCCCGGAGAATTACATCCTCGTATAAAAAGTTAAAGGTAGAGGTGGGGAAACTGTAGCTATAGAAATAGTTGTTGCAGTAGTGCAGACACCCGAGGGTGCACCACTATGCTTTTCTTTGGTTGTATCGACAATTTTACGTACATGATGTAGGACCTGTACAATGTCGCCCAAAGGCTTTGTACTTACTGCAGTAATCGGTATTTTTTTTTTTGTTACTACTACGTCGTGTTCTATGAGGAGTCGCGTTTGGGTGCGGAAGTCTTTTTTCTGGTCTCTGTTCTGTACGGGTCTCGGATCGTGGTGCGGTACTGCGGTGCGGTACCTGAGAGTTTTTTAGAGTGATGATAAAGGTCAGAGGGTTTTCCCCTCCCATTTGTGTCATTATTTAATTTTGCTCGGAAAGTGGGGGAAGGTGGACTGTTGGCAAAACACTATTTAAAGTTAACGTGCGGAGGGTGAGGAGGAGGAGTGAGGAGGAAAAGTTGCATACCATAGGTTGCTCATTTCACTACCAGGACTCGTCGCGAATAGCCCATACGTGCCCTAAACAGAAACGCAAAAACGACGACCGCCGGGCTCTGTAACCCAAGAGCCCCCAGCTTGCCCAATAAATAAGTGCAGGGTTGCCCTAAAAAAGTTCAGACTTGCCCTAAAAAAAGTGTTTGCCCTAAAAATAAGTTCAGACTTGCCCTAAAAACACTTTTAGGGCAAGTCTGAACTTATTTCGGGCAAGTCTGAACTTTTTCAAAATAGGGTAGGGTAAATCTGACTATTTCCCTTATTTTTTTTTTTATACTCAGGCAGCATTCGCTAGTTACTGGGAAGATCAATCAGGGCAGCCCTCACAGGCACGTGCCGAAGTGTGCCCGCCAGCGGTGTGAGTGAGAGTCACACTTGGTGTGGGGTTTTGGTTAATATTCTCATCATTGTAAAGAGCCTCAGGGAGGTGTCCTGGCTGCGGTGGTGTCTGTACTTCCCCCTTGCCTACTAGACGAGTAATAGGCCGGCACCTAGGTGTAGTGTTGACTCATTAGGGATCGGGTGTGTACCTCCACAGTGTGTGACCACCTTCATTTCCCAGGGTTAGCCATCCCAGCACTTTGTACCCTCAGGCCAAGACCTTCACAGGGTTTCTGGAGGAAGTGCCACGAAAGGACCCCCGGATGCAGTTTTAGGTCCAGCCCACGACCTGGAGTGTCTTATTTATTTATTTTTTTTTTTTTTGGAATTTCACGTGCCTACATTTACGAGGTGTCGGCATGTTAACAAGCTTCACTTTTTTGTTCTATTATTTGCCTCTCTTATAGGCAAGTTTTTTTTTGTACTTTCCACCGTCCCTATGCTATCAATTTATTGAATGCATATGTTGACATACTTTCCACCTGAAATTAGGTAGTGTTTGATGGTATTTTTAAACTCCGCCAAACCGATATTTCAGGCAAAAGTTTCAGGTGGTCTTTTTTTGGGTAAACTGCCCCCCACGGTAGGTTTTTGCGGGTGCGTTGTCGTCATTAACGGAGACAAGCCCACATCGCTATTCCAACTGAGGTCATTTTTTGGGGCGTCAAAAATTCCATTACTCTCCAGAGAGATTCAGATGGGGCCAACCAAAAAAACACAGTGGAGATTGCACACAACTGTGGCAACACAACCCGAGGCAACTACACTACTCCAACAATTTATCAAAAAGAAAACTCTGTTGTGTGTTAGTATGATGGAGAGGTCTGCACTAATACACACCAAATTTTTCAAAATAAAAAAATAAATAAATAAATAAACGATCAAATTATTTTAGAATATTCAGAAGCGTGTTTTGAGTATCTTTCCGTCTTCCATCACCTATATACTCCCCCGTTGCGGCGAATAGAATAGGCAAACTGAAAAGTTCTTTTGTGATGTAACCTTTCCCTTGTTGGTTTTATCGTTTTTTTTTGTTATCAAAGGTACATCATGTTTTTTTTCTTCCCTCCAAAATACAGAATTATGGGATAAGATGCCTAGAGCAGCTATTTCCCTTATCAGGCAAAAAAATCAGCTTTTTCTTTTCATTTTTTTTTTTTATATAACAATTTTTTGTGAACGGAAATGATGAAGACTACAGAGTATTTCGTTTCGTCTCCCCTTTCCCCCCTTGTGCACTCACCTCATTTCTGTACTTCAGGCAAACGGTTTTTCTTCTTTTGACACACTTTTTGGGTGGAATAAGAAGAAGACAGGGCGTTCGCCCCGGGGCGAAAAATATTTTTTTTCGTTAAAAAAATCTTTTCCTGAAAAAATGACATTTTATTTCGCCCCAGGGCTTCGCCCCACCGGGGCGAAACCCTGTATAAATAAATAAATAAATAAAAAAAGGGGGAAAAAAAAAAAAAAAGAGAGAGAGAGAGATTTCTCCCCACCACCCTGTAGACCCCCCCGGAGGGGGGGTCGTAGAGGGGTGTCCACTGTACTCAAAATCATCCGCAAACCCGCCTGCCGTGAGAGGAAGTTTCCCCAGCACTCCCGCTCGCTCCTCAATCCTGCAGTCTGCTGAAGGTGTACCGTACCCCCTGTTATAGAAGGTGTCACTGCTCGTGTCAACTCTACTTTCAACGGCAGAGAGTTGAAAATAATCAAAATAAGGATGAAGTCTCATATGACAGATGCCTCTCTTGTACATCTGTTTGATTAAACAACACAAAGAGACCCTCAGTGAGGGGGGATTGATGAAATTCTCCATCGTTTTGCTGGTTTTAGTTTCAGGAAAGTTCAGCTGTAATATCACTTGTGCTGGGGAAGGGATCACGCGCAAATCGCAAATTTTTTTTGACCATTCAGTACCAGGGATTCACCCCACGAACTAACTTCTCTCCGGCGGGAAAATTTTTTTTGACCTATTTTAAGCACTAGTAAAAAAACGAAAATTTCGGGGTTTTTGGCATTTCGCCACGATCAGGAAAAAACGATGGCGATAGCGAACGCCCTGGAAGAAGAAGAAAAAAAAAAAAACGTCGTACTGTCCAGGGAAGTTCCTAAGTGGGACCGAGAACATGAAATTCTGGATTTTAGTTTTTTTTTCCTTTTTTTTTTTTCCTTTTTTTCCTTGGGGGGCTTTCTTGTGGTTTCTAGTGGGTTTCACTGTAGGTGACACACCACCAGTGTGGTGAAATGGTCGAAACTCTCAAAAGCAAGAGTTTTCAGGGGGCAAGAAAAAAAAAATTGACAACAAAATCCTGCACCGTCAGGGCTGTACCCCCAATTTTTTTTTGCCTGCGGCGCCATTTTTCATTTTTTGCTCTACAAAAAAGGGTTCGTTGGAAGCTAGATTTTTACACTGTACTCAAATTTTTTTGCCTGCGGCGCCATTTATATTATTTTTTGCTCCGCAAAAAGAGAAGTGCAACGCCTCACCGTTCATCGGCGGAAGCACTGGTTCCACGGGTTATCGAACCCCAGAGAGCACTTCATTGGCATGCACGCGGTTACCGCGAGGGAGCGTGTATACAGGTACAAAATCACTGCCCCATCCAAATAATATTCCCAACGTCTTTGGGGGTCCCCTTGCATTTTGCAGCCAAAAATGCAACTAGACCAAAGCTGCAAAAAGTTCCGCGCGAGTGTAGCGCGCCCGGGTTTGGGACCCCTTTTTGAATTTCGAAGGGCGGTTAAAGTGGGCCCAGAATCACAGTTCTGACACTCATTTAGCATTGTGAGCAACTCACTAGTGGTCGTAACCAAAATTTGTATCAATCAAGAACTTGTCCATTTTCTCGAAATGACCCCACTACAGTGAGGGTAGAGCTCGGAAAGCCCGAAAAAGGGCAAAAAACCCCACCCAAAAAAAGGAAAAAAACGGGAACATAAATCCAGAATTTTGCTGTTTTTCCCGAGAACAAGGAACAACCCTGGTACTGTCTCACACATACTGCCATGGGTTATATTCCCAGTGCTTGGGATGACCCACCCATGATATCAAGCACACCTTACCTTACCCACCCCTTCGACTCCCCTTCATTGTCTATGTGTTGTCCATATCTGGAAAGTGAAAAGTAGAGTTTTGTACAAGTCAATAGACGCTATTCTAAAACAATCAAAAGAACAAATGATACAAAAACTCCGTTCGTCTTTTGTTCAGTTGGTACGCTACCCACTTCATAAAGAAAGTGGAGATTGCACACAACTGTGGCAACACAACAGAGGCAACTACACTAATCCAACAATTTATCAAAAAAAAAATTAAAGCAACAGCAGCTCTTTATACCAGAACAGTAGGACAAGAAACTTGGCGACCAAATAATATTGGCGGGTTTTTTTTTTGGGGGTTTTCTTCTTGTAATTGGCGACTTTTTTGGTCGCCAATATTACTTGCCCTACTGTAGGTGTAAAGTGAATGTCGATACAATACAAACCTAATTATCCCCACCTCTGAATAAGACCCTTTGGGGTATGTGCCCTTCTGCATGGTCCGTCACTTTTGGGGTGACATTTAGAGAAAACATCAAAGCTCCTATTTTTTTGGTGCCGCGTGCGTCAAAACATTGAGGAATAAGCTAATACAATTTCAAAACATCCCTTGGTGGGAGGGGGGTCTCTCAACCCCCCCAACCATATTATTTCTGCCACACAAAATTTTAAAAAAAAAGCAAAAAAAAAAAACTGGAAAAAAAAAAAAAAAACAGAAATGAAGCATCGGAGCCAATGTGCTTAGTTATTGGGTATTTTCTCTCTCTCTCTCTCTCTTTTGTGATGTATGTGCACAGCGAATCACAACGATTCTTTTTGGATTCGGTTATTTTATTTGTTTTCGATTGCCAAAAAAAAAAAAAAAAAAAAAAAAAAAACAGAAAACAAAAAATGGAAAGAGGTAATGGGGAAATCTACCCCCACTTCGAACACACAACAAAAAACAAAGATCACCCACATCCTCCCCACCTTTTCTCCCTATACCAGCACCCCTCTATCAACAAACCTATCCCACAGAACCACCTTTTCATCAAAAAAAGACCTGATGGAATAAGAAAAAATACAAAAATCATAAAATGTCGAAACAGGTTTCTCCTCCCGCACAGCCTGTGTTTGGCGACAATGTTGAGCGGTATCGGTATGCTTGCAGCCCATCTATTATCTCTGTGATTGTCGTCATGATGGTGATTTCTGTTAGCGCATCGTGCGCGGGAGGCATTGTTATGTATTTGGAGTCGATTTCCGCGCTGGAAGATACGGTGCGCGCGACGTCTGCCTCTGAGATGCAGGAGGTGGAAGCAAGCATTCACGCGATCCTCCACGGAACCACCGCCGTAACAGAACAGCTTCGCTCCTTTCTCTACAACCCAGAAGTCACTTCATCTGATACCAACGCTTCGCAATGGTCACGCTCTTCCCGAACTTTCTGTTTTTCGATGATAAATGGCGATTCAAATGGCTACGGTGCTGGAGTAGTTCTAATACCTTACAACGAAACAGACAACTCCGCCTTCTACTCCGCCGTCTGGGCAGACCCGGTGAAGACAAACGGAGTGTCCGGGAGAGAATTTGTCCATGCAACCTATACTGAGGCGAACACCTCTGCCTTTGTGGTGGAAGAGGAGAAATTAGTTCAGATGCTGGTCGAAACAAATCTTGTTGTCGACGGTCTCCTTGAAGGCTACCTCTATGAATGGGATGGAAAATCGTATTTAACCGATCTTTTAAAAGAATGGGATCCACGAGACGGAGGGCTTCCTGCTGATGACGCAATACAACAGAATACATGGCGTTCGCCGGACCGATTCGATGCAGTTGCCGTAAAGTGGCGACCCCCCAGGTCATGGTTTTCTCGCGACAACACTGTGTACACCTATTCTAGCTATGACGCAGTGTACATCCCACCTCCACCGCCACATCCATGGAGTGGTTACAAAGCGGTTTTGATGATCTCTCAATTTCTTTATTCTTCCTGGGAGAAAGTCATTTTAGAGCACAAAGAGAGCAGAGAAGACTCGGATACGACGGTTGTCTTGGTTGATACTACCACAGCCATTGTGTATGCTTCCACAACAGGAGACAGTCTGTTCAATGATGCCTGCTATGCGAGCAGTCTCAACAGTACTGACGCATTTAACGTGACCTCACCCTTTTCGTGCGCAACGACGATACACAATATGTCTGAGACAGTGCAGGAGGCCTTTTTTGAGCTGACCTCTCGTCCAGGGGAAGGGGATCTCTTCATGAAGGCTTCGCTGGGTGACGCGGGGGAGCATTTTTTGCGGCGAGGGGCGTTGCATGAAAATGTGATTATCTTGTGGTTGCGGCCGACGTCGTCGGTTCAAGGCAAGGTAGACAATGCGTTGCGTCTGTTCATATTGTTCACAACACTGATTTTTGTGTTTGACATCATTCTTGCTTGCGTAGAGATCTGGTGGATCGCCTTACCGATGAAGCGTCTGTCAGAGGCTATAGTTCATGTAGGCCGGATGGACACGCTTGATGCATTGCAAAAAATTAAACGCTATCAAAAATACAAAATTTTACTAAAAGAGGTGCGGATCTTAATGGAAGGAATGACCGTCACCATCGCCAGAATCTCAGAGTACAAAGCCTTCATGCCCGAGGCGGTTCTCATTTCTGATGCGTCATTCATAACGTTATCACCCCCTTGCGGTAATATATCCGTTGTGTTCACCGATATCGTCCGATCCACAGAACTTTGGGAAGCTGCACCAGAAGCCATGGCGATCTCGATGGATATTCACAACAAAGTGATTCGTCAAAAAATCGCAAAATACGGTGGTTATGAGGTCAAAACCATCGGCGACGCGTTTATGGTAACGTTTGAACAGCCTCTGGAGGCCGTGCAGTTCTGCTGCGATGTGCAGGTCAGTCTTCTTCATGAACCGTGGCCGGCGGAGATTCTTTTACATCCACAGGCAGAGGAGTTATACGCAAAAGACAAAATTTTGTACAGAGGGTTGAGCCTGCGGATGGGAGTACACATTGGCAATGCATCGCTCGAGGCGAACCCTGTAACCACCCGAAGCGACTATCGCGGTGCAACTGTCAACAAGGCAGCGCGTCTCGAAAACCAAGCCCTCTCCGGCATGATCGTCATTTCTTCCGAATTTCACAATGAAATCCGTGGCCTTCGTGCAGACCTCTCCTCCAGCAGTCTTGTCTTTTCCATTCATACACTTGGAGTACGTACCCTCAAGGGTATTGGAGAATGCGAGCTTTTTTATGTGACGCCTGATTGTTTAAAAGAGCGTGCCCAGGTTTATAAAAACCTCGCGCATCCGAAGATGCAGAGACGAAACGGAACTGATAGACTGCACGCAGTAGTGGATATGGACCGTGGTGGGGGTTCGGAAAGCCCTAGGTCTCATCGATCTCATATACCCCGGTCGATGACAAGCAGGGCTTCGTTGAAAACAGCGTGCCCCGATGATTTTGAAAGAAGACTTCGTAAATCCGATGCTGCAGTCGCGGTCATTAAGATGAATCGAGTATTAAACTTTACCTTGGACACAGAAGAACCGCCATTAATGATGTATCTTTTAAACACAACATTTGAGATCGTAAACGATGCCTGCAATATGACGGAAGGTAAGGTTGCAGCGTTTACGGGCACCACTGTGGTTATCTCCTGGAACTGCGCGGTATCGTGCGCTTCTTATGCTGTTCAATCCCTTCGTTTTTGCGGAGCGCTCTGGAAGAAAGGGGTGGAAGTCCACGTTGGTGTAGCATGTGGCACCATTTACCATGGATTTACCGGATCCTCAAGCAGAAGGTATCATACGGTATTAGGCCCTGCGGTGCGGTATGCGGAGCTTTTATCAAATGCAGTGTGTAATGAAAAGCCCAATGTCGCGTTTTCCGGCCGTTTTGTGAACAGTCTTAGAACACGTGGTGCGGAGCCGTTGTATTCGCATTGCATTGTTCCGATTGATGTGTGGGAGGGACATCGTGATTTTGGTGCCTATGTCGTGGTGGAAAAGGTGTTAGGAAAGGCAGCAGCAGAGTTGAGGGTGAGGTTTGAGGATGATGTTTCAGATAGAGTAGGAGATCCTGCCGCGATGCTGCGTGCGGCAGTGTTGCTGAGCGCCTCCCAAGAGGGTCCTGGTGGTGGGGCCGGCGGTGCGCCTCTCCAAGACGTTCTCGCGATGTCGGATCTTCCGGAGGAGGTTCGCCGTGCTGCGACCACCCTCGCTGCCAAGCCTGTCCTCGTCACCGACCGTCGTCTCTGCGTCCCATGCCTCGCACCTCTAGAAATACCACGAGGAAACAGCCTCACCACTGTATCAGATATGGAGAGAAGCCTCACGCTCAACCCCTTAGTGGGGATGACGAAGATGCAATAAATGGGGAGGAGGAGGGAGAAGAAAGGGGTGATTTGAAGTGCGATTTCAATTTTATTGCATTGAGCGTGACTGAGATGCGTTTCACGTTTCAATTACTCTTTTTTTTAAATTGTTTTCGCACTTCGCAACATATGGGGGAGGGGAGAGGGAAATGCACACAAAAAGTGTTTTCAATATGACTTTATGGGGTGGGGTTGGGGGTGGGGGGGCTTTTCTTTTCTTTTCTTTTTTTTTTCTTTTTTTGACAAATTTCCTCCACACCTGTAGAAATTGAAAACGAATGGTTGACCTACATTCGTTACTAATACGTCCTGAGGTTCGCCAAAAAGGGGTTTTTTTTGGTGTGACTGTCAAATGACTAAAAATGGCGATGTCCTATGTCAAAAGGTGGCGCAAGATGCAAACAGAACCATCAAAAAGAAATTTATCGCACCAGATGATTTCCAATTCCATTTTTTTTAAGTTCCCCAAAGGGGTCTCAGCCTTCAGAAACTGTCTTCACCTTTTTATTTTTCCGTGACTGTATATTTTTTTTCCATATCAAATTAAAAAGAAATGGGATAAGGACAGTCTGGCCCACTACGTTTGACTTTTGGACAGTATGGGCCCAACATGTTTCGATAAAGACAGTTCAGACCCAAACGTTTGTAAAAAAGACAGTTCAGACCCAAAACGTTTGCAAAAAAGACAGTTCAGACCCAAAACGTTTGTAAAAAAGACAGTTCAGACCCAAAACGTTTGCAAAAAAGACAGTTCAGACCCAAAACGTTTGCAAAAAAGACAGTTCAGACCCAGGCAGCGGTAGGGAGGGTTTGCGGGTTTCTGGTGGGAGGGGTGTTCGCGGGGGTACCCCCCGCTGAATCTGGCACTGGGGTGCCCAAGCACCCAGATACGCAGGTACACACGTACACGTACCCTAATTGCCAGAGTCGACGCAACAAAAAAGTCCAAAAGACTTTGTTGGTGGCCTTACTCATTTGGATCACAACAATTTTGGCCCAGGCATGCTCTTGAAGTATGACAATTTAGTGTGTATGGGGCAGGGTGTTGTTTTGTTCTGAATTCTCTTTGTTATAATATCTATCTAGCATCAAAATTGTGGAAAACTTTGCACCCCAAACACCCTCAACAACGCCCGCCAAAAGGCGCCCCTTGTTTCTGGGAGTTGGTTCTCATGTTTGATACACTACACAGCAGACATTCCTCTGAGTCCAACGCTTGTGCGGCGTTGTACTTAAGGTGCACGAAGACAGGGTCTGGTGGTAAATTTTGCGTACTGCGACGTGGTACTGCGTGGGTCTGGGAATATGGGTACCTGGGTACAGGATATTTGTTGTCAAAGACATCTTCCACCATGCATTGAGGAGGGTAAGACAGTGGTCGCAGTTTGTACTTGATAGCATTACAACATTTAACTTCTCCACGGGGGTCTTGGGCCGTTCACTCGGTTCTACCTTGACTAGCGGAAGAGGCCTTTTTGGTCTCTAGAATATCCGGTATTCCCGAACGGAGGCACACTTTGTGTGTTACTACGACCTGGCAACTTCCAGCAGTAGGTTAAGTAATCTTTCTTGTAAATTGTTGGATCATTATCTCCTCAGTGCATGAATGCCCCACGTGACTGGACACTTTTGTGTTTGTCATGTGGAGCTGTGGTTGCTCTTTCACGACTTTTTTTCTTGTACACCAGTGTACCGTGTACCTGGGTACCTAGGCACCTGGTCGCCTGGGTACGTACCGGTAAATGTGACCAAATACCTGGTCATCTGACCAGGTTTTCCTGGTCATGACCAGGTGGTCTGACCAGGTATACCTGGTCAAATGACCAGGTATCTGGTCAGACCTCTGACCAGCGCACGGTGATAGCCGTGCCCAAGACCCACCCAGGGGTGGCATTTTTGGGCTCAGGTGGGTGCAGCTGCCTGGGTCTGAACTGTCTTTTTTGCAAACGTTTTGGGTCTGAACTGTCTTTTTTACAAACGTTTTGGGTTTGAACTGTCTTTTTTACAAACGTTTGGGGCTGAACTGTCTTTATCGAAACATGTTGGGCCCATACTGTCCAAAAGTCAAACGTAGTGGGCCAGACTGTCCTTATCCCAAAAGAAATAGAAATGATGGAAAGGGGGGTTACTGTGAGTTTTTTCTTTCCCCCCCTGTTTTTAGAGATGAAAGAAAAACACAGCAACTTGCGGAGAGATAAACAAAACGTGAATTTTCCCATTTCTTGGAGACGTTGAGGTACCTTCATAGTTGCCAAGTTGTTTTTTTTTGGTACACTGTCACGAGAGAGGGCTTTGTATTTCAAATCAACTTTTTTTTATTAGGCTGGCATCGTACGTGGGTCAGTCGGAGGTGCCTGCATCGACACAGTTTATTATTCTTCTCCGCATCCTGAAGTCTGGTTCTATTTTTTCCACGACTTTTTTTTAAACCACAAGGTGTGCGCACAAGAGGCACATTTTCATCTTTCAAGCTTTCTCTTTTTAAAGAACATGCGATGTGATCCCACTTTTTATCTTTCAAAAAAAAAAAAAAAAAAAAAAAAAATTAGTACAACAAACGCATGCTAAAAGCCTATCAACAACGAATTAGTACAAACCCTTTTGTGTACTGCAAATGGTGTTCTGGACTTTCATCTTTTGAAGTTGAGAGGATTCTAATTTGGATGTGATCGAAAAAAAAACACAGTGGAGATTGCACAACTGTGGCAACACAACCGAGGCAACTACACTACTCCAACAATTTTTCAAAAAAAAAACTCAAAAAAAAAGAGAAGACTTTTCAAGATCTCATGCCAGACGAAGTCGGCCTCTCTACGGCCGATTCAGGCGTGGCTGAGGCATACTCTAGAATACATACGTCGCCCCTCAGATATATTATCCAAGCCAGGCCATTTTTCAAGCGTACCAGGCCTCGCTGCATTGTCTGATCTGTTGATGTGTGTTTCGAAGGCCAAAAATAAAAGCTACTTTCCAGAGTTGAGGACGACTTTCGTCTATATCTTTTAAGTACATTATCCTTTTCAGGGCGACATTGAGTACAGATCTTTCACTAGCGGGTGATTGTCGACAAAAATAATAAGCACACTCTAGGGTGGCTACACTACCACAAACCAAGTTTTCAAAAAAAAAATCCGTTTTTCAAGCTTATCTCCTCCGACCCTGTATTAAAGGAAACGAAAAAAAAAAATCAGCGTTTGTTGTCAGTACAACTTTAGCGAAGCGTTTTTCTTGACTGCGTGGGTAAAAGATGGGCCCACTACAGGAAATATAATATTTGGAGCGAGATTCCCCGACGTCACATCGGAGCATGTTTACCAAAACCCCCCCCTCTCTCGATGGCTTCATAATTAAACCGGAGCTTTATAACCTATATCATTGTTTGTAGTCTGAGTCAGACTGATTTTTGGGCCAGGCCGAGGATTGGGCTCCTCTCGTCACTCATCTCGTACCTCTTTCGAGTGCGAGATGAGTCAGTCTGACTCAGGCTGACTACAAACCATGCATGGGTACTATTCATATTTCACGTTGTTTTTCTTCCACGTTTTATCACCCTTTTTTTTTTTTTTGTTCTTTTCAGCAACTGCTGCATTAAAATAAACTCCGAAACGAAACAATCGATGCATCTTTTTGTTGTTCGCGGGAGGGGAGGAGGGGGAGGGGGGAAATAGTATATCTCAACCAGGTAAAAGGGGTGGGCGTGTGTGATTTTTTTTTGTTATCAGGCTGTTTTTTTTTTTTTTTTTTTGGGACACAACCAATCAGGGATTTATATACGATTTTTTTCCTTACCAAAAGTGCAAAAAAAGTGAGGTTGCTATTCCTGAGGGGGCTGCAGGCACGGAGGGACTTTTTTGAAGAAATGGACTTCAGATTGAAGTATCATCTTGTACTAGCCCAGGGGGCTTCACTGGCTAGGGCTCCAGCAGGTCCCACATGCACTATGCCTGACTCCAGCACGCAAGGTAGCATTCACAGCACCTTTCACCCCTTCAGGAGGAGTGCATAAAAGGGCACCCGGATGCAATTTTTCACCCATATCAGGACTCATGACTCAATTTTTTTTGCGAAGCAAAAAAAAATAATATAATATGGCGCCGCAGGCGAAAAAAATTGGGGTACGGTGTAAAAATCTAGCCTTTTACACAACAGAGTCACTCAACGAACCCTTTTTTGCGGAGCAAAAAAGGAAAAATGGCGCCGCAGGCAAAAAAAAATTTGGGTACAGCCTGTATGGTACGGGATTTCATGGTGCGGTCAGCAACCCAGTTCCCCAAAAAATGCAAAAAACTTTTTTTCCAAATCTGCAATTTTTTTTTTTTTTTTTCAAAACTGAGGTTCAGCCTCAGTTCTACTATGGTATATAAATCTCTGCAACCAATACGTTTTGATTGTGATATCTGAGCGTGCGTGTTTGTTTGTTTTTTTTTTTTGTGTGTGCACCACTACTCAAAAGGTCTTGGCCTCCTTCATCGAAATGTTTTTGCAGCGCAACGGTTCTCCATGTATTGCACGGGAAACAATATGACAAACAGGTGCAGGGTGGTTCCGTGCATGTCATAGAACCCGGCACCTTGTGTGTCTCCCAAAAAAGATCGGGTCTTTTGTTTGTGCGCTCAACGCCGGGAAAACAAAAAGGTGAAAAAATGTGTTAAACTGAAGTACGGTTGTTGTGGTTAATTGAGTACTCAAAGAAAACAAGCAAGCTTCTGTTTTTTTTCAATCCGTTTTGTTTGCCCTGCAGCGCTGCCTCCAATCTTTTTAGAATTGACAACAAGTTGTTTTATCAAAAAACCAAAAGCGTTGTCAAGTTTTGATCCGTTTTTAGGGTAATACCTGCGAATATTGCCTAGGTGTTGTGTATGTGGGGTTTATGTGTGTCCTCTCGTCTTGCAAGGTTTGAACATATTTGTAGATATTTGCATGAATAGGCATTTATCTTAGATATGCTCTTCTTCTTCTTGTAACCTTTGGCATGCTTGGAGGAGTCAAACGCCTGGAGGACCCAATTCCTATGCGCATTCACTTACGCAAAAAAAAGCTGACGGAAAGGAAAAAAGGGGGCGCAACATATTTCTCTCCGATGTAGTTCTCAGGTGCGTTCTCGTCTTGCAAAAATAAACTTTTTCTGTGTTCTTTCCTTTTTTTTCTCTTTGTTCGATACAGATGAGTGTGTCATCAGCCCAACGGGGCTATCACTCATCTTTTTTCTTCAATTTTTCTTCAATTTTTTTGGGATATCTTTTTTATCTTGCCCGAAAACCCGGGTCCTGACCTCGCTTCTGTGGTAGCTGTCCACTCTTGGCATGCCCGTCAGTGTGGGGAAGCCGTTCCAGCACTTTCACCCTTAGGTTACACCTTCATAGAGTTTTGTAAAGGAACCCCCCAGATGCAATTTAAAGTCCAGCGCAGAAGCCTTTTTATTCAAATGAATGTGGGTTTGTAAACGGGAAAAAAAAACACCCCAGAAGAATGCGGAAACGCTGCGACTAGAGTTTTTTTTTTTTTTAACCTATTAGCCACTAAGGGGGGTGGGGGTTTTTTTCCCGTTCTTTGTTTTGGAATCATCTGAGTGTTTCTGGGTCAAAACTGGGGCGATGGCGCATTTTTTGGGTCCTCTAGGTGGTTTGGTATGGTCTTCGGGGACTTCTGCGGTTCTGAGAATCAAAATCGAAAAATCGCATTCGTTAGGCTGTGACCGTCCCTGTTTCACGCATTTTCCTTGGTGTGCGTGTTGTGGGTGGCGGAAAAAATCAAAAACAAAATTCTAAAAAATCCAAAAAAAATAGGGGAATCACACATTTCAACCTCCCGGAATCTATTAAAAAATTTTTTTTTCACTTTTGACAAAATTTTATTGTCTTGGAGACTCTTGCCATGTTTTGATAGTGCGCTGAAAACCCTAAAAAACCCCAAAAAAACCCCTTTTTCACGAATTTCCCTAAGTGGTGGGTGATTTTGGGTGGGTGGGGGAAGGAAAAAAAAAAAAAAAAAATGGGGGGAATTCATGGCTGTGTAACTTAAGTTAAAAAAAAAACTTAAGTTTTCTCCGAAATCCTCCGGAAAATTTAGGCGACTTAAGCTACTAAAAAAAAAAAACATAAATTAAAAAACTTAGGTTTTCGAAAAAAAAACTTAAGTTTTTTTAGAAAAAAACGTAACTTAAGTTTTTATTTTTAAAAAACAGCTTAAGTTACCAACTTAAGTCACTTAAGTTAACTTAAGTTACCGTTTTTTTTTTTTTTTTTGCTTGGGCGATGAACATCACTGAAGGGGGCGGATGCCTGGTGAAGCTTTTAAACGCCGGCATTTGCATTTCCGGAATCCGTCCGGCCAGTGGTGGGGTCAATTTGCCGAAATGGACAAGTTCTTGTTTTTGGTCAATTTCCGCACAGTACACAGTACACAGTACACAGTACACAGTACACAGTACACAGTACACAGTACACAGTACACAGTACACAGTACACAGTACACAGTACACAGTACACAGTACACAGTACACAGTACACAGTACACAGTACACAGTATGTAATCTATGGTGGTCAAAGTGCAAAATTCCTTCGTCAATGCATTTTTTGAGTAACTGTTATACCTAGAGAATACGGTCACATCACTCTTCAGACCACCTGCAGCTTCACCACCCAAGCAAAAAAAAAAAAAAAAAAAAAAAAAACGATGACCTAAGGTAACTTAGGTGACTTAAGTTTTTTTTTTTAAAAAAACTTAGGTCACCTAAGTTACACAGCCATGGGGAATCACACATTTTTGGTCAGCGGAGGCCTATAAAAAATTTTTTTTTCACTTTTGGTCAGGGGTGTCGCTAATTCGGGTCCAGGGTCCCGACTTTTTCAAAACCAAAAAAAAAATTTGCACCCCTAGTAAAATCTGTGTAGGAAAAAAAAAAAATTTGCACCTAATACAGGGTGGGTTTAATGTGTTAACAACTTGTTCTTTTTTTAAGTGAGAGGCCACCGTGAACTCGGTTGTGTCAGAACGTTCCAAAAACGAGGTTTTTGGGGGTCAGGGAAAATCACCAGGTGCCGCCCTCACCCCGTGAAGATTTTTTTTTTTTGGGGTGGGATTTCCAGATTTACCTTACCCTGCCTTACCCTTTTTTTGCAAACCGGGGTTTCCTTAGTAAAGGTACCATAGCGTGTTTTTGCGCACACATGTGACCCCACCGTGGAGAGCAATCGGCTCGCGCAATCAAAAAGAACGCAGAGAAAAAGGCAAAGACAAAAAGACAAAAGTTGGGTACCGTGCGCCTGCGGCGCTACCGTTCTCAGTCAAGAACACCACAATTTCATCTGAAGCTGTGTTTTCAGACTTGAACATGACCCTTGTTTACGAGAATCGGCAGTCTCGAAAAGTGCACAGGAATAAAAAAATGGTGAAAACTTAAATACCGAAAACTCGTCCATTTTTCCAAAATGGCCCCATCACTTTCTGCAATTGCACCGCATCGGACGATGCAATCAACAAAAACGCCCAAAAACGCCTCCCCTTTTTTCGTGCTCTGGGAACATGCTTGCAGGGGTTTCCTTGCTAAAACCAGAGAATCTCATACTTCATAGTAAGGGTACTTTAGCGTATTTTAGCGCATACATGTGACCCCACCGTGGAGAGTAATCGGCTCGCACAATCAAACGAACGCAGAGAAAAGGGAAAAAGAAAAAGACAAAAGTTGGGTACCGTGCGCCTGCGGCGCTACCTACTATTCTCAGTGGTGTCAAAAACACCACAATTTCATCTGAATTTGGGTTTTCAGACCTGAAAATGACCCATGTTTAAGAGTATGGGTTCATATTTTGTGAAAATTTAAGTCACTAAAAGTTTGTCCATTTTTCCGTATATCCCCCACCACAGCCTGGGATTGGCTCGGAAATGCCACAAAACACTGTTTTTTCGCCCCCTGCTAATGGAAAAAAAATCCCCACGTAAAAAAAAAAAATTTGCACCCCGATTTCAGATTTTTCAAAAATTTCCCCAAAATTAGCGACACCCCTGCTTTTGGTACTCCAGAAATAAAAAATACCAAGTACGCAACAACTACGCACTAAGTACGCAACAAGTACGCAACAAGTACGCAATATAGGGTATTCCTGTATTTTTTTTTTCGTGCACAAAGTGCGCAACAAGTACGCAGCAAGTACGCAACAAGTACGCAAAATGGGGTTTTCAGGAGCACCAACTTTTGAAAAAAAAAAAAATTGTCTCAGACGCAGGTGCTGATTAATGTGCCCATATATGGGCACCTAGTGGCTAATAGGTTAAATATTTCCAAAATCAGTCCTATTCGTGGTCCTTTACCCCCCCCCCCCCCCCCCCCCTTCCTTTACCCCCCCCCCTAGGCATACTGTGCAGGCGAGCCGTTTTTAGGCGAGTTTTTCGTTTTCCTGATTTTCAGGAAAAACTCGCCAAAAACTCGCCCTACTCGCCCATTACTCGCCCATTACTCGCCTAAACTCGCCAAAAACTCGCCTAAACTCGCCTAAACTCGCCCACATTTGGGTGCAAATCCTGGTGCACATACGCACCTTGGGGGGTGAAAATGTGCACCAGGATGTGAAAATGGAGGGCGGGGGTGACTGATGACAACATGCCACTCGAAAACACACAAAAAAATTGAAAATGTGTCACTTGTACGTCTAACGGCAACCATGTCACGGCAGTGGCTGACAGGCATGTATGTAAACATTTGCTCCAGGGGAAGATCCAGGCGTGCCATAGATCCCGGGGGACAAGACGTGCTACAATCCGGAGGATGACGAAGACATGAGCCGGGGCTACACTCGCTATACAACAATGTCCTCGCCATGCCGGTAAATGGCAACCCTGCAGGCCACCCCTTGGCGGTATTCCCCACGACTACATCGCACCCATCTGTGCAAGCTTCATGGATCCGCAGAAGCTACAGCTGGACTGGTGGTACTGGTTGTGGAAGCCTACAAAGCAAACTGTAGAGGTCTTGTTCAAGTGGAACGAAAAAAATTTTCTCTTCAAAACTCAAATTTCCCTCATATTTTCGTGTGTACATTTTTCCCAAGGTAAAATCCCTACCTAAAAAAAAAACTCGCCAAAACTCGCCCCCCAAAAATAGGCGAGTTTTAGGCGAGTTTTTGGCGAGTAGGCGAGTTTTTTTTACTCGCCCGCACAGTATGCCTAGGCATACATAGCGTGCGAATGACCATTCGCATATATTCGCATGTGCGAATGCATTCGCATCCTGTTCGCATTCATTCGCATTGTCGTTCGCATCATTCGCATCATTCGCACTATATTCGCACTATATTCGCATGTGCGAATGATGCGAACGATGCGAACACAGTGCGAACATAGTGCGAATGATGCGAACGTAGTGCGAATGTTATAGTAGTGTGTGAATTCTGTGGGTGTGTGATTGTTGGCTGATCGGGGTTTTTTGTGATTTTTTTGTGATCGGCATATTTTGGGATGAGCTTTTTTTGTCCCACTCTGGGTGGGTCGTTAGCAGGGGTACTGTACTGTACTGTACTGTACTGTACTGTACTGTACTGTACTGTACTGTACTGTACTGTACTGTACTGTACTGTACTGTACTGTACTGTACTGTACTGTACTGTACTGTACTGTACTGTACTGTACTGTACTGTACTGTACTGTACTGTACTGTACTGTACTGTACTGTACTGTACTGTACTGTACTGTACTGTACTGTACTGTACTGTACTGTACTGTACTGTACTGTACTGTACTGTACTGTACTGTACTGTACTGTACTGTACTGTACTGTACTGTACTGTACTGTACTGTACTGTACTGTACTGTACTGTACTGTACTGTACTGTACTGTACTGTACTGTACTGTACTGTACTGTACTGTACTGTACTGTACTGTACTGTACTGTACTGTACTGTACTGTACTGTACTGTACTGTACTGTACTGTACTGTACTGTACTGTACTGTACTGTACTGTACTGTACTGTACTGTACTGTACTGTACTGTACTGTACTGTACTGTACTGTACTGTACTGTACTGTACTGTACTGTACTGTACTGTACTGTACTGTACTGTACTGTACTGTACTGTACTGTACTGTACTGTACTGTACTGTACTGTACTGTACTGTACTGTACTGTACTGTACTGTACTGTACTGTACTGTACTGTACTGCTGAATAACGTTATTCCAAAATAACACTTGTTATAACGTTATCGATAACGTTATAACACCCACAGTATGTCTTATAATAGGCTAAGGGTGAAAGTCAAATGTATACACATATACACAGGGTTATAGTCAGATCTATACACTCATTGTATATACAATTGTCAATTGTACATACAATTGTATAGAAATTGTATAGATCTGACTATTTGATGTACAATCCCAACTTTTTTTATAGTCAGATCTATACAATTTATGTACAATCCCAGTATACACTAGGTCGTACACAAATTGTATAGATTTGACTATACAAAAGTCAGATCTATACAATTTTTGGATTGTACACTCGAGGGAGATTGTACACGCCATACCCAGGTACCCAGGTACCCAGGTACCCAGGTACCCAGGTACCCAGGTACCCAGGTACCCAGGTACCCAGGTACCCAGGTACCCAGGTACACTGGATACAAGGATAAAAGTCGTGAAAGAGCAACCACAGCCAACCCGCCAGTCACTGAGAAGTGACCAGACAGTCCACTTGACAAACACAAAAGTGTCCAGTCACGTGGGGCATTCATGCACTGAGGAGATAATGATCCAACAATTCACAAGAAAACATTACTTAACCTACTGCTGGAAATTGCCAGGTCGTAGTAACACACAAAGTGTGCCTCCGTTCGGGAATATCGGAGTTATAGAGTCCTAAAAGGCCTCTGCCGCTAGTCAAGGTATAACCGAATGAACGGCCCAAGACCCCCGTGGAGAAGTTAAATGTTGTAATGATTTCAAGTAAAATGCGAGCACTGTCTTACCCTCCTCAATGCATGGTGGAAGATGTCTTTCACAACAAATATCCTGTACCCAGGTACCCAAATTCCCAAACCCACGCAGTGGCACATGACCGCAAGTGTGAGTGACCCACACATGAGGGAATGCGACACTACACAAAATTTACCACCAGACCCCGTCTTCGTGCACCTGAAGTACAACGCCGCAGACAGGCCAAACATGCGTTGGACTCAGAGGAATGCCCGCTGTGCAGGTATCAATGAGAACCAACTCCCAGCAACAAGGGGCGCCTTTTGGCGGGCGTTGTTGAGGGTGTTTGGGGTGCAAAGTTTTCCACAATTTTGATGCGCGGGTACAGAAGTGTTGTCTTGTTCTTTCATCTCTAGGAAATGTAAATGTCAATCGCGTTTAACTACCACGAGGGCTTGTTCAGTGAACCCACAAGGGGTCGAAGGGGGTTGGTTATCCCGTATCTATCAAAGGTTGTGTCGACCAGGCTAAACCACTATGTTACGCTGTACGTTGTTAAATCCGAAGAAATAACACTTTAGCAGCCGCAGGAAGTTTGCTAAAAAGAGTGCCTCACGCTACACAAACCACCACCCGCGATTGACTTAGATGTTATAACAAAGAGAATTCAGAACAAAACAACACCCTGCCCCATACACACTAAATTGTCATGCTTTAAGAGCATGCCTGGGCCAAAATTACTATGACGAAAAGGCAACAAGACCACCCACAAAGAGTGTGAAATGTGCGCTGGTTTTCTGGGGGAACGCAATATTTTCTTGTGCCTAGTCCTCCGCAAGCAGAGGACAGACTTTCCGGAAGGTTTCCAAAGTCGAATTTCTTGCACTAGCTATGCTCCCTGGGTTAAATGGCAATAGCAGTGACTGACTTCTGAGAAAAATCGGGTGTGCGAAACCCAATTTCCATTTTTTGTGTATAGTCCTGTAGGGGTGGGTGTGTGTGTGGGTAGGTGGGTAGGTGGGTGGGTGTACTCTAAACGTAAATGTTTTCCACTATGGGTAGGGATTTGTGTACGACCTAGTGTATACTGGGATTGTACATAAATTGTATAGATCTGACTATAAAAAAAGTTGGGATTGTACATCAAATAGTCAGATCTATACAATTTCTATACAATTGTATGTACAATTGACAATTGTATATACAATGAGTGTATAGATCTGACTATAACCCTGTGTATATGTGTATACATTTGACTTTCACCCATAGGCTAATATTGGGCTAATAGCCTATTATATGCCATCTTAGACGTAGGCTGCAGTCGGTGCTGTAACATACACCTCACTCACGCTCATCAGTGAAAAACACAAGAGAAATAAGTTGTGTTGTGTCTGTAACGGAGTTGGCCTTAAATTTTGGATTTTTCGGATTTGTTTAACGGGTTAAGCCAGCTACCACCGTACCACCAGTGGTAGCTGGGAAGGACTGGAATAGGCTAATAAAATATTAGCCTATTCCAGTTTCATTAGCCTATTCTATAAGGCTTAAATAGGCTAATATCCTATTAGGCTTTATTAGCTTATCAGCTATGGTATACTGTGTATACGGGTCAGTCCATAAACCACCCCCCCCAAAAGGTAACCTGGGGTCCTTATTTTTATTTCATCTGGGTTCTACTGGGACTTTCTCCCCGATTTTTTTTTTAATGAACTCAGAGTTAAGTTTCTGGGTTCAATAAAAAAAACGACGAGCAAAAAGTCCAATTGGAAATATGATGGATACCCCCCGAGAGCAAAATAAACCAACGGTAAAAATTGGTACCCTTGGTTTCCTATAGGTTCCTATAGGAAACCTACATTTTCCCATAATTTCCCACACAACTTACTTGACAACAGGATGAAAACAAATACAAAAATGGCAAAAGTGAGTAAAACCGTGCAAGGGGCACTGGACTTTGCTAGGGCTCTGGGGGAAACGCAGTTCTCAGGGGAGAAGACTCGCAAGGAGGTTCTTGCCTACGCGAAGGCACGCAGTTGTTACCGTAGGGGTTTCCGGGAAGACGTGTGGTTCAAAGCTTTATGGAAAGCGAGAGGAATATCCCTCATCCTTCACAGGAAGAACACCACCCGTGGGGGACGCGCGGTCCAACTGTATTTCTGCAGTAACCTGGATGAGTGTGTGGGTGTGCCATCAGAAGGTACGTTTTGCACAAGCCTTCCGCGTGTTTGGAGGCACGGACAACGACGCCGCTGCCATTCTCCTTGCTGTAAGGGGTAAATACGCGTTGTTCACCCCTCCGTACCTTCTGATGGCACACCCACACACTCATCCAGGTTACTGCAGAAATACAGTTGGACCGCGCGTCCCCCACGGGTGGTGTTCTTCCTGTGAAGGATGAGGGATATTCCTCTCGCTTTCCATAAAGCTTTGAACCACACGTCTTCCCGGAAACCCCTACGGTAACAACTGCGTGCCTTCGCGTAGGCAAGAACCTCCTTGCGAGTCTTCTCCCCTGAGAACTGCGTTTCCCCCAGAGCCCTAGCAAAGTCCAGTGCCCCTTGCACGGTTTTACTCACTTTTGCCATTTTTGTATTTGTTTTCATCCTGTTGTCAAGTAAGTTGTGTGGGAAATTATGGGAAAATGTAGGTTTCCTATAGGAACCTATAGGAAACCAAGGGTACCAATTTTTACCGTTGGTTTATTTTGCTCTCGGGGGGTATCCATCATATTTCCAATTGGACTTTTTGCTCGTCGTTTTTTTTATTGAACCCAGAAACTTAACTCTGAGTTCATTAAAAAAAAAATCGGGGAGAAAGTCCCAGTAGAACCCAGATGAAATAAAAATAAGGACCCCAGGTTACCTTTTGGGGGGGGTGGTTTATGGACCGTGCCATACTGTGTATACTGTGTATACTGTGTATACTGTGTGTACTGTGTGTACTGTGTGTACTGTGTGTACTGTGTGTACTGTGTGTACTGTGTGTACTGTGTGTACTGTGTGTACTGTGTGTACTGTGTGTACTGTGTGTACTGTGTGTACTGTGTGTACTGTGTGTACTGTGTGTACTGTGTGTACTGTGTGTACTGTGTGTACTGTGTATACTGTGTAGTGCGGAAATTGACCAAAAAATGAGAACTTGCCTGTCGCCACCCCATAATAAATGTTATTCGCATGTCATTCGCATCCTGTTCGCATTGGCCAATGCGAACAGGATGCGAATACCCAATGCGAACAGGATGCGAATGATGCGAATGAGCCGTTCGCACGCTATGTATGCCTAGGGGGGGTCATATCTATGTGAGAAAATGACATTTTTCAAAAATGCCCGAAAACCCCACAAAAAGGGTAAAAACCAAGAAAATCCACCCCACAGGCCCAAAAAAATGTGGTGTGCCCCGCTTTCCACCCTTTTTGTGCCTCTCAGGTACCCAAATCGCGGTTTTTAAAAAATTGCCTACCAGTGGTACCTGAGGCAGGCTATTTGTGGGCAATTTGCAAAAACACCCTCCCACACCGGTTCCACACCGTTTTTTTGATGTTTTATGGGGCATGCGCCCCCACAGGTGCCCAGGACCACCCTGGAATCGGGTTTCTGCAACTTTCTGGGTGTTTGAAATAAAATATGGGCGTTTTTAGGCCATTTTCAGGCTATTTTGGCCTATTTTGGCCTATTTTCACTGCCTGACCGGTGTTTCAGGTTTTATGAGGTTTGAGCCCCAACAGGTGTCACGAAACACCCCAGTAACGGTTCTGTGGGTCTCCTGTGGGGTTTTGGGGGTGAAATATACCCTTTACTCTATGTTCTGGGCCATATTGGGGTGTTTTCTGTTTCATAGTCAACCTGAAGGGCAAACCAAGGGGGCACTCAGGTACCACATGTAGGCAATTTTTAAAAAACTGTGATTTGGGCCCCTGAGAGGCACAAAAAGGGTGGAAAACGGGGCACACCACATTTTTTTGGGCCTGTGGGGTGGATTTTCTACTTTTTTTTACCTTAGAATCGCTTTTGACAACATTTTGAAAAATGTCATTTTCTCACACTTTTAATACAGGATATGACCGCCCCTAAACCCCCCCCCCCCCCCCCCCCCCTAGGCATACATACACGGCGGGGTCCACACACCCGAGGGTCCGTAAATTTTACGGACCCTCATTACGGACCCTCAAGTGCGGACCCGGGTCCGTAATTACGGACCCTAGGGTCCGTAATTACGTACCCTAGGGTCCGTAATTACGGACCCTAGGGTACGTAATTACGTGGTCTAAGGTGGGAAATCACTGTTTGGATGTGTGACTGCTGGTCGAAAAGCCCTGGGAGCAAACCGAGTGGTACACAGGTACCACATGATAGACCATGATCATGTGGGCCTATCCCAAGTTACATACCGAAAAAAGTCGTGAGCTCGGTAAGTTGTCAAAGACGTCTTCCACCATGCACTGAGGAGATAATGATCCAACAATTTACAAGAAAGATTACTTAACCTACTGCTGGAGTTGCCAGGTCGTAGTAACACACAAAGTGTGCCTCCGTTCGGGAAGACCGGATATTCTAGAGACCAAAAAGGCCTCAAGAATATCTTCCGGTAGTCAAGGTATAACCGAGTGAACGGCCCAAGACCCCCGTGGAGAAGTTAAATGTTGTAATGCTATCAAGTACAAACTGCGAACACTGTCTTACCCTCCTCAATACATGGTGGAATATGTCTTTGACAACAAACCGAGCTCAAGAGTTTTTAAACTTCCCTGAGGGAATGCGAGACGCAAAATTTACCACCAGACCCTGTCTTCGTGCACCTTCGGTGCAACGCTGCAGACAGGCCAAACTGCGTTGGACTCAGAGGAATGCCTGCTGTGCAGTGTATCAATGAGAACCAAGTCCCAGCAACAAGGGGCGCCTTTTGGCGGGCGTTGTTGAGGGTGTTTGGGGTGCAAAGTTTTCCACAATTTTGATGCGCGGGTACAGAAGTGTTGTCTTGTTCTTTCATCTTTAGGAATGTAAATGTCAATCGCGTTTAACTACCACTAGGGCTTGTTCAGTGAACCCACAAGGGGTCGAAGGGGGTTGGTTATCCCATAGCTATCAAAGGTTGTGTCGACCAGGCTAATCCACTATGTTACGCTGTACGTTGTTAAATCCGAAGAAATAACACTTTAGCAGCCGCAGGAAGTTTGCTAAAAAGAGTGCCTCACGCTACACAAACCACCACCCGCGATTGACTTAGATGTTATAACAAAGAGAATTCAGAACAAAACAACACCCTGCCCCATACACACTAAATTGTCATGCTTCAAGAGCATGCCTGGGCCAAAATTACTGTTGACCAAAAAGGCAACAAGACCACCCACAAGGAGTGTAAATTGTGCACTGGTTTTCTGGGGGAACGCAATATTTTCTTGTGTCTAGTCCTCCGCAAGCAGAGGACAGACTTTCCGGAAGGTTTCCAAAGTCGAATTTCTTGCACTAGCTATGCTCCCTTGGTTAATGGCTATAGCAGTGACTGACTAAGTGTACCCACCCCCCTCCACCCAGATCTTCGTCCGCAAACTCAGAATAGATTGATGCGGGTAGATTTTGAGTTGTTGAATGTCGGACCGCGGTGAAGCTTCTCATCGCAATCGCGGGTGCAGTTCAGACTTCACGATCCTGTGATAAGTGTAAATGTGGGGTGTGATTAAGTTATGGTATACAAACGTAGTAGTCGGGAAAGGTGAGGTTAATAAAAAAGGCTATTTATTGCCGTGAAATAAGATAGATTTTTTCCACGCTACAGGTCGAGAGAGTGACCTGCTGCACAAATGGTTCGAGTGAAGCGAGGTGAATTATGTGAAGCAGGTAACGAGCGCCTGTGGAACCAAATAGAAACGTAACACTCATCACACGATAAAACCCATGGGAGAGGTTGTGGTGAAACGCACACACCTCGACCTGAGGAGTGGCTCTGCAGCGCGGTTCGTCCCCAGAACCGCAAGTGTGTTCAAAATGCTTTGTTTCTATTTCCTCCTTCATGTCATGAGGTGACACAAAATGATTGGTGCGTAAAAAAATAGCTATTTAATAGTGTGAACATTACGCGTTTATTTCGAGTTGAAAACACGAACAAGTTGAAATATGCGGCATTTTTTTGTTCAATCTTCACTAGTAACTGAAAGTTAAACATAATTACATACCTTGTCTTCCCCGTAACCTGCGCCTTCGCTGCTTTTAAGGTGCTTTCTCTGGGTGCCCAGTACCCAGTACCCAGTACCCAGTACCCAGTACCCAGTACCCAGTACCCAGTACCCAGTACCCAGTACCCAGTACCCAGTACCCAGTACCCAGTACCCAGTACCCAGTACCCAGTACCCAGTGTCTTCGAGAACCTAAAAATGCATTTTGTTGAAATTTTCTGGCTTTTTCTGAACTTTTCCCAGCTACTTTTCTGGTCGAGTAGCTATTTTCACTTTTCTGGTGTATGAGTAGGTTTTCTGGGTGGGAGACTGGATTCTGGGTACAGTGGTGTGTCTGGGCACCCAGGCACCTGGGTACTGGTGTATTTTCGGCCCAGTACCCCGGTACACGATACACTGGTGTACAAGGAAAAAAGTTGTGAAAAAGCAACCACAGCTCCACATGACAAACACAAAAGTGTCCAGTCACGTGGGGCATTCATGCACTGAGGAGATAATGATCCAACAATTTACAAGAAAGATTACTTAACCTACTGCTGGAAATTGCCAGGTCGTAGTAACACACAAAGTGCGCCTCCGTTCGGGAATACCGGATATTCTAGAGACCAAAAAGGCCTCTTCCGCTGGTCAAGGTATAACCGAGTGAACGGCCCAAGACCCCCGTGGAGAAGTTAAATGTTGTAATGCTATCAAGTACAAACTGCGACCACTGTCGTACCCTCCTCAATGCATGGTGGAAGATGTCTTTCACAACAAATAAGCTGTACACAGGTACACAGGTAAAACCCGTTAAAATTGTGTGTGAAAGTTAAAAATAGCTATATTTGCATTTTTCGCCCAGCATTGAGGACACATAGTCCCACCAAGGGCAATTTTGTGATGTCAAAAAAAATTTTTTTTCGGACCAAAAATTGACTTGTTTTCGGTAAAACCCACTAAAAATTGTGGTACTCTAAACTGCGTTTTAGACCCCCACAGATGCTCAAAAGTGCCAAATTTTGCTTTTAATGGCCTCAAATCGTCGAAATTAGCCCTAAACGGGGGCAAAAAAAATTTTTCGAGAGTCCCTTTCCCTGGGAGGCTCCGTAATTACGGACCCTAGGGTACGTAATTACGGACCCTAGGGTCCGTAATTACGTACCCTAGGGTACGTAATGACACTCCGTAAAGAGGGACCCTCCTAACATGCCGTTTTACGGACCCTCGGGGTGTGCGGACCCCGCCGTGTAGCGTGCGAACGGCTCATTCGCATCATTCGCATCCTGTTCGCATTGGGTATTCGCATCCTGTTCGCATTGGCCAATGCGAACAGGATGCGAATGACATTTATTATGGGGTGGCGACAGGCAAGTTCTCATTTTTTGGTCAATTTCCGCACTACACAGTATACACAGTATACACAGTATACACAGTATACACAGTATACACAGTATACACAGTATACACAGTATACACAGTATACCATAGCTGATAAGCTAATAAAGCCTAATAGGATATTAGCCTATTTAAGCCTTATAGAATAGGCTAATGAAACTGGAATAGGCTAATATTTTATTAGCCTATTCCAGTCCTTCCCAGCTACCACTGGTGGTACCTCTGTACAATTACGGTATATATAGTTGGTTGGTACCTTCTCTCCATGCAGTGAGACATTATCTACTAGGACTTTTTGATCGATTTTTTTTTTCTTTTGAAAGATTTTGAACCGATCTTTCAACTAAAGCCATTTTCGAAAACCGAAAAAACAGGTGCGCAGCCGGAATAATTTTTTTCTTCAAAATTTTCAGAAAAAAATATCAGCGCCCCTCAATTTTCCATTTTCCATTTTTCTCATTTTATTTCGATTTCTGCTCCATTTGAAAGATCTGCTCAAAATCTTTCAATTGCGGCCAGGTACGATCAAAAATATGCATCGGATCTCATTTTACCTATGGGAGAGAAGATCCGAGCAAATCGAAAAAAACGGTCGTGGTCCGCAAAGGGTTAACCCGTTAAACAAATCCGAAAAATCCAAAATTTAAGGCCAACTCCGTTACAGACAACACAACTTATTTCTCTTGTGTTTTTCACTGATGAGCGTGAGTGAGGTGTATGTTACAGCACCGACTGCAGCCTACGTCTAAGATGGCATATAATAGGCTATTAGCCCAATATTAGCCTATTATAAGACATACTGTGGGTGTTATAACGTTATCGATAACGTTATAACAAGTGTTATTTTGGAATAACGTTATTCAGCAGTACAGTACAGTACAGTACAGTACAGTACAGTACAGTACAGTACAGTACAGTACAGTACAGTACAGTACAGTACAGTACAGTACAGTACAGTACAGTACAGTACAGTACAGTACAGTACAGTACAGTACAGTACAGTACAGTACAGTACAGTACAGTACAGTACAGTACAGTACAGTACAGTACAGTACAGTACAGTACAGTACAGTACAGTACAGTACAGTACAGTACAGTACAGTACAGTACAGTACAGTACAGTACAGTACAGTACAGTACAGTACAGTACAGTACAGTACAGTACAGTACAGTACAGTACAGTACAGTACAGTACAGTACAGTACAGTACAGTACAGTACAGTACAGTACAGTACAGTACAGTACAGTACAGTACAGTACAGTACAGTACAGTACAGTACAGTACAGTACAGTACAGTACAGTACAGTACAGTACAGTACAGTACAGTACCCCTGCTAACGACCCACCCAGAGTGGGACAAAAAAAGCTCATCCCAAAATATGCCGATCACAAAAAAATCACAAAAAACCCCGATCATCCAACAATCACACACCCACAGAATTCACACACTACTATAACATTCGCACTACGTTCGCATCATTCGCACTATGTTCGCATCGTTCGCATCATTCGCACATGCGAATATAGTGCGAATATAGTGCGAATGATGCGAATGATGCGAACGACAATGCGAATGAATGCGAACAGGATGCGAATGCATTCGCACATGCGAATATATGCGAATGGTCATTCGCACGCTATGTATGCCTAGGGGGGGTCACATCCCATGTTAAAAGTGAGGACACCGACCAAAAAAAATTTTTTTTGAGAAAAAAATGGACATCACCCTGAAAAACCAGAAAATATGGTCCCCAGGTGACCTACAATTCAATTCCGCCTGGTTTTGGACACTTCTGAGCACTTGTGGGGGTCTAATTCGAAATTTTCAAAAAAAAAAAAACGGCCTGGGACAGGGTTTGTACTTTGGCACCTTGCAAATCAGGGTGCAATCAAAACCCATTAAAAACACCGTTGGGACGCATGGAGAGGGCGGGAAAAGTGCCGGGGGCACTGTATAGGCGGTTCTACGCCAAGTCTGCTCTAAAATCCTTGTTTAGGCGCAGTGGAATGGCAGTAAAGGCAAAGCGCCGTATCCACTGTGGAGTAGGCCTGCTGAAGGTGTCCTCAGAGGCGATTCTGCAAGTCCTGGGGAGATTGAGTTTAAGAAAACACATGAAAAGGGGAGGAAAGTGATGTGTGTGGCATTGGGCCTCCCACGCGTCCTCCTCGCGGGTCATTGCGCACGGCTTGTCGTCAAGCAGTCTGGCCTTGCCACATTGGAGCAGTGTGCGTAAGTTCCCAATACGGCGTTCCTTGCCCTTGTGAGCTTTGAGGACGTCTCGCTCTTGCCGCTATATTTTGTGGCGTGCCTGTCCGTGTTCACAAGGGATGTCTCTTTCCTCCCACAGTAATCTGGGTGTGGGGTCTGAAGAAGACAAAGAAGACGAGGCAGATGCGGGTCGGTGCTTTAGTCGAGTCTATGACTGGATATCCATATACGTGTCTAGTACAGAGCTATTGTAGACTGAACTGCAAAACCAAGGGGGGAATTGGGCATTGCAATATCTGGAAAGTCATACGAGGTGTTTTTTTCCGCAAGGGAAGGTACCCTGAGGGACCGGGTGAGGCAGTGACGGCAGATCTGCTCGATAATTTACACCTGACTAATTTTCCTCCCTAAATTGATCACTCCCTGGCCTATTAATGGTGTGGGTACCTAAGCGCGTGTATACATTGGTCACTACGACCCACAAAATACAGATGCCAGGTGACCGTCTTGTCTTCTTTTGGCTGTATTCAAACGCACTTAGATGACATTAGTCAAGATGTATCCTTTACTTCCTAAAATATGAGTCATGGGCTGTTGCCATGGCCATATCTCGTTTATGTGCTAAAAAATAGGAATAAGCAAGGTACAGACCCTGTCCCACGACCCCTTTTTTTTTCGGAATTTTGATTTTCTGGTCACTTCCGGTCACTATTTTTGGTATTTTTGGGCCTCCAGGACGTTTTCTAGGGGGTCTTGGGTAGTGACTTGTGGGGTCGGACACCGCGCTGCGCGTAGAATTCAAAAACCCTGAAAAAGTGCATTGTCCTCCCCTTGTGACCCCCCCTACCCCCCCCCCCCCCCCTTATTTTACCCCCTTTTTCAGAAAAAAACGGTTCAGGCCAAAATAACATGGTCCTTTACCCCCCCCCCTTATAGTACCCTGTTGTGGCTGGTACTTTACCCCCCTGGGGGGGTAAAGTACCAGCCACCAGGCAATTTTTGGGTAATTATCACCGCGACACGCCACGTGGTGTTTTGCCACGAGGGACCTAAACCCACGAGCGAAGCGAGGGGGTTTAGGTCCCTCGTGACAAAACACCACCTGGCGTGTAATTATGGGGTGATAGTTTCACATAATGCAGCGCATACCTGTATTGTTTGATGGTTTGTTGGGAGGGGCTGATGTGTTCAGCGGGTCGTACATCCGGAGACTGTAGGACTGGTCTGATTTGAAGCTGGAGACAAGCTCGAAATGAGGAAAGGGTAAAGTGCAAATAATCCTTCACCCCTGTTTTTCATCGGGTGTGCAGGTAGATGGGTGCAGGTGGGTACGTTTGTGCCGCGTGGGCGATACGTTTGGGACACCTCACGGAATCTGAGGCAACATCGTCATCCCTGACCAGTCATGGTACAGGCACGGGCAGAAAGATGATGTGGATGATGTGGATTTCCATGATTCATGACCACTTGCGAGGTCGCAAGGAGGTGAGAATTTTTTTTTCAGACGATACATTTATCATTAGATCATGTGTCGTCACACTGTGTTGCACAAAATTTCACCCCACGGTGTATGAAAAAGTACCCCCTTCCCACCCAAAAACATGACCAAACCCATAACATGGTCCTTTACCCCCCCCCCCCCCCCCCTTACCCCCTCCTTTACCCCCCCCCCCCTTATTTTACCCCCCTTTTTCCAAAATTTCCGGTTCACCGACCCAAAGGGGGGGGGGGGGGTAAAGGACCACGAATAGGACTGATAATAAATAAGACCGAACACTGTCCCTGGACAAAAATCGGCAAAGCACAGAAACAGAGGACCGCTGCCAAAAAAAAGGTTGGAAACGACACTATAGTTTTCTCTCTCTCTCCCCCTCTTTTTTTTCGTCTTCGTTGTGTGCATTGCACGGTCATCAGGTACAGACATTATTTTTTTGTTTTCTTTCTTTCTTGAAAGGTGACTAACCTACCAAACGAGGCTTAGGTTCATCTTCCAAAAAAATCCTTTCTTTTTGGTCGTTTTTGAACGTCCTTGCTTTCTTCTTTGAAATGGAATGTGTATGAAACTTACTTTCTTTTTTTCCCCTCTTTAGGAGACGAAGCCCAAAGAAGCTCAGCTCAAAAAAAAAATTTTTCATAGTTGGAAGGTGAATTGAGTATTGCGAGGATAAGTTCATCGACACACGAATTGTAAAATTTGCCTCAATTTTTTAAACCTATGCTTTCAATTTGAATGCATATGTTGAAATAATCTTTTGGCATTTTCTCAACATATCATAATGTGAACATGGTAACGTATATGGTGATAGGATGCAAAGTGGCGGCATCTATTGTGAAAAAGATGTGTTTTGCTGACACGAAAGGCACCACGCATCCTTCACAAAAAAAAAAAAAAAAATCTTCTCTCTCTCTCTCTTTCTTTGATTCTTAGTATTGTAATCATTCCTTTGTCATCATTTTAAGTTTCTTTTCTAAGTGATCAGTTTTGTTATCCCCCCTTCGTGGGCAGGAGAAAGGTCTTCTTGTGGACGGGGAAAATACGCGACCCTCTTGACCCTCTCTTGACTCTCATCTCTGTAAAAGCATTGTGTCCATCAAGTCCACTCATATCTTTGTTTTTTTAGAGTGCTCTCTGGGGGGGTTCGATAACCCGCGGAGAACCAGTGCCTTGCCCTGCGTCCGCCGATGACCGGTGAGGCATTTGCACTTTCAAATTCTCTTTACAAGCAGGTAGGGCTCTTTATAGGGGCCTATTATACCTTCTATTCAGTAGAATAGTTAGTATATGAAACAATCGATAGGTCGTGCAGTCGAGTTCGTTGATCCTCATTCATTTCTTGAGTCTCCTAAATATTTCTTTCAAGGTGACTAAACCATTTTTTACATATCAGATGTAAACAAAATGGATGTAGGACTGCATTGGGATCCACCCCCGGTGCAGCTGGTCATACCAAGGTACACGAGCGGTTGTATTTCAAGGCAAGTTTTTTATATGATGCTGCGGCTAGGGGCTTGTCTTCGGCGAGTGAGGTTACCCTGTGTATCCCTTCTTTTTTACTTCTTTCCCCCAGTGTGTGGGAAGCACATTTCTTTTATGCTTTTTTTTTTTTTTATATTTCATTTTTTTTTTGAAGATGCCTGTGCCCGTTCGAAAGCACGCTTCATTTTCCCAGTTTTTGTTTCTTTTGTATGTTTTCATCCGGGGGTGGTATCACACGTGGGTCGGAGTGCACTCAGTAACCACCATTTTTTTTTCTCCCCCCTTTCAAAAACGTTATGTTGATGATCAACAGAACTTTGTTTGGTGGCGGTCCTTGAAACAAATGAGTGGGGGAGAAGGGAGGAGGGGGGTGTATTATTTTTCAACTTTCATTTTTTTCTTCTTTTCTGTGGTGTCCCGCGACCAGCCCACAATCGCCCCCCTAGAGCCCCCCTGGGCCCACCTGTGCCCACCTGAACCCGATTTCGCCCGATTTCGCCCGATTTCACCCGATTTCGCCCGGATTTCAAAAATTCCTTTTTTTGGGTTGGGGGTGGGGAGCTTGGGCGGGGTTTGACCAAAACCAAGAACTTGGCCATTTCGGCCAAGTGACCCCACCACAGCACGGACGGATTCCGGAAATGCCAATCGCTGCATGTTTTGGAGCCCACTTTTTTTCAGGGAAAATATTTGCTTCCAGATGTCGGAATTTTCCGGAAAATTTCCAGAATTAGGAAACAGCCTGGAAGAGCGGGTTGAACGTTATTGGCACGTGTACCTACAATGGTTTGTGCCAATGCCCACCCAAACTGTGTACTGTGTACTGTGTACTGTGTACTGTGTACTGTGTACTGTGTACTGTGTACTGTGTACTGTGTACTGTGTACTGTGTACTGTGTACTGTGTACTGTGTACTGTGTACTGTGTACTGTGTACTGTGTACTGTGTACTGTGTACTGTGTACTGTGTACTGTGTACTGTGTACTGTGTACTGTGTACTGTGTACTGTGTACTGTGTACTGTGTACTGTGTACTGTGTACTGTGTACTGTGTACTGTGTACTGTGTACTGTGTACTGTGTACTGTGTACTGTGTACTGTGTACTGTGTACTGTGTACTGTGTACTGTGTACTGTGTACTGTGTACTGTGTACTGTGTACTGTGTACTGTGTACTGTGTACTGTGTACTGTGTACTGTGTACTGTGTACCTGTGTACAGTGAGTAACCTAAAGGGTTTCTGCTCAACGAAAGTGGCCGATTTTTTTTTTATTTCACCCAGACCCAGCCCGGAAATCTCGAAAAGCGCGGTTTCTGGGTGTTTTACTGGGCTAAACCCTCACAGAAGCCAAAAAACCCTGTTTTTGCCCGATTTCACCCGATTTCACCCGGATTTCACCGGGGTTGGGGACACCCCATTTTCTTTTCCATTTTTCGATAGGTGCACGAGGCACATTCGTCTTACAAAGTTTAGTTGTTGATTTTTTTAATTTTTTTTTTCTTTGGTTTCTTGCGCTTTGCTTTCGCTTGAGTCTGTGAGAAAGGGGAAACCCACCAGTACGGTGTGTCTCTCCAATCTATCAAAACAAAACAAAACAAAACAAACACATATTTACATGGAGCGTGCACCCCACAAGAAAACACCCTTGTGTGTGCACTTACCATTTCATCTCGTATTTATTTATTTTTCAAGGGGTGCAATCACCCCTTAGAAAGCTTTCTTTTTTTTTTCTCTCTCTTTTTTTTTTTTTTTTCCTGCTAATTTTTATTATATCTGAGATAACTTCACGTGGAGGAGCTTAGGATCATCTTAATCAATTCTTCTTTTTTCCCTTTTTGAGGTGACCAAGCACGAGAGGCTTCGGGACATCTCATAAACTTTTCTTTTTTTCCCTCCCACCCTAGGAAACTCGCGTCCCCAGCTTCGGCAGCACCAGTCGCTTCGCCACTGGTCGCTGCAAAAGCCACTCTGCCACTCCATCAACCTGCCACTCTCTGCCATATCCTCTTCTCTTGCCCCTCCCCGCATCTCCGTACAGAGCACAAAGCACTTTCAAAAAAACAAAACCTCCCGGTAAGTGCAGTTTTTTTGACAGTGCAGCTGGCAACTACATGGTTGTACAAAGTACTCGAAGAGTATCGAGTACTCGAAAACGAAAAAAATAGGCCACTCGACACTCGAGTACTCGCCCGACCCATTTTTTTTTTCTCTTCAATTTACTCGTTCTGGCACTCGAGTACTCGAACGAGTGGAAAAAAGTCTCGAGTACTCGGCCGAGTACTGTTTTTTTTTCCACTTTTTTCCACTCGTTCGAGTACTCGAGTGCCAGAACGAGTAAATTGAAGAGGAAAAAAAAATGGGTCGGGCGAGTACTCGAGTGTCGAGTGGCCTATTTTTTTCGTTTTCGAGTACTCGATACTCTTCGAGTACTTTGTACAACCATGCAACTACACTATTCCAACAATTTTTTCAAACAAAACTAAACATTTTTAAAACCCATCTCCACACGGTACACGGTCATGAGAGGGCTGTCGTATTTCAAGTCAGCGTTACTACCGTCGTGTACACATTGGGTTCCTACTAGACAGGAGTGGGGATTCAATCTCTGCTGTGGGAACCATCGCACATTTTGCATACCTTCCCATACAAGGTGTACGTTGAGGCGTTCAAAAGACTCTGATCCGATGAGCAGATTTGGGGGGTTTTTTTTTGGTCAAGGTGATTAAGGAAAATAAAGAGGCCGCAGGGGATCATCTTCCTAACTCTATTTAAAAAAAAGAATGTGTTCGCAAGGCTTCATTTGCCTTTCCATTTTTTTGTTGTGAATGGCACCGTTACCGGGTTCCGGGAATTACCAGATTTTAAATTTTTCATTGCCGTTTGGGTACATTTAGTGCACCCTGTTATACCTTCTATTCAGTAGAATAGTTAGTATATGAAACGATTCATTGCCGGGTCCAACCGCGTTTTTTTTTTCAGTTGTCGTTACTCTGTATTACCGGGTGTTTTCCGTGGCATTATCGGGTAAACAAAAAACCCCTGGTAAAATTCCCGGTAACGGGCGCCATCCATGATGTCATTTTATTTGTTTAGCTTCCGCGGATCCGTTCGCATGTTAAGGGGAGTAAAAAAGATAAATCATTACTGCACCTCTCCTGATTATTCAGAGGTGTGAAGCATCCTTGCCTTTCGTGTCATCGCTATGTTCTCTCTTTTCTTTTTTCTTTTTGTTATTTGTACAGAACCTGTCATTGTGATGAGGTGTCGATACTCCAAAGCATTCATTTAAACCAGGGGAAAAAGGATATCTTTGATAACATTCATGTTTTATTCATTATAAGCCCCTGTACCCTGCACCATTCCACCTACACAGAGTCTCATTTCCCGCTCCCTACACAATGCGAATACAAGATTCCGGAGAGGCAAATAGCCCAAATAGCAATGTCAGTGGTGTCGGTGTCAGTGAGGCGAATGTCAACACCAACACCAACACCAACACCAACACCAACACCAACACCAACACCAACACCAACACCAACACCAACACCAACACCAACACCAACACCAACACCAACACCAACACCAACACCAACACCAACACCAACACCAACACCACCTCTGAGACACGCCTGACGACCCTCCATGTCGAAACCCCCCTTGGGAAGTCCACCCTCTCACGGGGCCTGCAGAAGGCCGTTCTTGACGCACGCTTCGTCCCTCCGGTACGACGACGCAACGAACGCGCACATCGCACCCTCCTCATGGCCCGCTTGAAGGAGGCTGTACGACGACAACTCACTTTGGTACGACCGGGGCGCGCTACATACGAACTGCCTCTTTTGGAATCTGAGTGGCAGCACTGCAGACGACTGTGCACGCTAGATGATGCAGAAACCAGAGCGCTTGCACACCTCTATGGAAAACGTCTCGACCCGCAAAGCGCCACACGCATTGTACGAGCCCGGCGATGGCCGAAGGGGTTTCTCCGCCACAACATCTCCGTCTTAGAACGTGCTGTCGCAGGCAACGTCGCAATCGAAGAACTCATATGGGAGCAGGGCCGCTCTGCTTCGCTCTACGAGGAATACTCATCAGGGTTGATCGCACAGCTTTCGCCTCATGCACGAGAGGCTGCAATCTCCCTCGACAAGATAGCATCAGAAATGGCCCGCATTCCAGAAGTCTGCGAAGTAGATTCAGCCTCCCGCCGCCTTCCTGAAGGGATAACCGAAGAAGAATGGAGTATCTACGTTGGCCTAAAAAAGAACGCACCGCATCTGTTTGCGCCCAAGGGAGGGGGGAAAGTGTTGCCACCTCTGCCAGAATGGCCAAAAATTCCTCGATCCGATCCGGCGAAATTTGCGGTACAGCCCTCCTACGTGACAGACCCGATACACGGGAACATCTCGCAGCCAGGTGGATCTCATGTTCTTGCAAATCGCCTTCTCGACGTTGTGCATGACAAAGAAGTCTCCCTTATTACCTTCACAGCGGGATGCAAACCAGGGGTCTTCCCATCCGCGGGGAAGAAGGACCTTAGATTGAAACGGCTCAGCCAAAAGCATTCAATGATGTATCCACTGCAAGGGTCCAGGGCATAAAGGGGGGGAGGGGTGCGATTTTTTTGTTTTTGTTTTTTTGCTTCTGCAAAAAAAGAAACACAAAACCGCTTATTTTTGGATCATCTGATCCTTTTTTTTTCGTCCCCGCTGTACCCCCAATCTTCCTCCAGAACCTGCCCTCAGGCAATCTTTATTTTATTCTTTTTTGATCTCCAAAAAAAAAAGAGTTTTTGTTCTATACAAAGTACGATATTTACTCTCACGCCAAAACACCAGAAAAAATGAGATTTCCAATCCTTGCAACGTGTCTTGCAGTCTGTTATGCCTTCACAATCGATCCGGAGTTGTACGCAGGAGGGTCGCTCGATAAAGCTGAAGAGGCTGTTCTTGGTAGGCCTGGGGTTGTTGTGACTGCGGGAACTGTTGAATCATTGGACCACGAAAGCATTGATCAAGAGACAAAGCTGAACCGCGTTGCCCTCATTGGGAAGAAGCATATTGTCCATGCAATGGAGCTGTACGCTCAGTACAAACGGATTCCGGGGTTTTTGCGTCACGGTGCGTTGTACGCTCCTGCACATTACTTTGGAGAAAAACAAGGAATCCGTCTGAACTGTCCCGCAACCCACCCGAGAGCCTGCCTATTTTATGTTGCAGTGAGAGATTGCAAATCTTGCGAAGAGGAGATCGAGGCCTTCCGTGGTACCGGAGGGCTGCCTGATGTGCTGCCGGAGCAGGGGTTTGAGAGGGTGAAGTGCAACTCATTGCTGACAGCATCGATGGACATAGAAGGGGACCACCCAACAGTGTTGTGGAAAGGACACGTTACTGCAGGAGAGGCGAAGGATATCATATTTAAACACCATGTCTTCCATTTCGGCGTTTTTTCCGTTTCAGAGAACGACTGCGCGCAGTGGCACAACAACGAAGCAGCGTGCACGGAAAAGGAATACTGCACGCACAACACTGATGTGTGCAGCTTCAACGAAGGGTTCTGTGAAGGGGACGCCTTCTACGAGCAGCCGACAGAAAAAGATGAACCGATTTTTCCAATCTTTCCACCAGGCTCATCATGGCGAATGGACGATTCAGAAGATGAGCTTTTGAGGTAGAAGGAAGAGGGAGAGGAAGAGGAAGAGGGTAAGTAGTTTCTTGTAATGTTTTTTGTTTTTTTCCCCTGAAGTTTCAATTTGTGCATGAACCATTGGCTTTTCTTTACGTTTTGAAAAAAAAAAACATAAAAAAAAGAAAGAAAAAAAAAATACGCGGACAATGTCTCCGTTGTTTGTCCCCGCCACCCCACCCCCCCAATACCAAGAAGAGAAAACCGAATGGAGTGAGGAACGTAGTGAGAGCGCAGCGGAAAGGATAGTTGGGAATGCAACGAGCTCTTTTTTTCTCACGATGTTTTATTCTCCCCCACAAAAAATATCACGTAGAGAAACACTCGTTTTTTTTTTCACACAGCTGGTGCTTTTGGAAGTCGGTCAACGACCTGTCGGCGACCTGTCACTCTCAGGGGGGGGGGTGTCTATTAAGTCCCTGTGTCAGCGACCTGTCAATATCGACCCCTCCCGGAGCACCAACAGCGCGTCCGTTGTTTGTTTTTCGACGCCCTTTTTCAATTTCCCCCCCGGTATCCCAGATGATGCTGTTTTCCGTGGATGCACATGAAAAAAGGAGTTCTGTGCTATTCACAGAACTCGATAGGCGATTGCGCGTATCTAGCAGCATACATTTTTTTTGCCGAAAAATTAGCATGAGGCCTGCACACCTTTTGTTCTCACTTCTGTGATGCAAGAAAAGGGGGTGCATGTTGAGAAAAGCTCCAGTAAGAACCTCTGTTTTGTTCAGAGAACCTATCTAATGTGACGAAATAGTACCAAAAAAAAACAAAACAAAATCTACGATTTTTTTTCGCAGAAACCACAACAAAAAAAAAGGCCCAACTTGGGATATTGCTACACAGCTACAATGCTGTTAACAAGTTAAAAAAAAAATAGGCGCCACGATCATAACTTTTTCCACCCTTCATTAAAACACCCCATTTCTCTCCCTCCCCCCGTTCTGAACCTACCTTGTGCGGTACAAAAAAGGAAATAAGAGATTGACCCATTTTTCAAGCCCAGCGCATTTAACCAAATCTACTGCACAATAAGGGGGGGTTCCGTTGATCCCTGTTGCCTGAGGAGTGGAGGCGGGAGGAGGTAGCGGGGACTACGAAGACGAGAGATATAGGTGAGGTAACGACGGCGTGACGGACGCCACTTCTTGTGTGGTTGCTGACTGTTATCAGGGTTTTCAAAAGAAGGAAGGGCGGGTTTACACAAGGTGTAATCAGTTTTTCAAAAAAAAGGGTTGAGAATGAGCTGCATCTATACCTTTGAAATGCATTAGCCTTCGGGCGACTTTGTGTACTGAACCCATCCTCGGACAGATGATTGTCGAAACTACAAAAACACACACCCCCCCCAACACAACAAAAAACCAAACAGAAGCACAACACACTTTTATTTCGCATATTTCACTTCTCTCTACTCTCACTCTTTCTTCTCCGCTCATATACACATAACCCCCCCTCCCCTATCACCCCCTGCTCTCCCCCAGCATATTCTAACTAAAACAAGCCACACTAGGTTTGCTAGGTTCTTTGACCCCCCTTTCTTTCCAGCCTCTTATCAAATCCCCTTAAGAAGAGTATGAGAAGGCTGTGAACAGAATTTCCCCCCGCTTTTTTTTTTCTTTTTTCTTTCTCTTTTCTCTTCTCTTTTTTTTTTTAAAGCCGTTTTTCTTCTAATGTCGATATCCGAGAGAGAACAGCAGATGTATTCTAAGGGGTTTCAGGCAGGGTTTCAAGCTGGAGTTGCGCATCAGCAACAGCAACAGCAGCAGCAGCAGCGGCAGCAGCAGCAGCAGCAACAACAGCTTTCCAACCCCGCCGCCTCGCAGTACTACTTTGCCACCAAGCCTATTGTTATTCCCACAATGCTTCCTCAGGCACCTCCGGTACCTTCATTTCAAACAGTGCAAAATTCGGTACGAGATGTGGACCAGCGCAGACTTCATATGATGGTGCCTCACGCCCCTTCTCCGCTTACTCCAATCAGCACCCCCACTACTAGCACCCCCTCTGCTGGGATTGGAGAAAATATTGCGACACCGACTTCGCCTTCAGGGTTGGCGGCGGCAAGAACGACACCAGGGTTCGCGGCCTATCCTGGGGTGGTGCAGAAGGATGTATCCGATGATACAATGTCGGAGTTGGAAAATGAGGTACCCCCATTGGCATCGTCGAGCGACGAAGGGGACCCCTCTGCGGTGGTGGTGCAGAAGAAGGGGAAGGTCAACGCAAAGCAGATCCGCGAGCTGTGGAGTGTTCTTGTGGAGGAAGGGGAGGGGAAGGTGCTGCGGCTTTGCTGGTATAATAACCGACACAGCTCTGCGCTTGCCGAAGGTGGAACCGTTGTCGTGCAGTACCCCTTCCAAGGAGGGACCGCACAACAAAAGGTCGCATTCCTCGGTGTACTTCAAGTAATAGTCAACGCTGATTTAATTGAATCAGCCCCTCCATACTCCCGCCAGGTTCTCCGTAAAGCAACCCGCAAAGAAATAGAAGCGGGCGCTCCAGCGCAAATGAGCAGACGCAGAAAGGCTAAGGCAAAGAGGGATAAGTGTTGAAAGTGAGGGAAACTGTTGAAAATATGGGAGGAAGAGGAGGAGGGGGGTTAATATAATGGAATTTGAAGGGGGGGGGGGGGGGGGGTTGTTTTTGATAGGATTTTTTTAGCGTTGTGTTTAAGATGTGTGTTGCAATGAGAGGTACATTCATCTCCCCCTCCCTTTCCCACACCCATTTCACCCACCCACTACACCCACTATCATTGCCGTTGAGAATAAAAAGGCAAAAAAAAAAACAAACAAAAAGAAAAGAAAGAAATGAGTGCTAGATTTTCCTGAGGGTTTCCCCCGGGATAATTTTTTTTTTAAGATTTGTATGTAATGAAGGCACGCTAATCTTTCAACTTTGTATTTTTTCTTCCCCCCACACCCCTTTTTTTCTAAAAGAAAACGAACGGAGGGAAATACTCCTTTCTCCAATTTTTTTAACGTTCTTTTCTTTCCATGGTTTCCCCCACCCCCCAGCAGGGCTCGTAAAAACGAAAACTTAAAAAGACCTTTTTATTTTTCTTCCTGTACAGACTGCGCTTCTCAGCAGGTTGATATTCGTGCAAGAAGAGAGAAGAAAAACAAACCAGAACAAAAAAAAAAAAACAATTATAAATGGGTATGTTCGAGAAGAGCTTTCTTTTATGTTCGATGGACTCCATATTTATTTTTAAAATTAAAAAAACCATTTTAAATGCTGTTTCTCAAGCAGCCCACACCCCACACTCTCTCTTTGGTATGAAGGTTGTGAACAAAGGGCAGATTTGACACCTATTTGGTTACGTACAACGAACAAAAAAGCACTTTCTAGCTTTAACGATGTTTAGAGATTCAAACAGATGCGTTGTCTGGTTTTTTCACTGTAACCTACCGAAGGCATGCCTGTATGGTAGTTTTTTTTTTTTTTTTGGCAGTCTCACATTTTTTATTTTATTTCTGAATAATGCTGACTGTTGCTAAAAATAGAAAGAAAAAATGATTTTTTTTTTTTGACTTTGTGAAGATGATTCGCTCGAGGCGCAAAGGAATCAACCTTTCTTTTATTTTGTCGACACAGTGTTGTGCACTTTGTAAGGAAATGCTTACAGAGTGAACCTTGCTCTTCATATACTTTTCCAGCAATCACTCACTACAACATTTCAAAACAATGTCCGCCTTTTTTGAGTGGCAATCCCAATATTTAAATTTGCGTAAAATCGGTTCAGACAGGTCGGGTCAAACCAACACCGTGTCATGAATGCCAGCAGATGCATATATTTTGGTAAGGGAAAACAATATAAAATAAGACCGTTCAGTCTTTCCACAAAAGTTTAAACACACACCCTCCCCGAAAAATTGTTAAAACCAAAGAATAAACGAATATTCTGGTTGCTGCACTGCACTGCAGCCACACCAAGGCCAGCTTTACCTCATTTATCTCTATCATTTCTTCCACAAAGTATTTCCCCCCTCCCTTCAAAAAAAATGCTGGGAAAAAAATTTCTGTGTGTAAACAGAAAAAAAAAAATAGTTTTCTTGGCGAGCAGATTATTTAAGCAACCCCCCCTTTTTTCAGTTTCCCCCACGTTTACCTACATACAATACACTCCACTTCATCTTTCAAAATTTTAAAAAAAAAATACCCCAAAAAGTTTTTGGTAAATCTAATGCAAGTTGCTGGTTAGGTGGGTTGCCAACATAACTTGCAAGCATTTTTTTTTTCTTTTTTCAGTGCCTGCATCCGATGAACGGTGAGGCGTTTGCACTTCCAACTTCTCGTTTTCAAGGGTACATTTTTCACACCCTCTCTGCGTTCCTTTTGTTTAGAAAAGAATGTAAATGAAATATTTCTTTCTGTTTGGCCGTGCCTTTCCCGTTCCCCCTTTTTTTTTTTCTATATTAGAGTGGCGAAGGGGGGTAGGCACATCGCAAACCTTCGCAAAGATCCAGATATTGATTCAAATATTCAGTACAACTATTTTGTGATTATTTTGTGAATTGTTTTGTGATTTGCTGTCCCCGCGTCTTGCCATTCTATATAGGGGTGCTGTCGCACCCATACACATCCCGTTTTTGCCATACATGTATCCATTTTTACCAGCGATGTGTTTGACAGCCACACTAATACAATTAAGTTTTTATCAAAAAAAAAAATCAAAAATGAACACAGCGAACCGTTATTTTTTTTTCAATTCCCCCCTTGAAGTGTTCACACCCCCCCGCGACTTTCCCCCTCCCTCTTTCATATGGGGTTTTTTATATGGGTTATTTTGGGTCAGGGATAACCCGCGGTGTCAGTGCCTGAGTAGAGGCCTTTGCACTATCAACTTCGCTTTTTTCCCCCCCGACCTTCCGACGAAGCCAGACGGGATTTTTGTCATTTTTATCTTGATCAGAACAAACAAAAATCCACCAACGGGAAAAAAAGTTTGGGTCCATTTAATGCACCCTATTATACCTTCTATTCGAACGTATGAAATAAATTCAATTATTGTGTTTTTTATGTTGTGCTTTCCATGACTGGCATCGTGCGTGGGTCAGTTGTGCCTGCATCACCACCCACTCTCTCTTTGACTTTCGTTTTAACTAAGCACCGTGAGGCTTTTTCTTTACCCATATTTTCAAGACTCCGAATGTGATCAAGGTGACTAAGCACGAGAGGCTTAGGTTCATCTTATAAACTTTTCTTTTTTAATTTCTTTGTAAGATTAGGAGAAGTGCATTCTTACACAGGGTTTATTTGCTTTCTTTTTCTTTTTATTTTTTTTGTGCGACGGGTATTTGGCTTAGTTTCAAAAGGACCACGCCCCAGTCTCAGAAATGTACGGTTTGTGAGAAGATTTGGATCTGAAGACGGCATTCCTTGAATCAGCTTTAGCCTTGCAAAATGGAGAAAAAAAGGCAGTTTTATGGCCGAGATGTCCGATTTTTTTTATTTTAAAATCCCAGTTTCAAAACCTATGTGAAAGCCCCATCCCCCCGCGCAAGTGTAATAAAACAATTTTCGTTTAGAATCGGTGGATTGTCAACGATGAACTAAAACATACAAAAAAAGGTATTTTTTTGTGACCTTGCAAAAAAAAAATGTAATTCAGCTGTACCAGAGACTTCTCCACCCCTCCCTCCCTCCTTTTTGTCAGTGTTTTGGAGAGAAAAAACTATTTAGGTTTCAAATTTTTCTTTTGTAGACAACACATTCGACTCTTTTTGTGTGTTCTTCATTTTTTTTTTTATTTATGCCTGCGTCCACCGATGAACAGTGAGGCGTTTGCACTTTCAACTTCTCTTTTTTTTTTTTTTTTCATTTCATTTTTTTTTATGTTTGCAATTTACGTCTTGGGTCATATGTTTTCCCCTTTGGTGCTCCATTGTTTTCCTGATGGCTTTTTTTGCACCTGTCAGTTTCATCATTTAGATGACACTGCGTTTCACATAATTAAAAATAGCTTCAAACGATACACCAAGCACGCAGTCTAGTCAGAGCAACTTCGGGGGGGAGGCTTGTACTGCATTTCCCCTTTCCTGTGTACCTGCTGTTCCCGGAGGTTTTTCTTTCTTGTTCTCTTTTGCGGATAAAACTCCATTTTTCGAAAATAATATCGGCGCATTTTTTTTCTTGCCCACGTTGCTGTGTCCCCAATGACATCACATGTCTGAGCCATTGGACACGTGTCGGCATTTGTATTTTATTTGTATTTTCTTACATTATTTTCATTTTTTTTTTTTCCCCCGATACTTTTATTTCTAGAACGTTGTGTTCCCCCCACCACCCCACCCCCGCCCATTCCTACTTCCCTACTCCCCAACAGCTAAACGGTATCTTTCAGTGCTGTATTTTTATTTCATTCTGCCACACTTTCACTTCACTTTCCTCTTATTTCAAACATCAGCAATAATCCCCCCCCGAGTAAATAGTACGCCCGGTAAGGTCCATGCCTTCAAAACAGAGTAAAGGGGAAATAACGTTAGTACCCAGGTGAGTATCAACGTTTTTGTTTTTTTTTGTTTTTTGCAACTGACACGCTGGAGAGGCCCTGGCCAAAACATGGAGTGTTAGGGGAAATATATTCGTCGCACAGATAGATCAGAGACCCCACCCGATATGTTTTTCATTTTTTGGTGGAAGCGCGCAATGCAACAAACGGTCGAGATCTGACCAAGCGAAACGGATATATTTTGGGGGTATTAACGTAGTATACTGTGTTCATCAGCAGTTACTTAAAAAATGTTTTGTAGTGGAGCTCATCCTCGGGTCCACACTGATACAACCAAAGTTTTCAAAAAAAGAGGGGAAAAAAACAAAAATTTTAAAACGCAGTGTGTTAACACAGTGCATAGCCGATATAATAGAAAAAAATAATTCAATCAAAAAAAGGGCGAATGACAAAATTTTATTTTCGTCCTAAATTATTCACGCATATTGAATGTCTGTCCACATTAGGTCCAGACTCAGACAAAAAAAAAGAAAGTGGAGATTAATAGATTGCACAACTGTGGCAACACAACCCGAGGCGACTACACTACTCCAACAGTTTATCAAAAAAAAAAAAAAGAGAAAAAACCATGAAGGCAGACCCTCTGTCTGATGGCTGACCATTTTTTCCAGAAATCATAATAAAAAGGGGTGCGAAAAATAATAGTTGACCATCCAATGTTTTTGGTCTTTGTTGTGTGACATATGCAGTTTTGCGTAGCGAGCCTGTATCACCAGGTGTAATGTGATTTTTTTTTTTTTTTCTGGGCCGTTTCTTTAGGGGAAAATTTCTGCCGTCCTTAATATTAGATGTGATAGCCATTTCTTTGGCTCTCTCTTGCTGAATCAACTGTGGGACTTTTCAGCATAAAGCTTGAAAATACACAGGGACAGGTCAGAATCAGAGCCTCGTGTAACCTTCATCATCCTTGAGGCTCGACGGGTCTTAAGGATGATGTGGGGCGTTGCCTTTTTTCAAATTCCTTTTTTTCAGGTACCCTTTGTCCCGCCGGTTGTACTGGTGAGGTATTTGGTGTGTTTATCTCCCTCTTCTCTCTCTCTCTCTCTCCACCCCATGGCTCGCTCTCTTTGTAGGAACAATTTGGATTTTTTTGTGGTCCTATTTTGTCTTTAAAAAACGCATTTTCATATTTTCATATTTTCCACTCAGGAGTTGGTGTGCTTCGTATGTTGTATTATCCTGTTAACCACCTGATTTTTTACCCCGCGTACAGGCGCGTGTAGGACTGTATAGGACCTGATACGCGCCTGCGAACGGAGGTGGTAACGCGGGGGTAAAAAAAATCAGGTGGCGTTAGTGCAGCCTCGAAATAAAAAAAAACAACAAAACCTTCCCTAAAGTGAAAATGCCTTTTAGTTTTTCTCTCCCGCCCCCCCCCCCCCCCTAGGCATAGGTGCCCGCCGAGTCGTTTTTGGGCGAGTTGTCGGAACTTTACGATTTCACCTAACAACTCGCCCAAAACTCGCGCAACTCGGCCACAACTCGCCCTATACTCGGCACAACTCGCCCTATACTCGGCACAACTCGACCACAACTCGGCCACAACTCGCCCATTTTTACAGGCAAAAACATACAGGGATGGGAGGGGACATTGTAAGGTTACACGCATGTAACGTTGGTTGGAACACATGATATCAAGAAAAACAACCAGGGCTAAGGCCAAACGCCACTCATTACATGCACCTTGTCATATGACTAGTCATAGGTGGTAACTAGGTCGTGGTGGTCCATGGGCCACCGTGTACACTCACGATTTTTGGTAATTGCTGGGGGGAATGGGATACTCCGTACATGGATACCCACACAGAACACACGGTTCCCCAGACATCTGTCAGGCAATCACTGATTCACTTCCCACAGGTCGGGCAGGCGCTGCCTGCCCATCTCTTTTCCTGTCTGCTATCGATTCCAGGTTCACAACGTTCACACGTTTAGTCAAAATACTTTGGGCAACGACTTCCTTTGGGATACACAAAACCACACAAAGCGCACATTCACAGACCAGCTGTGAAGCGGCAGAGAGTCGTTCAAGCTGGAATGCACAAGATAAAACGTGATGAGGTGTACCTGTGTACCTGTGTACCTGTGTACCTGTGTACCTGTGTACCTGTGTACCTGTGTACCTGTGTACCTGTGTACCTGTGTACCTGTGTACCTGTGTACCTGTGTACCTGTGTTTTTGTAGCCATAAAAAATCCCAAAAAAAAACAACTCGCCCAAAAAAAATGGGCGAGTTGTTGGCCGAATTTGGGCGAGTTGCCGAGTTGTTTTAACTCGCCGGGCACCTATGCCTAGGGGGTAGCAAAAGCCCGAGGCAAACACGATTTTTTTGACTTTTGAAAAAAAAAGCTTTCTATGTCATTCTGACCATACTCTCCGACCCATACCCCCCAAAAAACACCCCCTGACTCGGTTTCCACCCGAAATAGCACTTTCTGTGCCCAAAAATGGACAAATTAAAAAAAAAAAAATTTTTGGCCAGGACTTGGTACCTTTGGTGGGTACCAGGTCCTGGCACCCTTTTTAAAACATGGTTCTAAGTTCCACCAAGTCCCTCTAAACACCCCGAAACCGCTTGGGTACCCCTCGAGATGGGTTCTGGGGTGAAAATATGTGGCTTTGGGGCCTTTTCTGGTCCCCAGAGGCGTCTCAGAGTGATTTGACATACCCAACACTCCATGGTTTATTAAACACACACTTGCTTTTTACCTTGTCACGAGCACCAACACCCCCAATGAGACCGCCAGAACGTCTCTAATGTCCAAAAATCACCCCGGAATTGATTCCTCAACCTCAAAATAGGTGAAGTACCCTGTTTTTTGGGTCAAAAATGCGTTGTGTTCCATCACTGTCCCCCTCCCAACCTGAGTGACAATATAGTGCCAATAGAAATAGCACACCTACAGGAAAACCAAGATTTTCAAGAAAAATCAAAAAAAAGTAAAAAAAGCATGCGAACTAAGGTGGATAAACACCCCGAAACCGCCTGGGTACCCCTCGGGATAGGTTCTGGGGTGAAAATATGTGGCTTTGGGGGTTTTTCTAGCCCCAGAATGTGTAAAAGCGGTCCAAAAAGCAGCGTGTGGTTCTCTCCACTGTGGCCTTCATCTGCACCACCTGCTGTTTGGACCGCTTTTACTCATTCTGGGGACCAGAAAAGGCCCCAAAGCCACATATTTTCACCCCAGAACCTATCCCGAGGGGTACCCAGGCTGTTTCGGGGTGTTTAGAGGGACTTGGTGGAACTTAGAACCATGTTTTAAAAAGGGTGCCAGGACCTGGTACCCACCAAAGGTACCAAGTCCTGGCCAAAATTTTTTTTTTTTTGAATTTGTCCATTTTTGGGCACAGAAAGTGCTATTTCGGGTGGAAACCGGGTCAGGGGGTGTTTTCTGGGGGGTATGGGTCGGAGAGTATGGTCAGAATGACATAGAAAGCTTTTTTTTTCAAAAATCCGAAAAAACCACTTTTGCCTCACTTTTTACGTGGGGTTTGCTACCCCCTAGCCCCCCCCCCCCCCCCCCGCCCCCCCCCCCCCCATCACTGTTCTTTGTAAACTTTATTCAGCTTTCCCTTCAGCTCTTTTTACTGTTGTTCATTAACCAAAAAAAGAAAAACAACCAAAGGTTCTCTCACTACTCTCTCTCTCTCTCTCTCTCTCTCTCTCTCCCCCTCTCCACCCCATGGTTGTGGGTTGACTCATGAGCTCCGCTATCAGCAAAAATTGTATGGGGTGATCTAGGGTGTATATTCATATTTAAAAAAAAACGCACAAATTTGTTGTTTGAGTTGACAAAACTGTTCGAGACCCTCGTACGTCGCGCGTCTGCGTATCCCTCTCCGCTTGTGTCCCCTCTCCCTTTTCGTCTACAAAACTATCAAGCAAAATTAAACAGAGCACAAAGCACTTTCAAAACATACAAAAAACATTTTCAAACCCCCTCTCTCTCTTCTCCCCTGTGCTCCACGACATTTTCTGTACTTCAGGCAAACACAGTCATACCGTAAAATTTGCGTATCTACCGTTATTAAGTCGAACAAGTGGAAGCGAACAACAACCGACCTTTATTTTTTTCCCTTCCCGTTTATAGTCTTTCGATCAAGCAAAGGAAACGAGTTTCTCGAGCATTTTTTTTTTTGTGGTAATCTTTGTGAATATACACCCTGGATCACCCCATACACCATTGTACCTAAAAAAAATTTATATCAATACAGTATCTGGTGAACAAAACTGGAAAAAAAAAAATAAATGAGGGGAAGATCCTCAATAAAGAAAGCAAATGAAGAGTCAAGGGATATCAGTTTAAAAAGCGTGGGAGTTCACACACAGGTGATGCATACACGTTGTCAATTTATAAAAAAAAATGAAAAAAGAAAAAGAAAATCCCGTACAATAGGTTGAGGACGAACTACGTCTGTACCTTCCGTAGTACAAAAAAAAATAGTGCATCCTCGGGTGACCACGAATACAACCAAGTTTTCAAAAAAAAAAAAAAAAGCTTCAACCAATATAGGGCAACCCTAGTCACCCACGAAGGGATACTTAGGAGATTGTCGATAACAAACAAGGGGGCGCAAACAGGAAACTCTATTACGTTTCGAAATGTAAAACAAAACAAAAAAAAACAAAAAAAAAAAACAAAAACAAAAACTACAAATCACATCACGATCAAATCAAAGAATCCACTGTCACTACCTTTTTTTCGTTCTTCTTTTTATTAGTGCCCTGCGTCCCAGAGGCGTTTGCACCAACTTTATCCTTAAGAATGTTTCCCATTACCCATTACCCATTACCCATTCCCCCCACCCCGTACACACGCAAAATAATCAAAGTCACTACTGTCTAAATTTTTTTTTTAAAAAATATGCGATTCTTTCCTTTTTAAAGGAAGGGCAACTTCGTATTATTGAACCTCTTATTCAATAGGAGGAAAATTGTTGTGGTTTGTTTTAGCAAAAAATTTTCAAAAAAAAAAAAAAAAAAAAAAAAAAAAATACAGTAAATGAAAACGTCTTGGGTTCACCTCAACCACTGTTCTGAAAGGAGTTAGGACCACCTTTTTTTTTCTCCCCCCTCCCTTAGAGCTAGCTGTGGCAGGTATTTTGTATCTCCTGGTACAGAGGGGAAAGATATAGCTAATGTTCATACAATGCAGCGAGACCGAATCGGCCTCGCTAAGGCCTGCGTCAGTCGTGGCGTGATGTTGTAAGTAATAGTATGCTTCAGTTACGTCTCCGATAGGTTTTCCAGACATACCTATTTAAAGGCGTGGGTTGTATGAGTATTAGGTATATTAGCCAGTTTTTGCTGTACAAACAAAAACGATGGAACAAAAAAAAAGGTACATAGCCCAAACGTATCAGGGTTTAGGTACGTTAGTTCTTTTTTTTTTTTTTTCTTCTTCGCACCCTGTCTTTTCTTATTACCTCTAGTTATTACCTTAGTTGGGTCATTGCTAGCCGTTCTTGTAGCTCACAACAAAAAAAATGTCGACTTAAATTCAAGTCTCGACGTGTCTAACGCAATTATTAACAAAAACAAGGGAGGAAAATGTGAGAAATTTTGTTAAATAGGGTGTAAAGTGTGTATCCCCCAGTGTTCTGCATCCGCCTGGCAAGGCGTTTGTACTTTCAACTCCTTTTTATTATTTAAACACGTGCTTGTCGAACTGAGCCATGATCGCCCTTAGGGTACCCAGCTATGCTACGGTAACTATCGTGCATCATAGCAGGCCATTTTAGGCTGGGGTATAAAGAGGTCGCGTGATTCGCCGAGCGGTTGTGAACCGCCTCCGTTCTCTTACGGTACGGATCACTCACGTACCCACCCTTTGCATGAGCTCGACCGGGCTGCGTTTTAGCACGTTGCAACTCTTTGAAGGTGTCCGCGTAAAGTACTTCCATCTTTTGAAAAACGTTTTATTGAGTGTATTTGGTGATTATTCCGCAAGGGGCGTGGGTTGGGAATATTGCCAACAGCACTTTCCAACATCCTTCCTTTATTATCGAAAAATTGGAAGATGGGAGCGACACATATTAATCTTTTCAACTTCTTATTCTTCATTGTCCGCTGTTTTAGCAGAAGCATTTGTAACTTTTTTTTCCACTTTCCTTTACTTTGTATGTTTATTAAAAAAAATAAGGGGATGTTCTCACATATGTTACGACACTAGTTTTCAATGATTATTACCTAGGTCAGGTCTCGCTCTTAAACTGAGGTGGCTAAGCTCGGGGCTTAGGATCACCTTGCATTTTTGTTTTGTTTGTCTGTGTCTTAGCGTCTTAGCCCTTTTTGGGTATTATTTTGCTTGTTCTTTTCCCCCCTAAACTACAGCGAAGAACACAGAAAAATATGCTACGGAGGAAACTGGCTGTACCTTTTTGTTTTTTTTGTTTTTTTTTGTTGTGTGGAAGACGACAAAAACCACACCTCAGAGGAAAGAGTTTCCCAATGAACCCCACTTTCCGAACAAACGTCTGTTAGCTGTAATGCATGAAAGAGGGGGTTTCAAGTAAACAAACAAAAAAAGGGTTAAAATGGTACGGCCTTTTCCTTAAAAGGCATGTCACCCTCCTCCCCCCTCCCCCCAGAACTTAGATGTGTGTCCCGCAGTGGAGGTCCATGTTTAATATTTTCTTTTCTCGGCCGCCTGCGTCCCAGAGGTGTTTGGCACTATTATCGGCTTCATTTTTATTCAGGGTTCTCGTGCACCAAAGGTACTGAGAGGAGGCCTTGTATTTCAAATTTTCATTTTTTTCTTCTTTTTTTCTCTTCCCTTCTCTAAATTTGCTTCAGCCCTTTTTTTTTTTTAAATAGGTCATCCCCAGGGGACATTGGTAGTTTGAGATTTTGAAAAAAAAGCCGGTGTGAGGCAATTTTTTTTTCCCCACGCATTTTTGGCAGAGGCCTCCACAACTCTTTCCCCTCTGCGCCCTTGTCTAACCATATGACATCAAAACTTTTCTGGCGAAGCCACGGTACGCAACATTTCAAAAATTGTGACATAAAATCGCACGCTTTTATAGCCAAACTATGGTAAAGGTAGATGTGACTATGGCATAGGGTAGAGCTGTGGGCTACCGCTCGTCATTTTTAGCTGCGCCGCAGGCGCACGGTACGCTACTTTTTTATGAGAGTTGCGAACATCTATTTCTTTTGATTGAACGCACCGATTGGTCTTTATGGTGGAGTCACATGCACATAAGAAACCGCTACAGATGTGGCTGTAGCCTTGTATGAGGAGATAAAATTCAGAAAAAAATTCAAAAATCCGCCTTTTTCACGGCGTACGAAAGCGCTTGAAGCGTTTTTTTTTTTTCTGGGGGAAAAAAAAGCACTTTTCGCTTGATGAAAAAAAAAAGCGCTTTTTTTTTTTTGTGTGGGGTTTTTGGTAAGGCGTACCTGTTCTCATGATTTTTTTGATATTTTGGTTGGGGTCAGCCCCGCCGCCAGGATTTTTGAGTTTTGAAAAACTTCTGTTGGATGGTCCCAAAAAAAACCCCCTGCAATCGTAGCCTCCGGCAGAGAGACGAATGTTACCCAAGCACAGTCAGAGTTCCTCCGAATCAGCGACATTCGCTCCTTCTCACTTCCTACCGGGCTGTTATGCAGGAGGCATGTACATTGTACTCTTCCGTGGCCGGTGCAGGTGGCCGTCCACAAGCCGCAGTGGATGTCAGCCTTCTTATCAGTAAACAGCGGTCATGGCACCCAAAGGTTCCTGGCGAAGCCACGGTACGCAACATTTCTAAAAAATGTTGCCATAAAATGGCACTGCGTTCGTAATTTTTGTCAGAAAAATGCCCACAGCGGGAAATCGGCGACTCGATAAATTTGGTTTGGGTCACTTGTAGTGTGGACTTAAACCCCCTTAACAAACCCCTTCAGGAAAAAAAAGCGCTTTTCCCTAAAAATTCAAGCGCTTTTTTTTTTGAAAATTTCTCAAAAAAACTCCTCGAAGCGCTTTCGTACGCCGTGCTTTTTCTTTTTTTTTTTTTTTTTTCTCAAAATCCCACACCGGCTTATCCGGTGTGGCACACCGGCACACCGGCATACTAATGTCCCCTGGTCATCCCCAAAAGGAATGAGAACAGACCCTCAGCCCTGTTTTCAATGTTTACAAAATAACGATTTTTCTTTTCTTTTATTGAAGGTGGCTGAGTGCGCTACTTTTTTTTTGAATTTTTTGCGCTATTTTTTTTTTTTTTTTTTACGAGGAGAAGAGGAGAGGTGGGGAAGGTGATCTTTTTATATTAAAAAAAACACCCCCGCCCAACAAGGTACTTTCACTCCAAAATTTTTTTTTCTTCTCTGTGCTAAACAATTTATTGTCGCATCCTCATTTTTTTTTCCCACCTGCTCTGCTAACCCCAGGGGGTGGTGTGAGTCACAGAGGGGTCCTAGACGTGACCCCGTCTGCCTTACACTCTTTTTGCTGAAAGGATCTGTGGTTCATTCATTTCTAAAACTGATTTTCAACTTACCTTCCTTCACCCCCCCTGTAAGGGCAACCGTAGGTGAAGTAAGGTATAGTATTGAAATCGATGTGGGGGGGGGGGGGGGGGGGGGGAAAGGGTCAATTTTACAAAACCAGATTTTGAGGAAAATTTTAGCGTGTTGTAGCTGTGCATTCTGTGTTCCTTCCGCACTGCTCCAACGACGACGACAATGTGGGGAGCCTGTGGACAAAAACGAGCTGGAACACGCCGAGCCTGCCGAGCCGACGTCCAACAACGCTATCGAGCAGATGGTGCTGGACGAAGAGGACAGCCCCCCCTTCTTGAACGTTTCAGATGCTGGCGTCCCAGTGGGTCTGGCAGCTTACGAAGAGCGTTAGCATACCTGCAGAAGAGCAGAATGCTGGGCGTGTTGTAGATTATTTCTACAGGATGGAGTTCCACATCACACCCCGTTTTTTTTCCGATAGCAATTACTTGTTTTTTTTTTTTTTTTTTTTTTTTTTGCAACTGACGCGCTGGAGAGGCCCTGGCCAAACATGGCGTGTTAGGGGAAATATATTCGTCGCACAGATTAGATCAGAGACCCCACCCGATATGTTTCTCATTTTACCTCTTTTGTGCTCCGCCACCGACACTCCCATTTTCTGTACTTCAGGCAATAATCATATACCATCACACACTGACACAGTCCGCGTGTGCTGGAAACAATCAATTTTTTCAAAAAAAAAAAAAAAAAAAAAAAAAAAAAAATATTTTCAGAAACAATACAGAAACAGAAAAAGCAGGGGAGATACAGAAGAAAAAGCAAAAGCAGGGACTACGAGCCATACTCTAAAAGGATACAGAAGTAAAAAGCAAAAGCAGGGACTACGAGCCATACTCTAAAAGGATACAGAAGTAAAAAGCAAAAGCAGGGAATACGAGCCATACTCTAAAAGGATACAGAAGTAAAAAGCAAAAGCAGGGACTACGAGCCATACTCTAAAAGGATACAGAAGTAAAAAGCAAAAGCAGGGACTACGAGCCATACTCTAAAAGGATACAGAAGTAAAAAGCAAAAGCAGGGACTACGAGCCCAGAGAGGAGCCAGGGACCACGAGCCCTTTTTTCAAACCGTCAACATGGCCCTTACCCGGGACGACTTCCCCGCCAACGCGCACGACGTTGAGTGGGCGCAGGTGGAGGTGGGCAGAGCAGAGGGGCAGCCGGCAGAGGCGGCGGCGGGATGCGTGTTCCCGAGCTGCGCCACGGTGCACGGAGGAGGCGCAAACTGCTGGCGCTGCGGCCACCGAACTACGGTGACATGCATCCGCAACGTACTCCCGCAGGGCCAAACACGCACGGAGTTCACGGATGGCATTCTGGAGTTGGGGTGGTCGTGTCCAGTGTGTGAGTGGATACGCGCTTTCGCGATCCCACTGGACGACGCCGTGAGCAACGCTTCTGACCCGGCACCGGATATCCCAGCACAGCAGAACGCAGCACAACAGCAGCAACAACCACAGAACGCACCACAACAGCAGGACATGATGGTGATCCTGATGCAGATGAGGGACCAGATGGTTGCGTTGAACGGCAGGATGACGGCGTTGGAGGAACAGCGAAACCTCGCACTACCCCAGGGTTTCCATGCAGAGGTGGTCGGGACATGGAAAAACGTACACGTACCCCAGGTGAAGACACTGATCAGGACGGAAGTCAGCAAAGTATTCAAAGAATACGCACTTCCTGCAAACCTTGATGTGGCCCGCGAGCACGAGGTAGAGATGAGACGCAATTTCGATTTCCTCGACACCACTCTAAACGCTTTAAAACCAAACCCAGCAGACAACGGGGGGACGATGGCGGTGTTGCACAGGGTAGTGGTGACCATGTCCGCCTCCACCCATCTGGGCATATACGGCAGGAACATCCGTCTGACGTACGAGAAGAGGGCAAACGGCTATCTCCCCGAAGCTTTCACCGTGCAGCTGCAGACGCGTATGTTGGAGCAGCTGGTAGAGGCGGGGAAGAATAAAAAGAAGGAGTACAACCGAAACAACGACCGAGGCACCACGGGGGGTTACCGAGGGGACACAAACCAAAACGACAGGAAGAGGGACTACGACCGTACCAGCGACCGACGCACCGAGAACCAGGGAAAGGGGGGACGCGGGGGGAAGAACTGACTGCCCTACGCGCAGATGCTCTTTCCTCCCCCCAGCGAAAGAGGCAGAAAACGACAACACGAGACCCCCCTCACAAACAAACAGGAAAATACAATAATTCAATCGACTCAGACAACCCTCGCCCGATGCTTAGCGGAGTCCTCCTGGAAGAGCCTCCAAAGCACGTGTCGGCGATACTTCGAATTCAAAAACGCTTGGGAGGAGAAACACACATGCACAATCTCACACGAAGTGGCGCTCATATATTGGGTGGAAAAGAAAAGGTCTTTAGACGGAGTCACGGAGAGTTCGGCGCTGCAATATACGATGGACGTGGCGGCGGCGTTACGGCGGACAGGGGACGCACGCCTGGCGGAGTCCCAAATGGTGCAGGATTATCGTCGGAGTCTGCGAAGGATGGGAGCACTGATGCCGGGCAAGCAGGCCAAGCCAGCACGTCCCTCCGAAGTCGCATCGGCGATCGAGCTGGAGAAGAAGCCGTTGATACGTTTAGCACTGGCTATGTGTTGGGTGACGGCGGGGAGGGCGTCGGACGTGCTGCGACTCAAGAAGCAGGAGATCACCATCAGACCAGACGGAGTGGTGGCAGTGCATTGGAGGGAGACCAAAGGAGATCCTTTCCAGCTGGGACGCTTCACGGGCCACCATCTCACAAAAACAGCGCAGGAAATTTTAGTACAACGACTGCAAGCTGTCCGCGATCAGCAAGGTTTGGTTTTCCCACCAGGGATAACATCGCACCAACTCGGAGCCGCACTACAGAGAGTCAACAGGGAGCTGTCGTCGCACTCACTGAGAAGAGGGGCTGCGCAGTTCCTCCTGAAACAGAAGGTGCCCCTCGACGAAATATGCCTCCTCACCCGCCACCAAACAACGGAGTCTCTGATCCGATACGTCGCAGAAGCGGGACTACAGAGGGTGGACGTGACGGCAACCATGTCGCAGCAGCTGCAGGCAGCCATGTGAAGTACTTGCTCCAGGGGAAGATACCTGGCGTACCATGGATCCCAGGGGAAAAGACACGCTACAATCCAGAGGACGAAAAAGACATGGGGCCGAGTTTGGAGGCGCTATACAACGATGTCCTCGCAGTGTCGGTGAATGGAAAGCTGTGCAGACCACCCCGTGTGCGCGGTATTCCAGAAGACGACTACATCGCGCCAATATGCGCCGGTTTCATGGACATGCGAAAGCTGCAGGAGTTGGACGTGACAGGTGAACTGCAGGGAGTGATTGATCTGATCACAGATCCAAAAAGCTTTTACACGCAGTTCCTGGAAGGGGCTCTAGAGAACGTAAGATACGACACACATTTCCGGAAAAAGATCTCACGAAATCTCATGCACCACCTAAAAGCGCTGAAGGACTATAACGTGTTGGAGGAAGTGGATCAGGAACCCACCGTCGTACTGCACGGATTCACAGTGGAGAAGAAGTCGGGAGGGAGAAGGTTTGTTCTGGATGGCAGAAAGCTAAACGACTGCATGCGGCACCCACCGGACATGTGGCTCCCGCGAATGCCCCAGGTGATACATCAAATTCTACAAGCCAACTGGGTGGTGAATACAGACGGGAAGAGCTGGTTTTACCAGTTTCCGGTGCACCCAGACATCAGGGACTTCTTCGGGGTAAAAGTAGCACCACAGCGAGGAGAGTTCGTGACCACAAGACTAAAAGCTCTGTGCATGGGGTGGAAGTTCGCCCCGTGCATTGCGAACCGAGCGGCGAGAGTACTGTTGCCACCGTCAGAGGGCGTCACGTGGGTTGACAACTTCATTGTCACCGCAGACACGGAGGATGAGGCGACCAAGCAGTTTCAAAAATTCCTCTCCCGATGCAACGCTGTGGACGCGAAGATGACTTTGGACGAGAAAGGCTACGGGGTACCCACACAACTTTTTGAAACTTTCGGCGTCTCTTTCGACCTCAGACACCATATTTATCGTTCAGACCCGGAGTGGATTAAGAAATTTTTAGCGAATAGTGCACACGCGAAGGTAACCGGAGGGATGGCAACCCCTAGGGAAATCTACAAGGTGGTCGGGGGCATGGTGTGGCACTCATATATTACAAACTCTTTTCTATGTTTCCTACCCGCGACACTGAGCTTCATGAGAGACATCGCTCGAGACTTATACAACACGGCTGCATGGGACACGCCTACAGCAGTGCGCCCTTCGGTGGTGAAGGAAGTAAAGGAGAGGACGATACGTATTAAGGAAAATCCATGGATTGAACGGGGACCAACATCATCTATCACAGCATGGTCCGATGCTTCCTCGAAGGCGTGGGCGGCGATCCTTGAGTCAGAACCGCAGCAGGTGTCACAGGCGGATTTCTCTAACGAGCAGGAACACTGGCATATATACAGGAAGGAACTTTACGCGGCAAAGCAGGCCGTAGCACTTGCGGCAAGATCGGTACATACTACGCGACTCAGGCTGATGGTCGACAACCTCCCGGCTGTACACAGCCTCCAGAGGGGCCACTCTTCAGACTACCGCTCAAATTTCGTGATCGCCGAACTTTTCACCCTAGCGGCCGGCGCCCGCATCCAAGTCGCATGTGAATGGGTACCGACGTTGGAGCAAAAAGCAGACAAGTACACGAGAGGCGTGGTGGCAGACTACCCGATCACACTACCGGTTTAGCAGCGGAGCGTAATCCCATTCATCGTTCGCGCGGCGTCCCTTCGATCCGAGGGTCCTTAGGGTCCTGAGTGGAAGCGTGCAATGCAACAAACGGTCGAGATCTGATCAAGCGAAACGGATATATTTTGCAACTGACGCGCTGGAGAGGCCCTGGCCAAACATGGCGTGTTAGGGGAAATATATTCGTCGCACAGATTAGATCAGAGACCCCACCCGATATGTTTCTCATTTTACCTCTTTTGTGCTCCGCCACCGACACTCCCATTTTCTGTACTTCAGGCAATAATCATATACCATCACACACTGACACAGTCCGCGTGTGCTGGAAACAATCAATTTTTTCAAAAAAAAAAAAAAAAAAAAAAAAAAAAAAAAAAAAAAAAAAAAAAAAAAAAAAGAGTGTCGGCAGGTGGAAGCGTGCAATGCAACAAACGGTCGAGATCTGATCAAGCGAAACGGATATATTTTTTTTGTTTTTTTGTTTTTTGGTCACATCCAGGGGTGAGATGTGCTGCCTGTCAATGACTTCTCGAGGCAGAAGGCCAGGTAGATAATGCTGCCCCCCACCCAAATCCCCACCCCCTCTACACTGTGATGGCTTTTATCTATGCAAAAAAAAAAAAAAATATTTATTTATCAAAAACCCCCTCTACACTGTGTATGGTGTGCGTTGCACAAATGATGACCCTTAGGGTACCCAGCTATGCTACGGTAACTATCGTGCATCATAGCAGGCCGTTTTTTAGGCTTGGGGGGCAGCGGTAGCGTGTTGTTTCGAGCGGTGTGTGAACCGCCTCCGTTCTCTTACGGTACAAAACACCCCGAACGTCCCACCCAACTTATTCTTTTCTCTCTCCATTTTTCTCACTTTTTTTTCCCTTCAAAAGTCGCCTTTTTCCCCTCCTTTTCCCTCTCTTTGTTTCCCCCCCTCTTTGTTTTGCGTGTCCACGAGGACTCTGTGCATTATCATTGCGTTGTTTTTAGGGTGTTGTTCAATTAGGTAGGGCATACGTTCAAATGGTGTTTTTTTTTTTTTTCTTATTTTTTTGTTTTTATACCTACAAAGCGTAGCTGAAACGAGGAATTATTTGTCTTTTTTTTTGTCAGAATTTTTGAAACACAGAATATACGAGACATTTACTGGCTCATTTCGACAGAATAGAAGCAGACTCGTTTGAACGGAGCCTGTTTTTTTTTTTCAGAATCCAAACATGGCGAGTTTTTTTTTTTGTGTCGATACCCCCAGTCACACGACTGCCCTGTTCTGCTCTTGAAAACGCTATTCTTGTGTTCGCAAAAAGGTTTTTTTATTTTATTTTTGTGAGAGCCTCCTTCATCTCTCTCCACTTCTCTTTTTCTTCATTTCCCACCCGTTTAACCAAGATGTGTGTGCCCGCCTGCTCATCTGTTAAGCTTCCTTTATTTGTACTTTCTTGTTGTTGTTTTTTTTCCTCCTCTCTCTCTCTGTTTTCTCTCTTATTCTATTCTTGCTTCTCTAACTTCAAGAGTTCTTTTTAAATATATTTTAGACTTTATTTGTTCGTTCCAAACCCTTGGTTCATAACAAAAAAAGCATTTCGTGAACATTCCTTTTGTGTTCACATGTAGTAAAATGCGTTTCATATCAACGCAAAACAAATTGGTGGTCAGACTAGTTTTTTTTCCATTGTCCCATCTCAGCCTACACCCCTCGACATGCGACATGCAGTAACCTACTGCATCCCAGTCTTCGGGTTGGCATTGTTCTGCAAAAAAATAAAATAGTGGAGCTCAAGCAGCTCCACGAAAAACCAAGAATTAATCAATACTTATTAACCAAGAACCAGGTCATTATTTCACTCAAAGTGAAAATAATGGCCCATATTGGAGTTAGTTAAGGTGATTTTATTGCATTTGGTTATAATTTTTTTTTGACTCCTAATTTTGGAGTTGCATAAAAAGTATAAAGTAACGAATAAAATACCCCCTTGGGTAGCTCATGCCGGTGTCACAAAAAAAGCCAACCCAATCCTGTTCAGCTCAGGAAGTTATGATCAGGAGTTCTAGTGATCCCCGTTGACTGATGAGTGGAAGCGGGAGGAAGATCAGCGGTTTCCACGAAACATGAACAGGGGAGGGCGGGTCACGTGGATTGCCCGTTCGCGGGGGGGCACGTAGTCAAAGTTTTCAAAAAAGAAAAGAACAGGGAATAAAAAAAACCCCCTCCTTCGGGTACTTTATATGTACAGAACCCATCTCTTAGGATGATACCATAATCAAGAAGGAAAAAACCGCTAAACCCCTCTCGCATCATCTGTGCGAGTCTATTTTCTTTTCTTTTCCCCTTTGCATTATTGTTCATTTCTCTCCGTCAAATGATTTTTTTTTTCCTAAATTTTTCTTGCATATTTTTTAACTGTTTTTTGAAGGTGGCTAAAGCACCAGAGGCTTGGTTTCATCTTTTAATTTGTCCACCATGCAAATATCCCGCTACAGAAATGTGTGTGTGTGTTTCTTTTTTTTTGTTTTTGATCGAGGTGACTAAGCACGCGAGTTTTAGTCAGGACTTAAAACAAATTGCCACCCACGAGTAGCAATAACACACAAAAAAACAAACAAACGACTCCAAAGAATAATCAAATCAGACTAAGCACGAGAGGCTTAGGTTCGTCTTATTTCGTATTTAACTTTCTTCTTTTTTTTTCTCTCTCCGAAAGAAAACAGAAAAAGGTATACCAGTCGCTTTAGTTCCCCACTAAGGTGGGTGGAAGAGGCGATTGTCCACACAGCAAAAATCTTCAAAAAAAAAAAAAAAAAAAGAGCCATTGCCACACTCCCCATTCACTGGCAGGGAGCGATGTACCAAGAAAATGCGCTTGCCCTCCCCCCTCCCCTTACAGGTGGGGTGAAGGAAGGTTGTGGAAAAAAACATGTATTTTTGTCCCCATTTTCGTGACTACCCGGCAGGGGGGCGTTCAAGAAGAACCCACCTCAGTCGATTGCTGCTACCACAGTACTATAATTTCAATGCACCTTTTTTGGGGTGGCGACAAGGGGGGTCGGAACTGGGCAGTCACGAAAAATCACGAAAAATCACAAAGAATCATTTTTCTTCTTTGTGATTCTTTGCGACAGGTCGTGATTTTTTGTGATTTTTTGCGATTTTTTGTGATATTTTGTGATATTTTGTGATTTTTTGTGATCTTTTGTGATCGACATATTTTGAGATGAGCTTTTTTTTGTCCCACTCTGGTAGTGTAGTGTACTGTACTCCCAATCCCCTGTGTATACTGTGTATACTGTGTATACTGTGTATACTGTGTATACTGTGTATACTGTGTATACTGTGTATACTGTGTATACTGTGTATACTGTGTATACTGTGTATACTGTGTATACTGTGTATACTGTGTATACTGTGTATACTGTGTATACTGTGTATACTGTGTATACTGTGTATACTGTGTATACTGTGTATACTGTGTATACTGTGTATACTGTGTATACTGTGTATACTGTGTGTACTGTGTATACTGTGTATACTGCGGAAATTGACCAAAAACGAGAACTTGTCCATTTCGGCAAATTGACCCCACCACTGGTCGGACGGATTCCGGAAATGCAAATACCGCCGTTTAAAAGCTTCATCAACGAAAACAAAAAAAAAATTTTCCAACACATGAATGCCCCAAAACGGCATGACAACTGGTAGAAACACGGTAGGGAATCGGTTATGCAGCCACGCCGAAAAAGTTCAATTTTAAGCGAAACTTACACACACTTACGTACAACTGAGCACAACTGAGCATTACTGAGCAGAATTACACCACAATTACAGCACAATTACAGCGGCCCAAAACGGTACACTTTTGTGATTTTTTGTGATTTTTCGTGATTTTTCGTGATTTTTTGTGAATTTTTGTGATCGACAGAATTTGAAAATATTTTTTGTGAATATTTTTTTCCACACCCCCCCTGTCGCCACCCCATTTTTTTTTTTTTTTTTTTTTTTTTTGACTGTTTTTCATCTTCGCAAAGACATTTTTTTGTATTCCTTATTGCATTTCTTTACCACAAAATACCTAGAGAAATCCCAAGCTCCTGTTCGCATCCCCTTTTGGGTGATAACCTGTTTACTCCACAACTCCGTTTGTAAATAACAAACGGTCCTGCTGTTAGAGGTTTGACTGCATGTGTTCGTGGTTTGGGTGGCTTAAGGTATTGTACCGTCCCCGGTGTTTTTTTTTTTTTTTTTTTTTTTTTAGTTTTTTTTTTGTTTTCCAGTGCCAGGCTGCGTCCGCCAATGAACAGTGAGGCGTTTTTTTTTGCACTTTTTCGAAACTTTCTTTCATTTCAGACTTATTTTATTATTTCAACATACAGGGTTCGTTCTGTAACCCCCTCTTTGGTGTTTTGTTCCTGCAGACCAGGGGCAAAAACCCTTTCCCAAAAAAATTGGCGGGATGGGATTTTTTTTTTTAAATCTGTTGAAAGGTGATTTACTGCCAGTAAGCAACGATAGGCTGAAGGTCATCTAACTAGCCTTTTCTCTAATATTGTAGATGCAATACTTTAGATGTGTGTGATATCATTTTTTTGTTTTGTTTGGGCTATCCTAAGTGGGATGTGGTCCAGAAATGTGTGTACTGTGTGAGGCACATTCATCTTTCAAGTTATCTGTAATTACGGGAGGAGCCACTGAAACTGTTCAAACAGGCTTTCGTCCACCCCCCCTACCCTTCCCAGTCCACACCACGTTGTAGCGAAAGAGGCGCCGCTTCGTCGTGTTACGCGTGACAGAAGAAGAAAAAGGAAAAAAAAAAAAAATGACACTTACGGTGGACCCCTGACCCCCTCAAATCCAAGGGTTGTTTTAAAAGTATTTTATTATCCCGGGGTGCCAAAGAAACATTCTCGAAAGAAGAAGAAAAAAAAAGAAAGAAAAAAAAAAATCTGGCGAAGAGAAAATATTCCCTCAAAAAAAAAAATTTTTTTTTTTTGGGGAGAACTCTCTGTCGAGCGACAAAAAACGAAGACCCCGCTGTTTTCATTTTGTTTCTTAATATTTTTGTGCACAGTGGGGAAGGCACACACAATACACACACAGAGAGAGGGGGTTTTCACCACCACCCCCCCCCCCCCCCCTTTTTTTTCTACTTTTTTCCCGATCACCTTCCTACAAGACAAACTTCTCGCCACTATCGTGATGGCATTGATTGTATCATGGTGAGTGAGCACGAGAGAGACACTGAGCTTTTCATTCAATACCATTTTCTTTCAGATGTGTATGCACGGTGAGGTGCATTCATCTTTTTCATTTAATTTAGGATTTTCCCCAAATCATTCCTTTCTTCCAATGCAAAAAAAATATCTGAATAATACAGGAAACGCGAATAGTCGCGGAAAATATATACCGTAATTGTAAAAATATTGGGACGTAAAAAAGTTGAAACGTAAAAATGTTGGGCCGTAAAAATGTTGGGACAGCTGGGCCAAAAATTCCCGTCCCAACATTTTTACGGCCCAACATATTTACGTTAGGGCATTTTTACGTAGATTTTGTTAGGGAAGATTTGTCTTAGCATTTTTTTTTTTTTTTTTTTTTTTTTTACGATTACCTAGCGAGTAGGCGGGTTGAACGTCACTGGCACGTGTCAAAGTTTTCAAAAAAAAAAGAGAAAAGTTCGATTTCGGCCTCAAAAATTACCGTGACACCGATTTGTCACGGAATTTTGTCACGGAATTTTTTTGAAAGATTCGATTTCGTGACAAAAAAAAATCGATTTCGTGACAAACCGATTTTTTCATTGACAAAAAAAATTCGATTTCGTGACAAATCCAAAAATTCAGTGACAAAAAAATGTCAATGAAAAAATGGATTTTGTCAAGGAAACCGAACTTTTTGTCACGGAAAAAGTCGTGACAGAAATGGATTTTGTCAAGGAAACCAAATTTTTTGTCACGGAAAAAGTCGTGACAGGGCACTGGGTACTGGGTACACTGGATACAAGGATAAAAGTCGTGAAAGAGCAACCACAGCTCCACATGACAAACACAAAAGTGTCCAGTCACGTGGGGCATTCATGCACTGAGGAGATAATGTTCCAACAATTTACAAGAAAGATTACTTAACCTACTGCTGGAAGTTGCCAGGTCGTAGTAACACACAAAGTGTGCCTCCGTTCGGGAAGACCGGATATTCTAGAGATCAAAAAGGCCTCAAGAATATCTTCCGGTAGTCAAGGTATAACCGAATGAACGGCCCAAGACCCCCGTGGAGAAGTTAAATGTGTAATGCTATCAGGTAGAAACTGCGAACACTGTCTTACCCTCCTCAATGCATGGTGGAAGATGTCTTTACAACAAATATCCTGTACCCAGGTACCCAGGTTCCCAGACCCACGTAGTACCACGTCGCAGTACTACGCAAAATTTACCACCAGACCCCGTCTTCGTGCACCTTAAGTACAACGCCGCAGACAGGCCAAACATGCGTTGGACTCAGAGGAATGCCTGCTGTGCAGTGTATCAAACATGAGAACCAACTCCCAGAAACAAGGGGCGCCTTTTGGCGGGCGTTGTTGAGGGTGTTTGGGGTGCAAAGTTTTCCACAATTTTGATGCGCGGGTACAGAAGTGTTATCTTGTTCTTTCATCTCTAGGAATGTAAATGTCAATCGCGTTTAACTACCACTAGGGCTTGTTCAGTGAACCCACAAGGGGTCGAAGGGGGTTGGTTATCCCATAGCTATCAAAGGTTGTGTCGACCAGGCTAAACCACTATGTTACGCTGTACGTTGTTAAATCCGAAGAAATAACACTTTAGCAGCCGCAGGAAGTTTGCTAAAAAGAGTGCCTCACGCTACACAAACCACCACCCGCGATTGACTTAGATGTTATAACAAAGAGAATTCAGAACAAAACAACACCCTGCCCCATACACACTAAATTGTCATGCTTCGAGAGCATGCCTGGGCCAAAATTACTATGACGAAAAGGCAACAAGACCACCCACAAGGAGTGTGAATTGTGCACTGGTTTTCTGGGGGAACAAACAATATTTTCTTGTGTCTAGTCCTCCGGAAGCAGAGGACAGACTTTCCGGAAGGTTTCCAAAGGTCGAATTTCTTGCACTAGCTATGCTCCCTGGTTAATGGCTATAGCAGTGACTGACAAAGTGTTCCCACCCCCCTTTCCACCACCATAATAACCGAACTCTGCTTATCAAACCACAATCTGAATCTGCTTCCGTCGCATGCGCTGGTGGATTCGATCTGTTTTGGTGTGTGTAATGGAATGTATGGGTGAGGGTTGGGGTATTAGGTATAGAAACTTGCGCACCCATTAATTTTTTACCGAATGAAAATGAAATCTGCAATGAGTGTCTGCTGCATATCATTTAGTGGGGCTGGCCTCTGGCCAGAGGCGTGCAAACCTGACCGTGTTCGCGATATACTAAGTCTTGCATAATCATAAAGTTATCATACCTTGTGTCTTCAGTCTCTGCCCTTAGGTTTCTAGACAGCTCAAGAATGGCCTCTTTTGTGTTTGTCAAGTGGCTGTCTGGTCACTTTTCAGTGACTGGCGGGTTGGCTGTCACGACTTTTTCCTTGACAAAATCCATTTTTTTCAATGACATTTTTTTGTCAATGAAAAAATGGATTTGTCACGAAATCGAATTTTTTTTTTGTCAATGAAAAAAGTCATTTGTCACTAAATTGAATTTTGTGTGTCAATGAAAAAATCGGCTTGTCACGAAATCGAACTTTTTTTGTCACGAAATCGAATCTTTCAAAAAAATTCCGTGACAAAGTACCGTGACAAATCGGTGTCACGGGTATTTTCGAGGCCGAAATCGAACTTTTCTCAAAAAAAAAATGCTAAGACAAATAGGCTCAAGCCAAAGTAGCCCAAAAAATGTTGGGCCGTAAAAATGTTGGGACGAGCGAGCCTTTTTTGGGCTGTCCCAACATTTTTACGGCCCAACATTTTTACAATTACGGTAATGTCAGTAAAAAAAAAATAGAACTGATTTTTAACGAGTTGACCAGCAACTACCTCCTTCTATTCTTCTGGTCGCACAACACTTACAAACTAAAACCTATACCAACCCATACAGCTCAGTGTCAAGGAATGTTATTTAGGGTGGAATAAATCCCCCCAAAATCGGACAAAAAAAAAAATACAAGAAAGCCAATTGCAAGAAGACAAAATACCGTCTTTTGAAAAAATATGGACCAGAAATAACATGGACCAGAATAATGATGGACCAGAACAATCATGGACCTTTTGGGATTTTTTTTTTTTTTATGGACCTATTTTTCTGGTCCGACATATGTGTGGGGTTTTTTTGTACTTGTCCAGAATTTTGACAGGGAGTCGCGCGCGCGAAGCGCGTGCGACGACCGCTTGTGTGGGGAGAAAGCTCGGAATGGGTCTACCGGGCCACATATAAGCCGAGATGCCCCGCCAACGTGCGGTACCGAAAGCTCGGAATGGGTCTGAAAATGGACAAGTTCAAAAAAAAAAAGCCTAACACAGATGGACCAGAAATAACATGGACCAGAACAATGATGGACCAGAACAATTATGGACTTTTTGGGATTTTTTTTTTTTATGGACCTATTTTTCTGGTCCATAATTTTTCAAAAGACGGTAACTCTAAAAAAAGGGTATTTTTTTTTCTTCTTTGACAACTTCTTCTTTAAAACGAGATCAAGAAAACCCATGTGTTTTTATATTTATACTCCTCTATGTTATTTTTTGCTTCTCCTCTCTCTCTTTTTTATTGCTTTGTTTTTCTTCATTTTTTACTCTTTTTTTGAAGGTGGCTAAATTTTCTTCTCTATCTTTTTTTTTCTTTTTGTGCTTTCTCTTCTTTAGAAAGTACCGTATTCGTACGAATTAGCGACCGTAAATATGTTCGGACCTTTTCAGGATTTTTCTGGTTCGACCTTTTTTACGGTCGAACATTTTAACGAATACGGTATATGAAACACTTTTTTTTTTTTGTCTATCTTTCGCAGGCTCTCCGCTAGGATTTCCGATTTTGAAAATATTCTGTTGATGGTCCACGTTGGTGGGGTACATGCTTGCGCCGCAGGCGCACGGTACGCAACTTTTTTTTTTACCAACGCCCGATTTTGACTTTTTTGGGACGTTTGAGCACTCACCTCTCCATATCTTCTTCTCCTGAGCTTTTTTGACAGGTAGAACGGGTCTGAACCACTTAGCAGAACTTTTTTTTTTTTTCTTTTTTTCCCCATTTTCAAAAAGTTCTGTTGACAATCAACAGAACTTTAGTACCTAGCGGAGTGCCTGATCTTTCGATTGAAAAGAATATCTTAATCATTTTGTACAGTAGATGTGTGCGCGGGTGTGGCATTCATCTTTGACCGTTTTCCTTATCTTACAACAAAGCACAGTGAATATTTTACAGGTGTAGGAACTACACTTGTCAAGAATTTTTATCAAAAAAAAAATAAATAAATAAACGGTAGTGGAGTGCATCCCTCGGGTTGTGTCTAATTTTCTACTTGATTGGCTTACAACAGTGCACTACGCCACAATCACAATCGGTTTACACTAATACAACCAAGTTTTTCACACATAAAAAAAACGAACCTTTTTTTTTTAGATGCTTCAACTCTGTCTCTACAAAAAAAAAATCCCTGAAAGAAAGCAACTGTGTGTGTGTGTCCAGCACACATCGCGCTCTGGGCCAAATACTTAGCTTGGCTCAGGCAATTCGGTGTATGGTGGGTATTACAGAGTGACATGAGTGAAATGCAAGCAGAAAAGAGGGTGCAGGGCAAGCGGCTGTATATTGAAAATAATATTATACGGCGGTCGTACAACAAAAACCGTTCTTTTATTTTAAAAAAAAGGCACGCCGTTGTGCGTTAAGCGTTTCTCCCCCTGCTTTGATCAGGTGTGTGCCCGTGAGGCCATTTCCCAGTTTTCTTATCTTATCACAATGCCCCTTTTCCTGCCCTGCCATTTGAGGGTTAGTATCCCTTAAAAACACAAATTTCATCATATTTGCTGTGCAAATCTTTTTATAAAAACTATTTTATATACTTTGTATTCAGTAGAATAGAAAGTGTATGAAATTTTTTTGACTGAGATGCGTTTTCGCACGTTTCAACTACTCTTTTTTTTTATTAAGGTGAGGACGCCGAGGCCCATCTCCAACCTTTTCAAAAAGCGAGTCTACAAAGGAAGCGCATGTCTTTCGCAAACCCCCTTTTTTTTGTCTCATTGCTTTATTCCCATGGGTGTTACAGTGTCTGTTCCCGTAGAGGGGATTTGGCATTATCAACGCCTCTGTGTTTTTTTTTTTTTTTTCAAATATTCATAAAAAACCAAGTTCTTGACAATAGGAAATAGAATCGTTAGGTGCGTGTCCACTAATTGTTTCTTTTCTTTTTCTTTTTTGTGCACAGGCACATTCAGTTTTTTGTTTTAAAGTTTTTTTTTTTTCTTTCACACTAGCAGAGATTCAATCAATGGGGGGAAATGTTTTTCCTTCCTGTACTCTGCGTGCCGGTTCGTCTGGTGAGGCGTTAAATGCACTTTCAGGTGCTATTTCTATTTGACACTCTCATCCCGAAGCTGTACTCATTTGGTTGTTATAGGACTACACTCACTAAGTGAGTGGTGAAGGCACTAGGTCCATCTTTTAGACAACTTTTTTCTTTTCACGGCGGACTACTCAGGGGGGGGGGGGCTACATGCTAATCCAAATGAACAGTGTTTTACGACCAGAAACGCTGCTAGTTTGGTCGTTACTACTGTAGTTTCCATTAGTAGTTCAAAAATGGCTAGTCCGCCGTATTCAGGTGCTGTCTCCCCTCGCTCTCTCTGCCTTTATCAGACTATCAGGGGTTGTGCAGTACCCACTTTCCCTCCCAGAATCCTCTCATCGCACGCTTTGCCGCTGGTTTAAATCAAAAGATGCATGTATGATAGTATTCCCTTTGCCCCTCCAGGAATCACTCTGCATGTACCCAAGCTTATTTTTTTGTTTTAATTTTTCGTCAAACAACATGAGTATGTTTGTTGGTACAACCCTGCATCGAACAAGATATGTAACGCAAAAAAAAAAAAGAAAGAAATTATAGTGGAGTTCATCCTCGGGGTGTCTACACTAATACAACCAAGTTTTCAAAGAAAAAAAAAAAAAGAAAAAAACAGAAAAACAGAAAAAAACACATCTGCTCCCTTTTCTTCTCCAAATATTGAAGCTCTCTCTCACGCAGCAAAAGAGGATCATGAGTTTTGTGAGGTCTCATGTCTCTTATTACATGTAAGCGTCATACTCTATCAGGTATGACGTTGTAACGACGCAAACAAGCTTTATCACAAAAAAGGTGACTCTGTGAAGCGCAAACCATTTTTTTTTTTTGGGGGGGGGGAGTGAAAAGTGAACTGTATACACATTTCACTTTCACCCTTTTTTAAAAAAAAGTTTTCGGAAAAAAATGGTGATTTTGTCGATAAATTTTACGCGGGGGAGAAAAAAAAAAACTTTCACCAACAACATGCCCAAGAGAAAATTAAAATCTAAAAAAGTAAAAATAAATCTCATCAGCAGCAATGGCTACATCTGGTGCCATCTTTCCTCTTTCCCCTTTACCCTGGGCTATAGTCTGTTCTTGTATTTTGGTTCTGCACTTTTTACGAATAACTGATGTTCCGGAGGGGGAGATATAGTCCTTGACACAGGGGGCTACTTTACCCGGGTTTGCCCCCTAGATTGATTATTTTTCTCTCTCTCTCTCTTTTTTTTCCTAAAATAAAATGATGTTGGTTCCTAAGCTTATAACTCAAGAACGACTCATTTTATTTGTTTATATTTTTTTGTGCAAGGTGCGCGGGGTGGGGTGAAAAAGGTTGTGGCCCCGTTCGCCTGTACCACACCCAGACCCTTGCACTCCATTTTTATTTTTTTTTATTTTTGTGCAGAACCAGACGAGACACAACGGGTGCAAAGTAGGCGCAAGCCTACCCACCCGAGCTCTCCTCAGCCGTTCCCTTCTATATCTCTCCCCCTTTCCCCTTCAACGCTGGTTGAGGGGAGTATAGCTCAAAATGGATGTGATGCAACATCACTTTGAGGCAAAAAAGAAAAAAAAGAAATAAATTTTTTTGACGAAAAATAAAAAAATAAAAATGACGAAAATGAACGCATATTCTCCAATTTATTAATATGTGTGTAACTTTTTTAGGTTATATTTGATAAGAAGGCCCAAGAAAAAAAATGGTGCACTTATGTACGCGGTAATAAAAGGCATTTTTTTTTTTAAATGTGGATACGTTCTCTGTCTTTTTTAAAAAACCCCTGTACAATTTAGAAAAGAATGATCAGGATATGAACAGAGCAGAGTCCCTTCCCCCCCCATCATGCTCATCAATTCGTCTGTACGCCGTGACGACGACTATTTGTGTTTGCAAAATCAGTTGGTGGAAAAAAATCCCCTAAGTGGGAATATGTCCCAGTACCGTTGAGCGTTTTTTTTTCTTGTTTTCACCATATAACACCTGATTTTTACCCCGCGTATAGGCGCGTATGAGTGCGTAAAGGCGTGTACGGACGGTCCGTATATGCCTGTACGGACCTATACGGTCCTATGCGGCCCTTTTCGCGACTATACACGCCTATACGCGGGGTAAAAATCAGGTGGTATCCTATCAATTTATTGATTGCATAAATATTATGATGAAAATACTTGTTTTCTTCTAAAGGTGATTACGTACACTTTTAGTATCTAACCAGATTTTTTTTTTTTTTTTTTTTTTTTTTTTTTGGATGTGTGTGTGTGAGACGCACATTTTTGTCTCTCAAATTTTCTTTTCTTTTTCTTTTTTTCCATTTATAGATGTGTGTTTGAATCACAACTTTCACCATTTTTTTGTTTTATTTTTTTTTTGCTTCGTTTGGACAAAAAACCAACCTCTCAAGGCTTCTTTTTTTTTTGTTCGAACGATTTTTTTTTTCTTTTCCCGAACAAAAAAACAAGGCTCGACTGCACATAGTGGGGGGAGATCTGTGCAGCCTGTATGTTCCCCCCGATTTTCGTGGTAAATGGGGAGGCGCTTCCGTTTAACGGCAACCCACAAGAGTAGAACAACAACCAAACTTTTGAGAAACAGACGCCAATGAGACCTAGAGTCTCTCTTCTTACTTGTGTGCTACAGACAAACATGACAACGCTAACCACGACTGCCACGGCAGAGCGGGGTCCCTAACGGTTCACTGGGGGGGATCCACATAGATAAAGAAAACAAAAAATACGAAAGCAAGGAAGAAAACCAGTAAAAAAAAAAAAAAAAAAAAAAAAAAAGGCCAACAAAATTTCATTATCTTTATTTGGGGGGGCAATCCGTCCCATAGCCCCCTCTCCCCAAGAGAAAAAAAAAAGTATCTGTGTGTGTGGGGGGTTTTTTTTTTGACTTCATCTGCAACGACCCTTTCCCCGCAACTCCTTCAGGACAGCTACGCAGAGGTTTGCATCTCCACATTCCGTTCTCCTTTACCATATGCCCCTAGGCTACGAACGACACTTATAACAAACAGAGCACAAAGTAGTCTTTCAAAACAAACCAAAACGTTTTCAAAGTCCGTTTGTCAGTCTCGGCGGCGATCGTGTTCAAGCCGGACAAAGATCCTTCATATTCCTGCCAGGTGGTCCGTGGCTCCAGCAGTTCACGCAGTGTCGGAGAAGTGCTCTACCAATGCTGTAATCCTGGGGAAAGAGTAACGTAAACCAGACTTTTTCCTACCTCACGAGGACGAAGTTGTGGGGGTCGGGTACACTCATTTCCTTTTGCGTCCGTCATTTTCTTCTTTAGCTTCTCTTTATGATCTACCATACCATCTTACTCTTTCCCACTTCCTGTCGGAACACCCGAGAAGGTTATCTGCCCATATCTATATGTACTCCTATCCTATCTTCATACACACCCCCTTCAGGAAGGACACAACACAATGATGGATCTTGACTCCCCTCCAGGCGCGCAGGAAGAGACAAATGTGGAGACTGCTCCAGCACCGACACCACCGCCACCTGCGGTCGCTGCGCCGGTGATGGAAGCAAAGACCCGGATCGAAGTGTGCGTTCGGGTGCGTCCAGAAAATGCGTTTGAGCAGTCGCAGTCGCGACACCGTAATATCATTCAGGTGCAGGACAATGTTATTTTTATTGATCCCGATCCGGGCAACCGTACGATCCCCGGGAGCAAGCGCCGCCGCAAGCTGGAGTACGGCTTCGACACTGTGTTCGGGCCAAACACCTCGCAGCAGGAGGTCTTCGACGGCACCGTCAAGGAGCTCATTCCGTCGCTCTTCGCTGGCTACAACTCCTCTGTCTTCTGCTACGGCGCAACCGGCGCAGGCAAGACACACACCATGATGGGCGACGAACTCTCCATGCCCGGCGTCATCCCCCTCGCAGTGGCTGGACTCTTCAAGCAGGCTGAGCTGGAGCAGGGCGCACGCCACGTCCAGCTCTCGCTCGCATACTGCGAGATTTACAACGAAACCATCCGCGACCTGCTTGCCGAGAAGCAAAAGCCGCTTGACTTCAGGGTCGGTGAAAGCGGTGGGCAGGTAGCCGGGCTGACCTGGTGGGAGCCGGGAAGCGCGGTGGAAGTGCTGCGTCTGGTGTCTATCGGAAACTCCAAGCGTGTCAAGGCAGAAACGAATGTCAACGAAGCGTCGTCCCGAAGCCACGCCATCCTCCAGCTAGTGGTCAAGACCAAGCCGCTTGGTGCGGAGATCAACAGCGTCTCACAGATAGGAAAGTTATCTCTCATCGATTTGGCAGGCTCCGAGCGTGCAGCTGCCACAGAAAACCGGGGCATGCGCTTAAAGGAGGGTGCAAACATCAACAAATCTCTTCTTGCTTTGGGCAACGTCATCAACAGCCTTGCCGCAAAGAAACGCAAGGCGACCTTTATCGGGTACAGAGACTCCAAACTGACCCGCATGCTGCAAGACTCTCTCGGAGGAAACTGCCGGACCCTCATGATCGCGAACATCAGCCCCTCCTTTTTGACGTACGAAGACACACATAACACTCTCAAATACTCGAACCGCGCGCAGTCCATTCAGGTCACCCTTAAGAAGAATACTACTGTCATTTCGGCTCATATCAGCAAATACAAATCGATTATTGAGTCGCTTCAGGGGCAGGTATCGAGCCTGCAGGACCAGCTTATGTTGTCGCAGAGTCAATCACAGAAGTTCCGCGTCATTGCGGAGGAGAGAAGAGACACGGCTGCCTCTGATGTAGCACAGCAAGGCGAGCAGAGGCTGAAGGGGCTGTCGGAGGCGTTGCTGACGTTGTTGGGGCGGATCTCCGAGCATGAGACGAAGAGGAATGAATCGCTTCTGCAGCTTCGGTTGGGGCATGCGGAGATCCTCCGGTGGAAGCATACTGCATCCGGAAACGGGCAAGAACCGGTGCGCATTGTGACTCTCAAGGCCGACATTGTCATGCTGCAAAGCCAAGTCGCCGTCGCAGACTGTGAACTGCAAACCGCAAAGGCAGACTACCAGGTCGCCATCCGGCAGCTCTCAGACTTCACCGCGACGCTGCCTCTGCAGAATGCGGCGGATCAGAAGTTCTTAGGGGGGCTTCTCCGTGAACACCAGCTCCGCATGGATAAGGCGCAGTCCGAATCCTACGTGCAATACCACAAAAGCCGTGAACAGCATTGGGAGCAACGCTTCCACGAATTAGAGCAGACCTGGAACGAAATGACCTGCCGCCTCTCCGACACCCTCAAGCGTGGCGGCACTGCAGACGACGTGAAGGCGACCCTCTCCGTGGGACGCAAGTGGAAGCTCCTGTCTGAGGCGGTCGATGCTTCGAGTGTCGACAACCTTTTGCAGGAGGAGGTGCACACCGAGGCGATGGAGGTCGACGACTCGCTGGTCCCTCTTGCAGACTCCAGCAGCCCGCAGTACCCAGAGCGGCCTAGCTTTGGGCTGGGTCTCAACTATCTGGAACGTCCGAAACGACCGACCGTTTCGCAACGCCCGGACATCAGCAACAATGTCACTGAGAGCAAACCTGCGAGAATCGCCAGCGGCAGTGGTAATGGCGGCGGCAGTGGCAGTGGTGACCGCCCTGCCCCCCGCAGGGTACCCTCATACATGAAAGCAACCAACTCCTCCGTCCGCTTCAAGAAGGAGAAGCGCACCGCAGCACCACCCCCACCTCCAATGGACGCAAACGACGTCGCCACAGAGCCGCCACGCTGCAAAGGTGTACCACGTACCCCCAACGCATCTGGGAGCAGCCCTTCCTTTTTGAAGCCAACACGGTCTGCAGTGGCTAGGGCACACACAAAGCGTGTGGAAGGCCCACCAGCAGAGATGCCGAACGACCCACGTACAAACCTGCTGGAAGAGAGGAGGAGGCAGAGGAAGCTGGCGCAGGTGGAGGGAGGGGGAGGAGGAGGAGGAGGGGGTAGCAGTGCAGCAACAACGCCCGCCGAGGTGCACCCCCTCCAGCAGCAGCAGGTGAACACAATACACACAACGCTGCCGCAGCAGGGTCTCAAGCACCCCCTCGGGGTCTCGGCGTCGCAGGTATATGATTTTTTTTTTGTACTGTCATGAGTGGGCTTTCATTACAAAGACCACATCATTTTCCGTGTGATAATGTTGGAACGGTAGAACATTTTTAAAACGTTCCAACATTATTTCGTTAACGCTAACCACAACCACCACAGGCATTGCGCGGCAGGAAGCGCCCCCATGGCAGCCCAGAAGACCTTGAAGAACACCAGCCAAAGGTACGATACAATTTTTTTTTTGAGTATTTTTTTCTCTCCAGTCAGGCCACTCTCCATTCGGGGAAACTTCATTCGAGTGAGGTTGGGTCTACTGTGTGTTGTAAGTAACCTAGAAACTTTTTCTTTCTTTTTTATATGAATCTAACTTTTTTTTCCCCTTCAACTTCAACACTTCACCACTCTCCCCTCCAACAGCGTGGAAGGCTCAGCGATGAGTTTGTAAATCTATAGATATTCCCCACAACTTCCCCACAAACTTGCTCAAGAAAATGCAAGCAAAACAAAACGAAAACAAAAACCTTCAAAAGAAAAAAAAGCGAGTGCAAAGCGCACTACTAACTCCCCACAATAGAACTCTAGACTTTGCCCGTCCCTCTCATTCCCCATCGGGGATCCCCTCTCCCCCCTCCTCGCCCCGCCCCATTGTTTAGAAGAGAGCTCTCACAAAGGTTCTATTCATACATTAATGACATTTGCATTTTTTTTTAAACTGCTGCTGGAGAGTCCTGACCACGGCGCACGAAACCAACTGATCCAAAAAAAGCAAAACAAATAAAAACAAATAAAAAACCCCTTGTTTTTCTCTTTTTTCACATTTTTGCAGGGGTCTCAAACGTGTTGAAATTAAGTGTTTGTATCGTATCAACACCAATCGGTATAAGTGTATAGCGTGAATGTTAAAAAAAAAGAATGCAACGGTGCCCAATACCGGCGCTATTTTAAAAATAGGTTGCAATGCAATGATAATGAACCCCCTGCGTCTGCTTATTGTAGGGGGTGGGTGAGGCGGTTTTTTTTGCACGTTGTGAATAATTAATTTAGATTTTAGAGTTGCCCCGCGTACTAGTGTTTTCTAGGAGAGGGTGTTTTTTCCTTCTTTTTCTTTGCACTTCAAATTTCTCTTAGATCCTTCCCCACCCCCCCGCGTCTCCCAATCTCTCCCATCTTCCCCGGCATAAGAAAAAAAAGGGGAAAAAAAACGCTCCACCAACATTTGTTTATTTTGTTAAAACTGCCCAGAGAAGGGCCTCCAGCCGTTTTTATACTTTTTTGCCGCCTCATGAAATGAAGGAGGAAAATAGAAACAAAAGCATTTTTTTTTTTTGAACACACTATGCAGTTCTGGGGGACAGAACCGCGCTGCAGAGCCACTCCTCACCCAAACAGGTCGAGGTGTTCCGTGTTTGGCGTTTCACCACAACCTGTCTCCCATGGGTTGTTATTGTGTGATGAGTGTTAAGTGTCTATAAAGTGACTAAGCACGAGAGGCTTAGGGTCATCTTATAAACAATTCTTCTATTTTTCTTGATAAACGATTAGAAGAGGGGGGTAATTCTCCTGTGGGGGTATGGGTGGTATCTACTCTCTCTAATTTTCTTTTTGCAGGAAAAAAAAAAGCGCAGGAATGGCAGACATTCACCATTTCAAGTTTTTTGTTGTCATCACTCGAGTCGTCTTCGCTGATCCATCATCCTTTCCTCAGCCTTTTTTGCGCCATTTTTGCGAGGATTTTCCTTCATCGCTTCCTGCTATGTTTGCACGACCATGCTTGCATGCTTGCATGCTTGCATGCTTGCATGCTTGCATGCTTGCATGCAATGCTGCAAATGATTCACCACACACGCTAATTTTCTTCTACTTAGGTTTCCTTTTACGTCTTCTGTTGTTGGCCTGCGAGGGCACTTTGTGCTTTCACCCAACTGTGTGTCAGGAGGTACCTGCATTAATAACTTTACTTTCTTCTACTACTTAATCTTCAAACACAACAGAATACACCCACACACACACACACCCCTCACCCTTTCCCACACCTCCCACCCCCTCTACACACAACGAGGATTGCCGGCTGTGTGTCTGGCCTTGCCAACCCTCTCCGTTCTGGTGCGAGGGGGGGGCGAGATAGGGGGAATACTAAAACCCTTTTATCCTTTTTGACCCACCCCCACCCCCTCTTTTCTCTCTTAACAATAGGCGAATAAAGCTGTCAGGATGGGGTGTGGCTCGAGCCACACGGCACCACCGGAGCGTGGTACGGCGACGGAGGATAAGAAGGGGAACCAACCGACCCCCCCAGAGAAGCACCCCAACACAAAATCAGGCCAGCAGCAAGGGGCGCAGCCACAGAGCAATGTGGCGGACAACAACACCACCGCGCGGCCAGCCGCAAAAACAACCCCACCATCAGCAGCGTCGAGCAACCTCCCCGGATGCAAAGCGGGCAAAGACAAATACATGGCACTTCCGTGCATGCGTGCCTGCGACCAAGATGGAAAGCTTTATTACCTTGCCTGTTTTTGCAATGACTTTAATGATTTGAGTGGCCTCAGTGTTGTTTGCCGGAGTGTCACCGGGACGGTGTGGATGCGCTCTATGACAGACGAAGAGGTGGAGACGTGGAAGGTGTCATCAAACATCCAGATGGCGTGGTCCGCCTTCTGGCGTTCCCTTAACGCTGCCTTTGTGAAGAGCGAGCCGCCACGCGCCATTGCCACGACCGGGAACAAACGCCGTCTTGACATTCCACTGCGACTGAATAAGGACAAAAGCGCGCTCATCTCCATCGAGCTCGCAAACTGCGGCGACGACGACTCGCTGACCCACCAGCACTTCTTCCTCCCCTTCCTCTCTGCGTACACCAAAAGGAACCAAACACCCCCTCCCAATGCAGAGGTCCTCAACGTGACGGAGGGGCGCATCAACATCATTGAGGTGACCTTGGAGAGCCGTGAGGAGTCGATAGAAACCAAGGGCAAGATTCTAGATGGGCTGCGTGCAGAAGCAAAGGAATGCCAGGCAGAGCAAGGCGTCACAACAGGCACGGTAGACAGAATGGAGAAGCAGGTGCGCAAAGCCATCAAATTCTGCGAGCACGGCCGCGAGGTGCACCACCTCGACGGCCTCTACAATGAAGGCGGTGCGCGCTCCTTCCAGCACATCCCCTGGGCCATCGAGCACGAACCCGTCTACGTCGACACCCGCGACGAGATCCTCAACCTCCTCGTCGAAAAGTACGAAAGCGTCGACGGCAGCCACGTCCCCAAAACCGTCATCCCCACCGACCCAAAAGCAGTCGAGATTCTCAAAGGTGTTGAAGACCAAGCAACGGTGTGGCGTGTCCTTGAAAGCCTTGACAGGCTTGATGAAAACGGCTTTGATGCGTTTGAGCTGGATGAGTTGACGAAGGGTGGTATGCAAAAAAAAACACCTTTTTCTGTACTTCATTCACTGAGGTCCTCCCCCCCCACACAGAAAGGGTTCACCTTCTCCCAGACACACCTGAACCCCCTCATAGCTACTGACCTTTTTTTTTACACCCCCCCCCCGGAAAGGAAACACATGAAAATACATGAACATCCAAAACCCTTTACACCAACCCCCCCTCACAGGCGCGCTCCTCCACACTGCCTGGGCATTGACATTACGATACGGCCTCTGCGAGTACTTCGGGATTGACAAAACAATACTCTACAACTTCTGGATGGCTGTGACCGCGGGGTACCACCAGAACCCTTACCACAATGCAGTGCATGCAGCTGATGTCCTGCAGTATACACATTACATCATCGGGCCCGGCAAGATGGGCAGCTTGACTCGTATGAAGAAAGAAGACGAGCTCGCCTGCATTGTTGCAGCAGGGATCCACGACTACGACCACCCGGGGTTCAACAACCTCTTCCACACGAAGAGCTCCGCGTACCTCGGGATTTTGTACAACGATCGGTATGGCTCTTCCTACCAAATACTATTAATATTCTTCTACTGCACGGTTTTTTGGGTGCGATCTGCCACAGAAATTGATCATCTTTTCAATTTTTCCCGGCTTTTTAAAAAGAACCCAACTCAGTGGTTTTGAGAAGAGGCTCATGTACCCCTTTTTTGCTTTTCCCGTTGCTCATGAATCATTATTAGCGTGCTCACCGTATGTAACAATCCTATCAGGTCGATCCTAGAGAACCACCACTGCTCTTGTGTGTTCGAGCTGATCCGACACCCTAAGTTTAATATCATGGCGTCGCTCACGGACGACCAGAAGAAGGAGGTGCGAGACATCATTGTCGAGTTGCTGCTCTCCACGGATATGGGCAACCATGCAAAGATCTTCAGCCAGTTCCGCCGGCGGGCAGCAGAAAACCCTGATTGGTATTCCCGCAGGGAGGACGTTAAGTTGGGCATGGTCATGGCCATCAAGGTATGAATAAAGACGCTTTTGGTCTCAAGAGATATGGAGGAGACCTTCCCCCCTTTTTTTTGACGTTTTTTTGGGAAACAGAATTGTGAGATTGTTCACTTTTTTTTATCCATGTAAAACTCTACAGATGGCGGATATCGGAAACTGCAGCAGACCAAAATCGCTTTATTTGAAATGGGCGGACCGCATTGCTGAGGAGTTCTACGTGCAGGGTGATGTGGAGAAGAGACTGAGCCTCTCAGTATCCCCTTTCATGGACAGAAAATCGCACTCTGCCGACTTTTCCAAAGGGCAAATGTCCTTCATGAACTACATCGTGCTTCCCATGTTTGATGACGTGGCCCAGCTGCTTCCGTCCCTCCAGCACCTGGTCACCCAATGTACCGCGAACCGTTCGATCTGGTCCAACGAGGAAATCATCGGAACTGAAACAAAGTGAACATTATGAAACGCTGAAGAAAATACAAAGAAAATGTCAGGATTTTATGTCTTTTTCATCTTTATGTTTTGGGGGAAATGATGAAGTGTAATATATAATTACTAGGTGGGCACAACCCCGTTTTATGAGCATCTTCCAAAGAATCGGAAGTTGCAGGGGATGGGGGGATAGGGGGGGGCATACCTAGAAGGCGAATTTCGTATTCGCCCTACATTCGGATTCGAATATGGCATATTCGCCTATATTCGGATCCGAATATAGGGCGAATATCATATTCGCTTTCTAGGTATGCTTAGGGGATAGGGGGTAATGCATTTATAAATGTTTGGCAAAAATATTTTCTCAGAAACAAAGAGTGATGCAGCAGGGAAGGTTTTATTATCAGGGTGCGTGACGAGAACAGCACATCCACTCTTTTTGTACTCGTGCTTTCATCCGGATGGCTGGCATCGTACAGTGGGTCAGTCGGAGGTGCCTGCATCCACTACAGTCTCTTTTCAAGTATTTTCGTTTTGCATCGCAGCATACTTTGGGAGTATGGCAATATCAGATTGAAAACCACGAAAAATGGATACAGGACTGCAAGGTTGGGGGATACACTTTGCCACGAGAGGGCTGTTTGTATTTCAAGTCAAAAAATTTTATTGTGTTTCCATTGTTCATGATTTTTACCCATGCCACCATCTCCCCCCTTTTTATAATATTTCAACTCTCAGTGGAAATCGTCATTTTTCCTTATCTTTCGGGTTTTATTTTTGACAACACTCCGGGGGTTCGATAACCCTGTCAATCGTAGCGATGGCACAAAAAAAAATAAAATAAAATGTGATGGGTCCTATGACAAACATTACTTTCATTGGTGATTTTTTTCTTTTTTTTTTTTCTTCTTTTTTGTGTCGATAATCGACACGAACACAAATAGAGAAGTGCATATGTGATGTTTTCCTTCAGTCCTTTTTTTTTTTTTTTTTTATCCCTAGTTTACGTCCCCCATACCCTACGCTTAGGCACTCCCTCGAGAGAGGCAACCCTGTTGCGTTCGTTATTAGTAGAGTAGAGTAGAGGGTGTTGCTGTAAACAATTTTTTTTTTGTTGCCTCATAAAATGAAGGAGGGAAAATAGAAACAAAGCATTTTTTTGAACACACTTTTGCAGTTCTGGGGACAGAACCGCGCTGCAGAGCCGCTCCTCACCCAAACAGGTCGAGGTGTGTGCGTTTCACCACAACCTGTCTGTCACAGGTTTTATCGTGATAAGTTTCTTTCTTTTGTTTTTTTTTGTCCGTGGCCAGAGCAGGCGATGTTTTTGCACACCCATGTGACCCCACCGTGGAGAGCAATCGGCTCGCAATCAAAAGAAAATGGAGAAGGGGGGGGGGGGGGGGGGGGGGAGAGCCCTGGTCCGTAGCTATTCCGTGATAGTTTAAAAAAAATCAAACAAATATTATTTGTCCGGTGACCACTTCCTTACCCTTCTTACATCCTCCTTCCTCCCCCTCAGGACCCCACCCTGTCTGGCATACAGTAGCTACATTCATATACCCTGCTTTTTACAGAGTAGCATTTTTGACTTTATTTTATTTTATTTTTCACAAATCAGAAAAGCCACTCCCTCGCTCTCTTCCCACGCAAGTTTTTTTTTTGTTTGTTTTTTATACTTAGGGTGGTTTTTCCCCCCAGAATCCAAAAAAGAACTAGCACGCAACCACCGACCATAAAAAAAGTTGGCCCACCCTTACAAAAGCGTAGCTTAAAGGAGAAATTAGTTTTCTCAGATACGGTCGCCAATCATTCCCCCCTCCAGGGAATTGAGCATTCTTGGGAAGGAAAAGCCTGCAGGGTGTGTGTGTGTGTGTGTGTGTGTTTTTTTTGTGCTAGAAAAGCAATGTTGCTTCTTCAGCGGGGAACATTTTTTTCCCCCACCCTTGGTTATCAATGTTTGCGTCAGACGATTGAACGGCGAGGCGTTTTGCACATTTACAGGGTGTTTAAAACCGATGTATTAAATTTGTAGTAAAGTTGGTACTCCAGAAATTTAAAAAATACCAAGTACGCAACAAGTACGCAAAATGGGGTTTTCAGGAGCACCAAAACTGTACTAAATTTTTGGGGTGCTGTGCTAGCACCAACACTGCCCTCCCCCCCCTGAGTCCCCCCCTCTCGCCCTTCGTTTTGCCATGGTTGCAGATGTGTGGTAGCTTCGCGAGGCCTATCTTTCAAGTTTTCTTTCCCGATCTGCCTTTGGGTGACCTTTGGGGCGACTTAAGCACACGAGGGGCTTAAGTCTTACCAAATTTTGTTCCCCTCCCCTCTGTGTCCTGCGCTCTGGGATGTGCTATACGAGCTATCATTTTTGAGGTTGCTAAGCCTTACTTTAAACAAGTTGCCACCCACGAGTAGCAATACCACACAAAAAATGCAAACGACTGATGAATAAACCATAATAATCTAATCAGACTACGCACTTTGAGGCTTTTGCCCATTTCTTCAAGATGTGTGTGCACGAGAGACACGTTCATCATTCAAGTTTTCTCACTTCCCTTGCTTTGGTGTTCGAAGCACTTTACCCCTTTTAGTGGTGTCCCCAAAATCCCATTTAAAAACACAAAAAAAAAAAAAAAAAAAAAAAAAAAAAATATTACCCCTTTCGGATACGTTCTCAGTTTAAGAGAGAAAAGAAAAGAAAGGAAATCAAAAACATAAAAAACGGCAACAAATTATTTTAAAAAAAGGGATGTGCTTGTACGCACACCAACACTCCATTGTGGAGGCAGTCTTGTTGTTTTTGTTTTGTGTTTTGTTTTTTTTGTGTTTATTTTTTCTTTTTCTTTTTCTTGTCTGTGCGTGGAGTAGAGGAAAACTTTTTCTAAGGAATTTCCTCTGTCCTCCAGACAAATGAGCGGAGCATTGCGGAGGAACAAATTGTGCATGGAGGGGAAAAAAAAAAATAATGCCACATTTTTTTCCCCATCAGTCGGAGGTTCTTGCATCAGTAACTACAATTTTTCTTTTTTTTTTTTTTAACGTCTTGCGACATCATTATTGTCAAGACGAGGGAGAGAATTGATCTGAGGGGACAAAAAAAAAAAAAAAAAAGGCGAAAACATTCAAAACACAGTGAAATGTTGTTCTCTCCTTCTCCCTCTTTCCTTCTTTCTTTCTTCGCCTTCTTGTGCCCTTTCGTGTGGGTTTTTATTCATACTCTCACCTTTCCAAAAATCCCCAAAAATCCCTCCCTTATTCTGACACCCATCTCTCTCACAACACAAAGAACAAAAACAAAAAAAAAAAAAAAAAACAAAAACAAAAACAAAAAAAAACAAAAAAAAATATATAAACAAACACAAAAACAAACAAACAAAATATTTAAAAAAAAAAAAACAAAAAATAATAAAAAAACAAACAAAAAAAAAAAAAAAAAAAACAAAACAAAACAAACAAAAAAAATAATAAAAAAAAAAACAAAACAAAACCCATGCAAAAACAACAGAAACAATATTGGCCTCCCTGCTTTATACCTCTTCGATCCTTCGCTCCATCCCCGCAACCTCGCATATAACACAAAGCATCATCAACCTCACAGCAATACACACAGCACCATGTCGAAGCAACACGCAGACAGCACACCAAACCAGAACCCACCAACAAAAACAAAGCTGTCTGACAAGGACCTGCTGGAGGCTGTCAGGAACGGCAACACCGCTGCCGTGCGGGCAGCACTCGAGAAGCTCTCCCCAGGCAGCAAAACGGAAACGGTCGCCTTCGATGCTGTGCACGAGGCATGCAGAGGGAACCACAATGAATGCGTCGCACTGCTTCTTCCGTATGTTGAGACAACGCAGATGGGCTTCGGGATCCTGCTGAGTGAGTGTGTCCACGCAGACCACACTGCGTGCACGGAGGTCCTCTTGCAGCATTGGAAGTCAGTCTGCAGCAAGGTCGCGTTTGTCCCACACGACTCCGAGGATAGTGCAGGTCAGACGTCACACCTATGTCCAGCCATGTGGGAGGACCCTGCAGTGTGTCAGGTATTCATCGGTACAGGGGCTGGCATTGAAACAAAGAACGACAAAGGGCGTTCGCCTTTGCACGTGGCTAGCCTTTCAGGAACACTCACAACTGTGAAGATGTTAGTCGGGGCAGGTGCAGATGTGCGTGCAGTAAGCGACCAAGGGAGCACCTGTCTTTTCTTCTCAGCGTGTTTTGGTCACACCGATACTGTGCGCTATCTTGTGAGCTTGCCAGAGGTGGACCTGAATCACCAAGGTAGCAAGAACTACACTGCGTTGCACATAGCTGTACAGGAGAAACGTGCAGACGTGGTGCAGGTGCTCATTGATGCAGGGGCAGACATTGAGACAAAGAGTACTGATGAACGCTCTCCTTTGCTTGTGGCTAGCTGTTTAGGAGAACTCACAACTGTGACGAAGTTGGTCAAAGCAGGTGCGGATGTACGTGCCACAGATGCTGAAGGAAGCACGTGTCTTATCTTTGCAGCGTTTTTTGGACACACCGATGTTGTGCGCTATCTTGTGAGCTTGCCGGAGGTGGACCTGAATCACCAAAGCAGCAAGAATGACACTGCGTTGCACTTAGCTGTGCAGAAGAAACATTCAGACGTGGTGCAGGTGCTCATTGATGCAGGGGCAGACATTGAGACAAAGAATGATGATGGATGCTCGCCTCTGCACGTAGCTAGCCGCTCAGGAGAACCCGCAACTGTGAAGATGTTGGTCAAAACAGGTGCGGATGTACGTGCCACAGATGACGAAGGAAACGCGTGTCTTATATTTGCAGCGTATCAGGGTCACACCTCTACTGTACGCTATCTTGTGTGCTTGCCAGAGGTGGACCTGAATCACCAAGGCGTCTACAACAGCACTGCGTTGCACTTAGCTGTGCAGGAGAAACATGCAGACGTGGTGCAGGTGCTCATTGATGCAGGGGCAGACATTGTGACAAAGAATGATAAAGGACACTCTCCTTTGTTCGTGGCTAGCATTTCAGGAGAACTTACAATTGTGACGAAGTTGGTCGAAGCAGGTGCGGATGTACGTGCCACAGATGATGAAAGGAACACGAGTCTTATCCTTGCAGCGTGTTTTGGACACACCGATATTGTGCGCTATCTTGCGGGCTTGCCGGAGGTGGACCTGAATTGTAAAGGAGTCTACAACAGCACTGCGTCGCACGTTGCTGTGGATGGAAAACATGCAGACGTGGTGCAGGTGCTCATTGATGCAGGGGCAGACATTGAGACAAAGAATGATGAAGGACGCTCGCCTTTGCTCGCGGCGAGCCTTTCAGGAGAATTTACAATTGTGACGAAGTTGGTCGAAGCAGGTGCGGATGTACGTGACACAGATGCCGAAGGAAACACGTGTCTTACCCTTGCAGCGTGTTTTGGACACACCGATGTTGTGCGCTATCTTGTGAGCTTGCCAGAGGTGGACCTGAATCACCGAAGCAGCAAGAACCTCACTGCGTTGCACTTAGCTGTGCAGGAGAAACATTCAGACGTGGTGCAGGTGCTCATTGATGCAGAGGCAGATGTTAAGACACAAAGTGCTGCAAGGCGCTCGCCTTTGACAAAGAATGTACGAAGAATTTTTGGGATTTTTGCAAAGGCGAAGAATCGATTCGCATGACACACGGTGGAGTACATCCTCCGTGGCTGGATCCAACAAGTCTTGGGAAGTGCTGGAGGGTGGTACACAAGAATAAGCCCAAAAACTTGGCATGCTGGCATGATGGTTAGCAAAAGGCCTGTGCAAAAATGAAATCCTCCTCATTTCGAAAATTCTGCTTTTTTCGTGGAGGATCTTGAGAGCCCTGGCCAAGATAGTAATCTTGTTATTGGGTGTGTGCGTTTCACCACAACCTCTTTCTTGTTTATTTTTTATGGGGTGGGAAACACAAATAGTAAAACGTGCATCTTCCTGGTGAGCTTGTTTTGTAGATCCTTCCCTCCATCCCCGCAACCTCGCATACACAATGTATAACACAAAACAGCATTAGCCTAGCAATACACAGCACCATGTCGAAGCAACACGCAGACAGCACACCAAACCAGAACCCACCAAAAAGAAGAAAGCTTTCTGACAAGGACCTGCTGGAGGCTGTCAGGAACGGCAACACCGCTGCCGTGCGGGCAGCACTCAAGAAGCTCTCCCCAGGCAGCAAAACGGAAACGGCCGCCTTCGAAGCTGTGCACGAGGCATGCAGAGGGAACCACAATGAATGCCTCACACTGCTTCTTCCGTATGTTGAGACAACGCAGATGGGCTTCGGGATCCTGCTGAGTGAGTGTGTCCACGCAGACCACACTGCGTGCACGGAGGTCCTCTTGCAGCATTGGAAGTCAGTCTGCAGCAAGGTCGCGTTTGTCCCACACGACTCCGAGGATAGTGCAGTTCAGACGTCGCGCCTATGTCCAGCCATGTGGGAGGACCCTGCAGTGTGTCAAGTATTCATCGGTACAGGGGCAGACATTGAGACAAAGAATGATGGAGGGCGTTCGCCTTTGCACTTGGCTAGCCGTTCAGGAACACTCACAACTGTGAAGATGTTGGTGGAAGCAGGTGCAGATGTGCGTGCAGTAAACTACCAAGGCAGCACCTGTCTTTTTTTTGCTGCGTATTGTGGGCACACCGATATTGTGCGCTATCTTGTAGGTTTGCCAGAAGTGGACCTGAATCACCAAATCAGCAAGAACCACACTGCGTTGCACTTAGCTGTACAGGAGAAACATGCAGACATGGTGCAGGTGCTCATTGATGCAGGGGCAGACATTGAGACAACGAATGATGAAGGACGCTCGCCTTTGCACTTGGCTAGCTGTTTAGGAGAACTCATAATTGTGAAGATGTTGGTCGAAGCAGGTGCGGATGTACGTGCAACAGATGCCGGAAGATACACGTGTCTTAACCTTGCAGCGTGTTTTGGACACACCTCTACTGTGCGCTATCTTGTGGGCTTGCAAGAGGTGGATCTGCATAACCATGATATCTGCAATGCGTTGCACTTAGCTGTACAGGAGAAACATGCAGACATGGTGCAGGTGCTCATTGATGCAGGGGCAGACATTGAGACAAAGAATGATGAAGGACGCTCGCCTTTGCTCTTAGCTAGCAGTTTAGGGGATCTCACAATTGTGACGAAGTTGGTCAAAGCAGGTGCGGATGTGCGTGACACAGATGCTGAAAGACACACGTGTCTTATCTTTGCAGCGTGTTTTGGACACACCGATGTTGTGCGCTATCTTGTGAGCTTGCCAGAGGTGGACCTGAATCACCAAGGCAGCAACAACCAGACTGCGTTGTACTTATCTGTGCGGGAAAAACATTCAGACGTGGTGCAGGTGCTCATTGATGCAGGGGCAGACATTGAGACAAAGAATGATGAAGGATGCTCGCCTTTGCTTGAGGCTATCTTTTTAGGAGAACTCACAATTGTGACGAAGTTGGTAAAAGCAGGTGCGGATGTGCGTGCCGCAGATGCTGAAAGGAACACGTGTCTTCACCTTGCAGCGTATCATGGACACACCGATGCTGTGCGCTATCTTGTGTGCTTTCCAGAGGTGGACCTGAATCATCAAAGTTGCTACAACAGCACTGCGTTGCACTTAGCTGTGCAGCAAAAACATTCAGACGTGGTGCAGGTGCTCATTGATGCAGGGGCAGACATTGAGGCAAAGGATGATGAAGGACGCTCGCCTCTGCTCTTAGCTAGCTGTTTAGGAGATCTCACAATTGTGACGAAGTTGGTCAACGCAGGTGCGGATGTACGTGCCACAGATGCTGAAAGACACACCAGTCTTTACCTTGCAACGTGTTTTGGACACACCGATACTGTGCGCTATCTTGTGGGCTTGCAAGAGGTGGACCTGCATAATCATGATAACTACACTGCGTTGCACTTAGCTGTGCAGCAAAAACATGCAGACGTGGTGCAGGTGCTCATTGATGCAGGGGCAGACATTGAGACAAAGACTGCTGATGGACGCTCGCCTTTGCTCGTGGCTAGCATTTCAGGAGAACTCACAGTTGTGACGAAGTTGGTCGAAGCAGGTGCGGATGTGCGTGCCACAGATGCCGAAGGAAACGCGTGTCTTATCTTTGCAGCACATCAGGGACACACCGATGTTGTGCGCTATCTTGTGGGCTTACCAGAGGTGGACCTGAATCACCAAGGCAGCAACAACCAGACTGCGTTGTACTTAGCTGTGGGGGGAAAACATTCAGACGTGGTGCAGGTGCTCATTGATGCAGGGGCAGACATTGAGACAAAGGATGATGAAGGACGCTCGCCTTTGCTCTTAGCTAGCTGTTTAGGAGAACTCACAATTGTGACGAAGTTGGTCAACGCAGGTGCGGATGTACGTGCCACAGATGCTGAAAGACACACCAGTCTTTACCTTGCAACGTGTTTTGGACACACTGATACTGTGCGCTATCTTGCGGGCTTGCCGGAGGTGGACCTGCATAATCATGATAACTGCAATGCGTTGCACGTTGCAGTGTAGCAAAAACATTCAGACGTGGTGCAGGTCCTCATTGATGCAGGGGCAAATATCGAGACAATGAATGATGAAGGACGCTCGTCTTTGCACTTGGCTAGCTGTTTAGGAGAACTCACAATTGTGACGAAGTTGGTCGAAGAAGGTGCGGATGTACGTGCCACAGATGACGGAAGAAACACTTTGCAGCGTATTTTGGTCATACCGATACTGTGCACTGTCTTGTGTGCTTGCCGGAGGTGGACCTGAATCGCCAACGTTGCGACAACCCAACTGCGTTGCACTTAGTTGTGCAGGAAAAACATTCAAACGTGGTGCAGGTCCTCATTGATGCAGGGGCAGACATTTAAGGATGTTTTATTTACTGTGACAACAAACACAGGGGGGTAAACACCAAGGTGGACTTTGGGATTTCACAGCTACAAGGAGGGTTTTACGCACCGACGTTTTTACCCCTGGGCATGAGAACTTGGTAGCAAGATGGGGGGAAATCATATACTCCACACATTTCCTTTGGTTTTTATCCAACACAACAGTGTTTGTTCCTGTCAGTGTCCCAACCAGTGCTGTCGGGCCTGCCCAAACTGCTAGTGCATCGGCACTACCTATTTAATTTTCAAAATTTTCTTGCTAGTGCCGGGCACTACCACTTTTTTTTGATAAGACAGCATGTTATCAATTCTAAGAAGATTGGAGGCAGCGCTGCAGGGCAAACATAACGGATTGAAAAAAAACAGAAGCTTGCTTGTTTTCTTTGAGTACTCAATTAAACACAACAACCGTACTTCAGTTTAACACATTTTCACCTTTTTGTTTTCCCGGCGTTGAGCGCACAAACAAAAGACCCGATCTTTTTTTATTTTTTCACAGTGTTTCCCAGCTTCTCACCTAGCTCTGAAAACAGGTGAGATTTTGCGGTTTTAGGGGTTTTTGTATAGGTTTGGCGAGCCCGGGCGCGCTTTCGCGTTCTGTTGCGGGGAGGATTTTTTTCCGTTTGCGGCACCCAGAATTTTTGCTTTCCGAGCTGATCCCAGATTGTGACGGGGTCATTTTGGAAAAATGGTCAACTTTTTGCAGCTTTGGCCAAGTTTCATTTTTTGGCTGTAAAAGGTAATGGGAACTCTATTTTTTTTGCCAAGCAAAAAAAGTAATATGAAATGGCGCCGCAAGCGAAAAAAAATTAGAACAGTGTAAAAATGCAGCTTTTTGCACCACAGAGTCACTCAACTAACCCTTTTTGCGGAGCAAAAAGGTGGAAAATGGCGCCGCAGGCAAAAAAAATTGCTTCAGCCCTCGCAGAAATCCTGTGAAAGTCACCTGATTTGCATTTCTTTTCGTTTTTTGCATTTCCGGAATTATCTGGGTCGTGATGGGGTCACTTTGGAAAAATGGATAAGTTTTTTGCCCCTTAGATTTTGAAAAATGTCCCTTCAGGTTCCCCAAATTTTTTTTTTTGTATATTTTTATGCAGGTGAGATTTCTCACCCCAAAATCTCACCTTGGGAAACACTGTTTATTTGCAAAAAAGTGGTAGTGTATGGCACTAGCTTTTTTCTTTTATTGTGTGAGGAGAAAACCAAAATGGTAATGAAGCTTGCGAAATGATAGTGGAGGTTTTTTCGTAATGTTTTATTCTCCCCCCCTTACCACACACTTCGCAGAAAAAAACTTTATTTTTGTTCGCGAGTTTGTTTTGCGTCTTCCGCAGTTTAAACTTTTTTTTCCCCGGATCACTTATGATACAGTTCCATGGATAGACATGAAAAGGGGCAGCACGCAGGTGGTTCCTCCGTGTCATGTTTTTCCACAGAACCGTTGCGTGTCTCCCAAACAACAAAAAAGCAAATGAATAAAAAATGTTGAAAAAGGAAGAACAACAGTTTACAAAAGAAATTTGACAGCCTGCCTCCCCACCCCATGTACAGAGTACGGCACAATGTTCGGTACTGCTCTCTTTTCTCTTCCCCTCTTTGTTCTCCTGATTCCCCACGGTTTATCATGCAGGCGCTGCTGAATGCGCTCGGCAAATTAACCACACTCGCATCGAAAATTAATAAGTGATAATACGTGGACACCATCTTCTATGTTGGCCACTACAACGGGGGTATCACACACAGCGCAGAGTTCGCAGGAATCACCACCGATCATGGAGTCTGGATGTGAACTTGGAAGGTGGCCGTTCGCCGAAGCTAGACTTGGCCCGATACACTCATGTGCCCTGAAATATTTCACGTAAGTCTCTAGACTCAAACCCAGTCATCGAGTCTGCCTTCTACAGGCGCTTTGTCGCAAACTGACCTTTCGTGTTTCTTTTATGTATCCCTGCATTCATCCCTTTTTACGCATAATCACCGAGAACCCTGCAGGCGGGCACACACACCACCCCACCCCACCCCTCCACAATGAACACCCGCATGTATCTCTCACTTCTTCTCTTCCCTGTTGCTATTGGGCATCATGCGATCTGCTCAGACCCTGCCATGCTTAGTGTCGGGGCACGCGAGAAGGCTGCTGAGCTTTGCCAGGGCGACCGTCTCATCGACGACACAGCACGCCTTGAGCAAGCGATCCGCGCACGCAACACATCGCTCGCAGAATACAAGGTGCTCTTGGTCGGCAACGACATGAACATTGCTGGGCAGGTTCAGCGTTCCTCCATTAACAGTGTGGGCGAGACGAAACCCTCTGCTACCTGTGTGTACGCGGTGCCGGAGTTCCTAAAGGGACGTCTCGGAATGCGCAACAGCACCTTTTCGAACCCTTCAGAGTTGTATGAAGACCTGCAGCCGAAACACATCAAATGGTGTTTTCAGGTTCTGGTATCAACGGAGCTCGAAGCGATTGAGGCAAGCGTCGAAACGCACTCCCCAGACGCGGTCGTATTGGTCCGACCCGCCTCGCGGTACCTTGCTGCAGGGAATGAGCGCGGTGGTGGGCCCAAAACACAAACAGTCCTGAGCTATCTGCTGTCCTACCTACCGTATGGTGCAGCCGGGGCGGTGAATTTGCATGCAAAGAATATAGAGAAGACGGCAGCATTAGTCGAGCAAATTTCGAGAAAATCCTTTTTTTCCCCGGTTCTGGTTATCACTGAAATGGAGTTGGTTCAGGGTAGCAGAGGGGGTGCGAGGGGGAGACTCCGTGATACACTTCGCCGTTCTGTCCCAGAAGTGTTGTTTCTTGATGGGGGCGGCGAGGTGAAGGCGGAGGCTACCCTACGGGCCGCTTACGAAGTACTCTATATGCGGAAGTTTCTGACGCTCACCGATGCCATCAGAGAGCTGTGGGGGCACTACCTGCTCCTACGTGACGGAGGTGAAGACACAGATGGGGTAAGTGGCGACACACAACTCCGGATGTTCAAGCTCAAAGAACGCATCCTCGGATACAAAGCAGATCTGGCAGAGTTCGAACGCCTCCAATACATCAACGGTCTCCAGCGCCTCGGCATCCAGGCCGCGGCACTTTCGGTCACAGCGTTGCTCTGTCTTCTCGCATTGCGAGTGCTGATTTCGCTTGTGTACTCTCTCTCCGATGTGTTCGCAGCAGTCGCAGCCCTCGGAGACGACTCAGTTCAAGTGAAAAGCATATTAACCGAAAAGCCTGACAAAATAGTAGAAAAAAGCAAGAAGGATTAAAAAAGGATTTACTGGGGGGGAGCTAATACAAGTACCGGGTACTTGTATTGACCGGGTAAAACTAATAGATCCGGGTTTTTCAAAAATAAAAAAGGTGATGGGGGTACTTGTATTAAAAACCTTTTCCCTGTACATTTTGTATGGGGAAAAAAATTTTTTTTTGTATGGGCCAACGCCTTAGCAAAAATCCGAAAAATCGAGAAAAGAGAAAAGGTGTGAAGCAGGCTTCGCGCTAACTTTTGGAAAAAACCTGAAAAATCATGATTCGGGCCCAAAAAAATGCACCTCAAATAGTTGCGACGGGTAACGTCTGGGGGTGAAAAAACAGTGTTTTGTGGCATTTCTGAGACAATCCCGCGCTGTGGTGGGGCATATTCGGAAAAATAGACAAGATTTTAGTGACTTAAATTTTCACAAAATATGAACCCAGACTCCTAAACAAGGGGCATTTTCAGTTTGAAAACCCAATTTCAGATGAAATTGTGGTGTTTTTGACTGGGAACAGGTAGCGCCGCAGGTGCACGGTACCCAACTTTTTTCGTTTTTTATTTTCTCTTTTATCTGCTTTCTTTTGATTGCGCGAGCTGATTGCTCTCCACGGTGGGGTCACATGAGGGTACAAAAACACTCTAAAGTACCCTTACTATGAAATATGAGATTCTCTGGTTTTGGTAAAGAAACCCCGGTTTGCAAAAAACGCACCACAAAAATATCCAAAAATCTCGGGCCAATGGCCAACAATTAGCGCAAAGCCTGGCACCGAAATAGAAGAAAAAAAAATTCTCGATTTTTTGTGGGTAAAAATTGCTGGGAAAATTTTTTTGGCACCATCTGCTAAGAAAAACGTACACAAAAGTGGGGGGTACTTGTATTAAAAATACAAATTAATTTAAATCGAAAAACCCGGGGGGTACTTGTATTTGCAGGGGTACTTGTATTAGCCCCCCCCCAGTAAGGATAGATAGAAAACAATGTTTATTTTAGAAGAAAAGAAAAGAAAAATAGTGACCCCTTTTGTATTGGCAAATCGTTTGTATGAGGTTCCTTTTTTCTCACACCGTTGGCCAGTAGAGTACTTTTTCAGATCGGCAGAAATGCTTTCATCCCCGAAGGAGAACTTCATGATTGGAAACACGACTATTTTTGCAAAAAAAAAAAATCTAATTTGGAACCAAAACCCTATTCTTAAATCCTTTGGGGGGCTATCTGTAGCGCAGGACATTTTGGAAGGGATTTTTCATGTTTTCCCAATGTCGTGGTGTGCCTCCTTTCCAGTCACGTTTGTCTCCCCCTCCCTTTTCAAATGCTCCCGTCCCTGTGGGCATACACGCAGGACCAACCAACTCATACCCCTCACATTGTGCAGGGCTGGCGTAACTACATGGCATAGCGATGTGAGAGCACTGGTCAAATAGCCATCATAGCCGGATAGTCCTTCAACCCCTCGTCACGGAGAGGTCCAATCACTCCTGCAAGATTGGGGCGGAGTGAATCAGCCTTCTGCAGGGCTGTTGTCTTCTTGTTCAATTTTCCACCCCGAGACGTACTAAATTTACCGGGCTCCATGCCCTCTGCCTTCAGCTTATCATTCATCCTCTTCCCCATTGCCGCTGTGGTTCGCCTGCTGTAGCCCAGCCGACGTCTGTTCTTTTTGATCATGCGACCAATAAGTTTGTCCCTCTGATAATGCTTGCCCATTTTTGAAAATATGTAGACAAACCCCCACTCTCTCAAATGTGAATTTAGAGAGTAAACAGGTGCATTTTTACCTATCATGACTAAGGGGGGGCCTGGTCATTTTGACCAGGCTAAAAAGCCTGGTCAGTCACCTGACTAGGCCACTGTGTACAAAATTCCCCCCCCTCTCCACCTTCTCCACACCATTTTACAGTGAAAAAAATAAACGAAAAAAAAACCCTCTCAACATGGCCGACTCTATCATCGTTACCCCCTCTTCCGCGAAACCCACCAAATCCACTAAAGACGTCAAACCCGCAGCGCCATCTACTGACACTACCCCCGCCACCACCACCACCACCACCACCACCGCTGAAACAACATCCCGCGCCTTGGCAATTCTGAAGGAAGATCTGCGCAATGTTCTGGACGACCATCCACGCTTCAGGGAGTTCTTCTGGAAGCATGAGAAAGCCGCAAGGGAACGCATGGTGGAAGACTGGCAGCAACGCTATGAGAACGAAGAGCTTGATTTCTCTGGACGCACAAAGAATCTGCGGGAGTGGGCGGAACGGTGTGTGGAGGGTAAGTTGTTTGAGAGCGACACCACAACCACCACCACCCCGACCTTCACCATCGGCCAAGAAGTCCGCATGCGCGACATTGGCGAATCCTGGCAAGAAGGGACGGTCCACACCCTCACCCCGCTTCGCATTAAACCAACTTCTTCTGCATCTGGAAACTGGCGTGACGCTGTTTGGCATGAGGTTGCGCCATTTGCCTTCAATATTGGAGATAAAGTGCGCGTCCGCGACTCCACCACGGCCCCCTGGAAACCCGGAGTCGTCAAAGCGAAAAACCCCACCAGAGTCCGCCTCCACAACGGAGACGGTGCCCACGTCTTCTCCTTCATCGATGCCTTCCCAGCCCTCATCCCCGTAGAACCTAGAGAGGAACCCTGCCAAATCTGCAGTCTCTCTCTGATGCGAGGCCCCATCGGTGTCGCCCAGGTGTCTGCCTCGAGGGTGTGTGGGGTGCACGCATTTCACACAGTCTGCTTAGGACAGCATCTCGAACGCAACGCGGCGTGCCCCATGTGTAGGGAAGTCGTCGCAGGAGGAGAAGGCGGAGGCCCGCCAAAGAATGTGCACACAGGAGACACAGTGACGGTGAAGGGCTTTCCAGGGAAGGGTTTGGTGTGTGCGCCAGAGGTGGGTGGGAAGGTGGCGGTGCAGTTCGGTGCGTCTGCAGAGCGTGTAGACGTAGCGGATGTGCTTGGGGCGTTCAAACCGCCAAGCCTCGGCCAGCAACTCCAAGTGTGCAACCTAGAAGGGAAGAAGTCGGCGGAGCTCAACGGTGAAATCGGAACCTGTGTGGGTTTCCTTGGTGAGCGCGTAGTGGTGCTTGTGCAAAGGACCTGGAAGGCACTGCGCATGGGAAATGTGCAGCTCGCGTAAAAAAAGGTCTTTCAAGAAAAAAAGAGAGCCTAAAAAAAAAAATGGCTTCCAAAATGACGGTATTATTAAACAGAAAAAAGACAAACCCTCCTAGTAAAAATAGCGTTATTGTGTTAACTCTTCGTTGGATTTGTTATGAATCTATTTAAAAATGTGACATGATTTTTTTACGAGGGTAGCAGCTGGCTCTAATCTTTGTTCAAAAAATTTTTGGCGTTAATTTTTTTTTTGTCTATTTTTTCCCCAACTAATTTTCTTTTTTGAAGCTCTGTAGGCAGAAGCCGTTTTTTTTTCCCTCTTTTCAACTTACCTTCCTTCACCCCCCTGTAAGGGCAACCGTAGGTGAAGTAAGGTATAGTATTGAAATCGATGTGGGGGGGGAGTAAAGGGTCAATTTTACAAAACCAGATTTTGAGGGAAAAAATAGCCGAAAATGGGCCCCACGTATAAGGAACCGGGCTCATATTTCTCAAAATTTAAGTGGTCAAAAAATTGTCCAATTTTCGAGATTGACCCCACCACTGCACGGGCGGATCCCAAAAATGCAAATAAGGACCCTTTTCAACTTACCTTCCTTCACCCCCCTGTAAGGGCAACCGTAGGTGAAGTAAGGTATAGTATTGAAATCGATGTGGGGGGGGAGTAAAGGGTCAATTTTACAAAACCAGATTTTGAGGAAAATTTTAGCCGAAAATGGGCCCCACGTATAAGGAACCGGGCTCATATTTCTCAAAATTTAAGTGGTCAAAAAATTGTCCAATTTTCGAGATTGACCCCACCACTGCACGGGCGGATCCCAAAAATGCAAATAAGGACCCTTTTTAATTTGTCAACTTACCTTCCTTCACCCCCCTGTAAGGGCAACCGTAGGTGAAGTAAGGTATAGTATTGAAATCGATGTGGGGGGGGAGTAAAGGGTCAATTTTACAAAACCAGATTTTGAGGGAAAAAATAGCCGAAAATGGGCCCCACGTATAAGGAACCGGGCTCATATTTCTCAAAATTTAAGTGGTCAAAAAATTGTCCAATTTTCGAGATTGACCCCACCACTGCACGGGCGGATCCCAAAAATGCAAATAAGGACCCTTTTTAATTTGTTCTCTTGAAATGTGTAATTTCATGTTTTCGCGAAAAAAAATAACAACTGATCCTACAAGGGTTGAAGGAAGGTGGTTGAAAACAACAAGAACAACAAGAACAACTAATTGCTAGGAAAAAGCGGGGTGTGCTGTGGAAAACTCTGGACGATTATCGAAACCACCGTAGCATCTTGGTCATTTGTTGGAGGTGCTGATGCGCCTGGTGTGATCGATGTGTTGTAGTCTGTGCATTCTGTGTTCCTTCCGCACTGCTCCAACGACGACGACAATGTGGGGAGCCTGTGGACAAAAACGAGCTGGGACACGCCGAGCCTGCCGAGCCGACGTCCAACAACGCTATCGTCCAGATGGTGCTGGACGAAGGGGACAGCCCCTCTTCTTGAACATTTCAGATGCTGGCGTCTCAGTGGGTCTGGCAGCGTACGAAGAGCGTTAGCATACCTGCAGAAGAGCAGAATGCTGGGCGTGTTGTAGATTATTTCTACAGGATGGAGTTCCACATCACACCCCGTTTTTTTTCCGATAGCAATTACTTGTTTTCCTCTGTTATTTTCATTGCCCAATTTTTAATTGAAGAAAATCGCGAACACCTTGCTGAAAAAACGCCGAGATGCATTTTTCTCCCAGTGCCCTTCGTCCGCTGATTAAACGGCGAGGCTTTTGCACTTTCAACACTTCTCTTCTCTGTTTTTTTCCGTCCCCCCCAATCCCTTCTCTTTGCCCTAATACACATGCTGATTTTTGACAAAATAAACCCCACTTCCATTTGAGATTCCACCCACCCCCTCCTTTATCCCCCCCTCCCCCCCACCAAACCCCACCGCCAGACCTAAAAAAAATATACACAAAAGACAAACAACACACCCCACAAAACACAACCTTTAACAAAAACCTACATACCCCTATTAGAAAAGCGCCCACACTTTTCTTTCCCCTCACCCTCTCCCTCCCTTCCTCCCTCCCCTTCTCCTTCTCTCTCTTTTCAAAACAATGGCCCCTGCACGCAACGCACTGAAGAGGCGCAGTGTGGCATTCGACACTAAAGTGGAGGTAGCTGTCTACGATTCGCCACAGCATGTGAACACTGGGGATAAGATTGCACAGACGCAAGGATACGTTGTTGGGGACCTGGAGATGAACCAGGCAAAGCCCGCACCGTTCTCGGGGTCGACCAGAGAGCTGCACGGCGCCATCACCAACTCCGCACAGAAGCAGTACCGTACCACCCCACCGACCCAGCCGCAGACCTCCCCTACCACAACCCCGGCAGCGCCGGTTCTGACCAGCATTGAATCCGACCAATGGCGGGATGCGCTGCTCCTTGCGAAGAAGCTTGTTGAGTCCACCGGAGGAATGGGGAAGATGGACCCATTAGAAGCGAAGGCCGCAGCTCAAAGGATTCTTAGCAGCATGGCACCTCAGCATATTGTGCAGTACCAGCTTGCGGCGGCATGTTGAGAAAAAAGAATCGAGCTTTTGGGGTGATCACATTTTTGGTTGTCCATCCAGAAAAAAAAAAAAATGCTTAATATGTAACGCAATGGGCGTTAGCCCAATTGAGAGTTTTCATCCTAGGTGAGGTGAGGGGGGCAGAACCTTTGGGTGGTGTGTTTATACAAAAAAAAAAAAAAGAAAATGCAAAGTAGAGGAGGTAAAATAAAAGAAGGCGCGATTTGACTGATGTTGCAAAGGGGAAAAAAAATATTGTGTACAGATCCTGCACTAGCAGGTGATTGTCGACACAACAAAAAACAAAAATAAAGCAAAGGGAAGTAAAAAAGAAAGGGGGTGACCACCGAATCAGGTGCCCTCCTTTTTTGATAAATCTCTGTCAAAAAATATTTTTGTAAAAAGAGTTTTGTCATGATTTTTTCAAGAAATGCCCCGATTTTGCAAAAAAAAAAAAAGTCGTTCGATCGAACTGATTCGGAAATATCACTGGGGGTGTGTATCACTTCACAAGCGTATGCAACACAGTCGCGTTCTTCTTTTTTTTCTCTTTTTTTGAAAAGATGTAATCTAACCAGGTTTCGTTTTCATTTTTATATATTTGGTGACCAAGGCACGAGAGGCTTCATCACATAAACTTTTCTCTTTTTTTTCGTTTTTTTCGTAAAATTTTTTGCTCACTCAAAAAAAAGAAAAAGAAAAAATCAATTTTACGTAGAGTTCTTATTTCCACTATATATTAGGCCCGAAAAGGTACGGAAAGAATGATATATTAACCCAAACCGAAAAGTATATTTTTGTGTGTGTGTTATTTTTTTTAGACTTTGAAAGACTTGATATGCCCTCCAGGTACATTAAGCCTTCTAGTGTTGATTTTTTTTGTTTATTTTTAAGGTGAGTAAGCACGGTTGAGGCTTACCTTCACCTTACAAAAAAAAATTTTTTTTTTGTCCAGTCGCTCTGTTATCTTCCCGTCTCTTTAAAAAAAACAAAACTCCCATTTAAAGAAGTGTGCGTCGAATCGAAGCACATATTCTTCTTTGGAGACAAACAGTCCCACCCCCTATTCACCCTCATATTCATTTACGAAAAACACATTTGTTTTTCGTGATGACAGTACTCTCTCCTTTTCTTTCAAAAAAAAAAAAAATCCCCCTTTTTTTTTTCATAAGTGTGCTTCGGTACACATTTGTCCCTCTCATATTTTATTCAAAAAACTAACTCAAAAAAATCCCCCTTTTTTGTCCATCGATCAAGACAAAAAAAAATATTTTTCTGTGATGAATTTCGCCACAGAATTAATACAAACAATCATCCCCTCCCCCCCGCCCATCCCGCCACCCTTATTTGTCGTTCGCCACAATGAGGGTAGGAAGGGGATGGGAATAAAAAAAGCAAGTTATCCTTTTCACACTCTCTCCTGGGGGTTTTTTTTTTGTTTCGTTGTTGTTAAAGGATATTTTTTTGTTCCTGCAATTGCAATTGATGCCGCATTGCCTGTGAAACCCTCAATCTTTCAAGTTTTTTTTTTTTTTTTTTTTTTGTTTTTTTTTTTATGCCACCCTTTTCCTTCTTCCCCCTTTTTTTCTAAGTTTGTAGATGGGTATCTTCGAGAGGCACCCATTCTTACTTCATTTTTTCGAAATAGAAAAAGACAGCTGTATGTGAGAATAGCGAAACTTCTGGTCTTTGTGTTCTCTTTATAGGGAGAGACTACCTGCAGCGGTGCTGAAGGATCGTCTTTCCCAAACTTTTTTCTTAAAAGGTGACTAAGCACGAGAGAGGCTTAGGTTCATCCAAACCTTTTTGTTTCCTTTTCAATCAACATCAAAGTTACGCATTCCTGAGTCCTTTATAACCCCCTCCCACCTCCCTTTGCCTCTTTTTAAATTCAAAAATGCTTTTTTGTGAAAAAGAAACCGAACAGGAATACCAAAAACCCACTTTTTTGGGGTTTCTCTCAGAAAAATAGAAGAAAAAAAAATGGACAACGGAAATGACGTAATATAACAAAAAATGACAGGTGGAGATTGCACAACTGTGGCAACACAACCCGAGGCAACTACACTACTTCAAAACAATTTATCAAAATAAAAATTGCTGTTTAAGGTGAGGATGACCTACGTCTACACCTTCTGCAATATAAAGGCTTTCGGCCAACTTTGAGTACAGAACTTTGTTCCGCCCCCTTTTTGGAGCGAAGTGATTGCCAACACAACAAAAAAACAACAACTTTTTTTCTAAAGAATTTAAGATTAATTATTAGGGGACTCTCTCTTCTCTTCTCTGGGTAATATAACCTTCCCAGATGCTAAATTTGTGTTTTGTTTTTTTTTTGCTCATAATTTTATACCTTTTTGTTTTTTAGGTCTCACTACAGCGTGCCTACATCCGTTCGCGATGTCTGCGCATGATTACAAAAAAAATCATTTTTTTTATTTTGTTTTATTTTACACAGTGCCCGCATCCAAGAGATTGCTGCTCTGTTTATCAATTTATTCATTTATTTATTATCTACGACCATATAAAACTGTCTACTTTTTTTTTGGTTTCTGCTTTTGCACTGTGTGTATCTGCAGTAGTTAAAAAAGAAAGCCGTCGTTATGTGGGTATTTTGTAAGAATATTGCTTCCATTCCACTTTTCTCAATATTTTCCCCCCAAATTTTCGAAGAAACGGAAAAATTGTGAGAAACACTGCACCTTCGAATCGAGGTGCAGTTTAAAACAAAACAAAAAAAGAGTATAGCGTAGCTCATCATTGTCTACACAAATACCAAATTTTCAACAAAAAAAAAATCCAACCACCTTCTAAACCACGCCTTTCTGCAGAGTAAACCATGCTTTTTTTTTTTATTTTTCCACACTACTTCAGGTCACTTGCCATTCACCCAACCGTGCTCCGCAATCTCATTACCCAACAGGAGGTTAGTGTTGTGGAAGCATCAACGCATCAAACAACTACAAGAAGGGGGGGTGAGGGAACTGCAAAGTGACGCCTTTACAACAAAAAAAAAACGTGGAGCATACTCTAGGCATACTTGTCCCCCCAATATGGGGAGGCCCTATTCCCCCATATTTTGGTACCCTACACTTTTGTGGCAAATATGGGGGAAATATGGGGGGAATACAGCAGGAATACTGCACAAATATGGGGGAATATGGGGGAAATATGGGGGAATATGGGGGTGTTTTCCTATTGTTTTCCTTGTGTACTATAGTGTACTAAGTGTACTACAGTGTACTACAGTGTACTACAGTGTACTACAGTGTACTACAGTGTACTACAGTGTACTACAGTGTACTACAGTGTACTACAGTGTACTACAGTGTACTACAGTGTACTACAGTGTACTACAGTGTACTACAGTGTACTACAGTGTACTACAGTGTACTACAGTGTACTACAGTGTACTACAGTGTACTACAGTGTACTACAGTGTACTACAGTGTACTACAGTGTACTACAGTGTACTACAGTGTACTACAGTGTACTAGTGTACTAGTGTACTAGTAAGTGGGCTATAGGTCAAACACAGGGGCAATGCTAACCGTCTGTGTCGAGGGACTTATCGATGGCACCGGAAGGCCCGATGTCGTGAAGCTTTGTGTTGAAACCATCTGGGCGGTTAGGCCTGTTGATGCCTGACACCGGTGGCAAAACAGGGAAGTCTGAGAGGAACTCATAATGTTACCCTTCTTTCTGCCCATACCAAAACGTCAGCAGGTTCGCCCTTCTTATAGAGACTTACAACCATGTAATCCTCATGGGTCAGAGAAACGTCGAAAATGTTGTGTTGGAGGGGTGGGTAGGTAAGTAACGTACAGAAGCAGTACACCAGTACACCAGTACACCAGTACACCAGTACACCAGTACACCAGTACACCAGTACACCAGTACACCAGTACACCAGTACACCAGTACACCAGTACACCAGTACACCAGTACACCAGTACACCAGTACACCAGTACACCAGTACATCTATTCCCCCATAAAAAATATGGGGGAAATATGGGGAAAATATGGGGGAATATGGGGGGGGGGGGAAATCCCCCATATTTTCCCCATATTTTACCCCTCCCCATAATGGGGGGACAAGTATGTCTAGGGTGGCTACACTAATACAACCAAGTTTTCAAAAAAAAAGGCTGTTTTTTTTTCCTGCATGATTTCTCTACAGCGTGGTGGTTGGCCATACAATTTCTATACCCTCTCTGCTTATACCCCGGGAAGACTTAGCCACATCGATACTGTATTTTTTTTTTTCTTCTTTTTTTCTTTTTTTTTTTCAAATTTATTACTAACCTTACTAGGGGCTCCGCTACCCGGAAAAAAAAAAGGCTTAATTGATGTGCGCATTTCCCAAAAAAAAATATTGTTTTTTTTTTAAATTGCATTGCGATTGTTAATTAAATTTTTTTTCAAAAAGAAAGTCATTATTATTGAGAGTTGTCCTCGGTATTTGAAGACAAAAAAAGAAGGAAAAAAAAAATCTGACGGGAGGATTAAATAGGGGAAGCGAGAGAGGGGGTAATACTTCTTTCGTAATAAAAAGAAAAAAAGGAAAAAAACCATACGTCTGGCAATGAGGGGCAACCCATCGAGAGAAGGAGGGAGGAGGAGGGAAGGACCTGATGAATCCATTATGTACTCCCTTTGAAAAAACCCTCTCATCCTCTGTCGAACCCAAGCCCAAAGCCAGTCGAGATACCTTTTTCCCCCATTTTTTTCTCTCTCCCGGTGTACGATAATTTACTACATTTTGAAAGGGTGACTAAGCACAAAAAGAAGCTTAGGTTTTCGTTCCCTATTTTTTTCTTCTTTTTTGTTTGGGGTGGCGACAAGGGGGGTCGGAACTGGGCAGTCACGAAAAATCACGAAAAATCACAAAGAATCATTTTTCTTCTTTGTGATTCTTTGCGACAGGTCGTGATTTTTTGTGATTTTTTGCGATTTTTTGTGATACTTTGTGATTTTTTGTGATATTTTGTGATTTTTTGTGATCGACATATTTTGAGATGAGCTTTTTTTTTGTCCCACTCTGGTAGTGTAGTGTACTGTACTCCCAATCCCCTGTGTATACTGTGTATACTGTGTATACTGTGTATACTGTGTATACTGTGTATACTGTGTATACTGTGTATACTGTGTATACTGTGTATACTGTGTATACTGTGTATACTGTGTATACTGTGTATACTGTGTATACTGTGTATACTGTGTATACTGTGTATACTGTGTATACTGTGTATACTGTGTATACTGTGTATACTGTGTATACTGTGTATACTGTGTATACTGTGTATACTGTGTATACTGTGTATACTGTGTATACTGTGTATACTGTGTATACTGTGTATACTGTGTATACTGCGGAAATTGACCAAAAACGAGAACTTGTCCATTTCGGCAAATTGACCCCACCACTGGTCGGACGGATTCCGAAAATGCAAATACCGCCGTTTAAAAGCTTCACCAACGAAAACAAAAAAAAATTTTTTCCAACACATGAATGCCCCAAAACGGCATGACAACTGGTAGAAACACGGTAGGGAATCGGTTATGCAGCCACGCCGAAAAAGTTCAATTTTAAGCGAAACTTACACACTTACGTACAACTGAGCACAACTGAGCATTACTGAGCAGAATTAAACCAGAATTAAAGCACAATTACAGCGGCCCAAAACGGTACACTTTTGTGATTTTTTGTGATTTTTCGTGATTTTTTGTGATTTTTTGTGATTTTTTGTGATCGACAGAATTTGAAAATATTTTTTGTGAATATTTTTTTCCACACCCCCCCTGTCGCCACCCCATTGTTTGTAAAAACTTTAAAAGAGAGTCAAAAAAAAATGGAACTTTAGCGAGGGGTTTTCTGTCATTTGCGAGACACCCTTTTAGTCCCCGGATTATTGGTGTGCACTCAACTAGGAACGTTTTCCCCTCATATCCATCAGATGGCCTCTTGGAATTATTAACACATTTTTTTTTTTTTTTGATGGTTTTTTAAAAGGCGAGCTTAGCACTGTGAGGCTAAGGATCATCCTACAAAAACCCCCCCTTTTTTTTTTATACCCTTTATTTTCCCTATATCCCCCACGAACATCACCCCCTATCCCTTGTTTACGTACCTCCATAGGGGTGTGCGTTTTTTTATTTTGCACTTCTTCACCCCCTTCTCTTGCCCGCACTTCGGAACCCATGTGCTAAAAGAGATAAAAGGAATGGTGAACGGGTGCAATTTCTTGCTCTTGACAACCCCCATTTTCCTTCCCCCTTCCCTCCCATATTATTATTATTTTCTGTTTTATTTTGTACATAAAAGGTGGCATACCTGAGGCCCTTTCTCTCAAAGTACTTTGGGGTATGTTAGTGAGAAGGCCTTTTTTTAAAAGATAAAAGACTGAGACTGTTTTTTTCTCCCCCAACTTTTATAGCTCATGTTTGTTTATTTGCGTTTGGTTTTTTTTTTTTATTCTCCGAGGCTTTAGCCTTTATTATCATTATTTTTTTAAATAAACATTACTGGTGCTTCCCGGGGGGTGTGCATTTCACAAATTTTCACAAAATGTGACAAGTTTTCACAAATTTTCACAACACGAAAACCGCTACAAAATTGTGAAGGCTGGTGAAAAGTGGTGAAAAATTGTGAAAAAATGTGAAAAGTTGTGAATAGTTGTGAAAAGTTGTGAATTGATTTTTTTTTTGTGTGCTTTTTTTTTTGGGCGGGGTGGTGGTGACCCACCCATTGAGGGGTACGCTGGGATTCACAAGATAGAACGTGATGTGGTGTACCTGTGTACCTGTGTACTGTGTGATGTGCGGAAATGACGAGAACTTGTCCATTTCGGCAAATTGACCCCACTACTGGCCGTACGGATTCCGGAAATGCAAATGCCGGCGTCTAAGAGCTTCACCAACGAGAGAAAAAAGGGTAGTGAAAAGTTGTGAATAGTTGTGAAAAGTTGTGAATTGAATTGAAATTTTGTGAAATGCATACCCCCCGGGAAGCACCAATTACTTAATTTAGAGTGGAGAACGCACAAAGTAGCTGCTCCACTATTTCTGACTCAAAAAATTTGTTTTTTTTTGTTCATTCTTTTCTTCGCTGTTCGGCCTTTTTTTCTATTTCTCACAATTAGGTCATATTTTAATTATCAGTTTTTTTGTTTTAAACATCGAGTTTGCACTTTAATACCCCCTCTCTCTCGTACACTGCCACTGCAGCATCTTCTTCCGTTGAATGGAAGAAGGAAGAGAGAAAAAAATAAGGTGATAGGCTGAAGGAGTCGCAAGACAGATTGTTGTCCTTCGAAACTGAGGGTGCCTTCTGCTGGCTTCGTCTGTTGTCTTGTTTTTTTTCTCTCTTTTTTTTTCTTCTTTCTTCCAATTGTACAACGGGATACACAATGCCGGGGTAGTGCCTGCGTCTGAGGGGGAGAACAGCTGACATATCAATTTTTTTTCTTTTTCTTTTTCTTGCCCCATCAAATACCTCCCCTCTTGACAGAAGAAGATATCACATCAAAAAAAAGATTGTCAAGAAGGGGGGAAAAAAGGAGTTTATTGTGCAGACCACCCCGTGTGTGTCTGTCTCCCCAATAATGAAAAACTGCAAATTTTTTCGGAACGATTCCCTTTTCCCCATTTTTGTTCTCTTCCAGGCAACCAAAAAAAGCACAACAGAAGCTGAGGTTTCGCCCCCCTTTTCCCCCCTCCAGAATATACCTTTTTTACGAAGTGTTTTTTTTTTCTTTGGGGCTGAAAACTTTTTTAAATAAACAGCTATCTCATCGCTCCTCTTGAACCAACAAAAGGCGGGGGAGGGCGGCGATGGTGGCTAAGAAGCAATGGTTCTCTCTCTGAGTCCCCAACACTTCTTCTTCCCTAAGTTTTCTATTCTCCCCTACCTCCTTCTCTTTTGTCGTGTTTGTATGGTGTTACATCATTTATATGAAAAAAATAGTGAGCACCACCCCCCCCCCCCCCCCCCCCTAGGCATACTGTGCAGGCGAGCCGTTTTTAGGCGAGTTTTTCGTTTTCCTGATTTTCAGGAAAAACTCGCCAAAAACTCGCCCTACTCGCCCATTACTCGCCTATTACTCGCCAAAACTCGCCAAAAACTCGCCAAAACTCGCCTAAACTCGCCTAAACTCGCCCACATTTGGGTGCAAATCCTGGTGCACATACGCACCTTGGGGGTGAAAATGTGCACCAGGATGTGAAAATGGAGGGCGGGGGTGACTGATGACAACATGCCACTCGAAAACACACAAAAAAATTGAAAATGTGTCACTTGTACGTCTAACGGCAACCATGTCACGGCAGTGGCTGACAGGCATGTATGTAAACATTTGCTCCAGGGGAAGATCCAGGCGTGCCATAGATCCCGGGGGACAAGACGTGCTACAATCCGGAGGATGACGAAGACATGAGCCGGGGCTACACTCGCTATACAACAATGTCCTCGCCATGCCGGTAAATGGCAACCCTGCAGGCCACCCCTTGGCGGTATTCCCCACGACTACATCGCACCCATCTGTGCAAGCTTCATGGATCCGCAGAAGCTACAGCTGGACTGGTGGTACTGGTTGTGGAAGCCTACAAAGCAAACTGTAGAGGTCTTGTTCAAGTGGAACGAAAAAAATTTTCTCTTCAAAACTCAAATTTCCCTCATATTTTCGTGTGTACGCTTTTCCCAAGGTAAAATCCCTACCTAAAAAAAAAAAAACTCGCCAAAACTCGCCCCCCAAAAATAGGCGAGTTTTAGGCGAGTTTTTGGCGAGTAGGCGAGTTTTTTTTACTCGCCCGCACAGTATGCCTAGGTGGGGGCAAAACCCCTATTTTTTTGAGGCATTTCGATTTTTTTGGATTTACGCGCAAAGTACCCGCAAACCACCGAAAATTTCGGGTCAGAGATGGTTTTGGGGTGTGGTTTGGGGGTGTTCTATAGGTGAGACACCCCAGAGATACAAAAAAATGGAAAAAAATAGCAAAAATAGACCATTTTGGCCGTTTGGGCCATATTGGTCAAAATGGCCATTTTTGACCAATATTTCAAAAAAAAAGCAAAATTTTGTCATCATTAGGCCTGTCTGGGCACAAATATGCCCCAAAAATGTCCCGCGAGTCCATTCCGACCTGTTTTGAACACATTTATCGCCCTTTTTGGTGTTTTTTTTGGTGTTTTGAGGTCAAAAAATATCCCCTGACTATCCCCTGGCAGCCCTGGGCCGCGACTTGCGCCCTGCTTTTGGACCCCCTCTGGGCCAAAAAATGGGTGAAAACCCCCGAAAAAGCACTCCGGGAACCCAGATAGTTCCAAATATCCACTAGAAACCCACCCAAACACCTCAAAAACATGCCAGAAAAATATTTTCAAAAACACACTTTTTTCAAAAAGTTCATCTGGGCAGGTTCGGAAGTCCAAAAAAGTCAAAATGCCTCACCCGTCCTGAAGGTTTTGCCCCCACCTACCCCCCCCCCCCCCCCCCCCTCAAAAGTTGTGAAATACAAAACAGAGTAGCAAAAAAATAAACAAAAACAAAAACAAACACACTTTCAAACCCCCCTCAAAAGTTAACCCGCGACTCTCGGATGACTCAGCTTTGGGTCCTCAACAGGGGGGATTTTTTTTTAAACATAAAAAAAGGCAAGGGTACTTTTTTAGCACCCTCTGTACCTTCTTTTCATGAGAAAAAGAATGTATGTGAAACAATTAAACCCTTTCAAACCCCTCTTCGGATAACGTATGTATTGATCCACACACCCCCAGGTCTCAGCCTAATTCGGGTAGCAGGGGGGGAGCGAAAATTTTGTCCAAAAAAAAAGCTTTTTTTTTTTTTGGAATTCTTGACTATCTGTGGGCCACCAAAATCTTAGCACAACAGCAACACTCTGGTGTTATCACAGAGGGGGGGAAAAAAAAATATCACAAAATCCGGTATCTTTCCTCCCCCATCTTTTTTAAAATGGTGACTAAAGCACTGAGGCAAAAAAGATTGATGAATAACCAATGTTCAAAACATTAAGTAATCTAATCAGACTAAGCACAGTGTCATCTCATAAAAAAACCCCCCCTTTTTTTTTACGTGTGGTTTTGCAGGGGGTTGTATTGTTTATCCAAAATGGATGAGTTGCGTGCACCAGATCAAGTCTGTGTGCTATCGCTCGGTTGACCTGTTTCATCCAAAGAACCACTGCTATTGCTAGCGTTAGTTTTCGTTTCGGTCAACCTCAACACAGTACTCTAAATTCTTTTCAAGTATTTTTCCCCTCTTTCTTTTCTTTTCTTTTTAAGTGCAAAATCAAGTGCTCCATTTCGTGGAGTGACAGTGCCTGCGTCACAGTGGCGTTTTGTACTGCCAACTTCACTTTAAGGCACACTGGTACACTGTCACGAGCGGGCTGTTGTATTTCAAGTCAACTTTGTTTGTCGTATCTCTGTCACATTCTTAGGGAGGAGGTGTGTGCACAGTCTATAGTGTATCCTAACCTAGCCCCTTTAAAAAAGACCGTATTTTTTTTTTTTGTGTAAGAATGGATCCCTCAACATCTTGTACGAACCCACACACCCCCCTTTTTTTTTTTTTGAAAAAGCACTGAAAGTTCCCGTACAACCACTGCGACAGAGTAAGCCGGAAACTACATTAAAGTTCGCACATCGCTTTGGTTAAGGATCTAAAAAAGCTAAACAAACACAAACACAAAATAGCAAAAACAAAGAGTACAAACATAACAACAAACATTTTCAAACCCCCCTTTTTTTGGTGGGCGATTCTGTACAACGATACTCAAAGAAAAAAAGCGTCCTTTTTTTTGTTTTTTGTTTTGCAAAAAAGCGCGTCCTCGAGTTGGTCTTCTTCCGTTGTGGGTCTTATACAAAAAGGGGGGGTTTTTTCAAAAAAAAAAGAAAATGGATAGTGGAGCACACTCTAGGGTGGCTACACTAATAAAGTTTTCAAAAAAAAACAAAAAATGGAAGAAATATTTTTCAATGCAGTGTGCCTTCCTCTTCCAATAATATCCCTTCTCCTCCCTTCTCCCTTCCCTCTTCCTACTACATGCCGCAAAGCACCAGATTATCTATCCATTCTCTATCCGTTCAGAACATACACCCACCCCCACCTGATTTTTCCCCCTCTTTTCTATTTTTTGAGTTTCCCTCCCCCCCCTTTCAAGTCAATCAATTTCGTTCTTTCAAAATCAAAGTTTTCCCTTGAGGGAAAAAAGGGAGGAGATCCACATCATGTCTTCTTATTTGTGTTTTACGTACCTTTTGAGAAGAATTTTTTTTTTTGTGCACACATTTTTTTATCGTCAAAGTGACTACGTAGAAGATTTGGTAATCAATCACTTCCAACCTTTTATTTTTTTTCTCTTTATTTGTGCACTGTGTGTTTCGAACATCTATCGTTTAAGTGACCATCTTTCCTTCTCTTCGTTTTATTGTTTTTTTTTTTTGGCCGTAAAAAAGGCTGGGGTATAAAGAGGTCGCGTGATTCTCCGAGCGGTTGTGAACCGCCTCCGTTCTCTTACGGTACCGGTACGGAACACTCACGGTCCATCCTTTTGCAATGAGCTCGACACGAGATGCGTTTTAGCACGTTTCAATTACTCTACTTTTCTTTCTTTTCTTTTCTTTTCTTCTTCTTTTTTTTTTTTTTTTTTTTTTTTTTTTTTTTGTGAAAATTGAAGAATTTTGACCCCCACATCCACCATGTTTCTCACTTTTTTGTGGCTGGATGTATACTCGATATATAGGATGTGGTGTGTGTGCAGCTTATATGCATTCATCTTATCTCCATAACAACTTCTTTTTTTTTCTGTTAAGGTGACGAGGCAAGAGGCTTTCAGTTCATCAACACCAGATTTTATTGAGCTCACCGGACCCTCCCGCATCTTCTTTGTTCTGCATTCGCAGTCCGAGGGAGGGTGTGTTGCACTCTTATTTTTTTTTTTGTCGTCGTTTGGAGTAAAAAGGGTGACTAAAATCATGAGCATGCAGCTGCTGCTATCCAACATTGTTCTGTTTCCCCCTCTTTGCTGCGGTGTCAATGCCTGCTGTCTCAGAGAGGCGTTGTTCAATCACTTTTTTTTTTGCACCAACCCCATCTCCCGCGCGCCAAGTTCAGTTTTTTTTATTAAAAATATGTTATCTGCCCGTGAGTTTTTTTATTTATGTATTGCTACGAAGCTTGTTTTAAAAGGAGAAATAGTATTACCGGTACGGTCGCAATCATCCCTCAAACAGGAGGATTGTTTTTTGCACCCTACTTTTTGTTTGCAAAAAAAAGCAAAAGATTTTTTATTCAAAGAGGAGACGACACTGGTGGGCAAAACTCCAGCTTTCGATTGAAAATATTAATCATTTTTTGCAATCAACGAAACAACTTTACCTACCGATCCTACTATTTTTTTTTTTTTTTTGGTATTGCTTCATCATTTCCCCCCCTTCCATAACAATAGCGAGCACGCATCCTAGGGGTGCCGTGTGTACACCATACAAGAGTTAGCAATCAAAATATTTGAACGAAAAAAAAATATTTTTTTGAGTGCAGCTTGTACAAGGTACTGCTATGTTTTCTAACAATTTTAATCGACCACAAAACCATTTATAGAACCACGTTGAACCCTGGACAACGATTTTTTCCCCCCAAAACCGCAAAAAAAAATAGCCCCTTTTTTTTGTTGTAAACAACATCTCCACCCTTACCTTTTTTTACTCATTATTTAACACCCCTCTTTGTTTTTTTTTGTTAAAAAAAAACCCTTAACAATTTAGCGCCTGCAAGGGGGAGAAAAGGAAATCTTGTTCACGATATTTCATATTGTATCACACGATTGTCCCTTGAAAAAGTAGATCAACAAGCAGTGGGGCTTAAGATCACCTATCAACGTTTTCTCTCTCCTTTTTCTTTTCTTTTTTTTTTTTTTTTCTTTCTTTTTTGCCCAGGCATGTCGTAACAAGCAACTACAACATAACAGCACATCCCTCGGGTGTCCACACTAATACAACCAAGTTTTTCAAACAACAGTTTTAAGCATAGACAGACAAAAATCGGTAACAACACTCATACAATGCAGCGAGGTCTAATTCGCCTGGAAAAAAAAATTGGCCTGGCTAAGAAAATATATCTGAAGCGTGGGCTGAGGCGTTCCAAGTATTCCTGAGTACGCCCCAGCCACGCTTAAGTATTTTTTTTTTAAAATCCGGCCTCAGCGAGGCCCGACTTAGCACCTCATTACACTGTATGAATACTTGGCATTTTTTTTTTTTTTTAGAGCACTTTTTTTTTGTCCCTGAAGGCTTTGGAAAAATATTGACAGTGATTTGTCAGTTCTTTTTTGCTTCCATTCTGCACTTTCGGGTGACCATTTCTGAAAATAAAGAGCTTGTAGTACCAACACAAGGCTTCGGTCAACATTGATGACAGAACTCGTCTCAAATGGGTGCTTAAGTGATTGTCGATCAGGCACTCCGCTAGGTACTAAAGTTCTGTTGATTGTCAACAGAACTTTTTGAAAATGGGGAAAAAAAGAAAAAAAAAAAAAGTTCTGCTAAGTGGTTCAGACCCGTTCTACCTGTTAAAAAAGCTCAGGAGAAGAAGATATGGAGAGGTGAGTGCTCAAACGTCCCAAAAAAGTCAAAATCGGGCGTTGGTAAAAAAAAAAGTTGCGTACCGTGCGCCTGCGGCGCAAGCATGTACCCCACCAACGTGGACCATCAACAGAATATTTTCAAAATCGGAAATCCTAGCGGAGAGCCTGTTGTCGATACAAAAAAAAAAAAAAAAAAAAGGCAAACGAACAGATGAAGATTGATGTAAAACAAAATACCTGCTTAGAATCAAACAACCACCCTACAGTTATACAACCAAGTTTTCAAGAAAAAAAAATACCCGTTTTTCTTTTTTGAAATTCTGGGGCTTCGTTTCACATATTGCCATATTGTCTTACAGTCAAATTGTTGCTTGTTAAACACGATGGCCCGAAGGCTAAAGGGTACAGGCGACTTTGTTGTAAAAAAATAAATTAAAATTACGAAATATGTACTCTCAAAAAGTTACTTCTTTATCACGGTCAATTCTTTTTTATTTTGACAAAACGAGGTACATTTTTTTTTCGTTCGCATCCCACCATACATATACCTTCTGATACTGTTCTTGTGTTTTAAGGCGCGTCTCTGAGCAGAAGGGGGGAGGCTCATTTTAAACGATTTCTTTAGAGAGTGTGTCATTACACTTTTTCGCATGATTTCATCGCATTGATACCCAAAAAAAATGGTTTTTTTTTGCAAATGTAGTTCTTGATTTTAGTGCTGTTTAAGGGGGGGTGCTTGTATTGCTTACAATCCCCCTTTTTTTTACTGAGGGGTAGTAAAACAAAGAAGTACAACGAGTGCATCCATCCTATATGCACCAAATTTACTAACTACTTAAATCCCCCTCCTGGTTCCCGAATGGTGGCAGTATTGTGATGGGAGCCCATTGGAATACGCAAAAATACATCAATTGTGATGTACTTTGATGTATTTTGTGTATTCCACTGGGCTTCCATCACAATACTACCACCATTATGGTTCCCCCCTCATTCCAATTTTTTTGAATGCATCTTATTGTATATCCTATAGCAGTTTGCACTTTGGATGTAAAACAAAACAAAATAGAAATAAATAAAAAAGTGACTTTTCTTCTTGAGTTGATTGTTTTTTTGCCCATCAATATCTTGAAAAAAATATATTTAAAATAGTGGGCCAACATTATTGCATTTTTTAAAGGGTGGCTCAGCAACGAGACGAAGGGTCATCTGATTAACTTCTCTTTTTTTCTCTGATGCCTGCGCTCATGAGCAGAGGTGTTTGCATGCTTTCAAATACCACCTCCTGTACTTTTTTTTGATGTGCACGAGAGGCACGTCCACCTTACAAGATATTTCTCTTTTTTTTTTTTCCTTCTTCGGTTCTGCTTTGCCCAAAAAAAAATCTCTTTTTTTCCTTAGTGATGAAGCAATGAAGCACAATGGTCTGAAGTAGAAATATCATCCTATCACAGAGGGAAAGAAGGAGAGGGAGGAGGTACAACCGGGGGCAAAGCACAACTGGAAAAAAAAAAAAAAAAATCTGGAAAAATGAGGAATATCATAATTATGCTGCCTGCGCACCCGCTCTTTAGCCCCCTCCACCATCACCACCACCACACCATTTTCTCCACCCGTGTTACTTTACTTTACTTTACTTTACTCGCCCACCCCATCCACAACAAAAGCAAAATGACGTAATACCCCCTCTCTTCCTCTCTCGCATTTTTTGGTTTTGTTTTTTCTTTTTTTTTTTTTGCTCTTTTCTCAAAGGTTTTTTCAAAAAGGAGGATAAAGCGCTTTACTGTGATAGCACCAGAGCTTGGATCTATCTGTCAAAACTTTTATTCCGTGCCTGCGTCCCAGAGGGGTTTGCACTATCAACTTCACTTTGTTTGTTGGTATTATTGCTGAGGGAGGTAGTGTTGAAATAAGGTACGATAGACAGTAATCCGAACTTTCTTGTCGAATGAGCAAAAAAAAAAAAAAGCCAATATACATAGCGCTCTAATTAGAGTATTAGGGTATAATTAGAGTCTGGGATTTTGGGCCAAGTCAGTTAGAGTCCAGTTAGAGTATAATTAGAGTCGCTTTTCTTCAATTAGACTATAATTAGAGTGCAGTTAGAGCATAATTAGACTCTAACTACACTCTAATTATAGTCTAATTAGAGTAAAACAATAGGCTTCTTGTAGGTGCAAACGCCGTAAGGAACCGGTTCCCCTAAGGTTCCTCTGTAGGACCCAGGTGCCCAGTTACCCACATAGCTGAAAATTAGACTTGGGGAACCGAGTTCTCAGCCGGACTGGGACACAATATGTGAAGGCGCTGTGGTCGGCCTGAAAGCGGGTCGGGGACCCGGTCGCGGGAGGGTGGGGGCCTAGTCCTAGTCCTACTGTACCTAGTACCCAGTACCGGGATTCGGGACCCGGCTTATTCTCAGCTATGGGTACCCAGGTACTCAGACCCGCGCAGTGGCACATGCCCTCAAGTGTGAGTGCCCCATACATTAGGGAATGCGATGCAAAAACTCTATGTGCACCTTCGGTGCAACGCCGCAGACAGGCCAAGCAGCGTTGGACTCAGAGGAATGCCTGTTGTGCAGGTATCAAACATGAGAAACTCCCAGCAACAAGGGGCATTATTGAAGGTGTTTCGGGTGCAAAATTTTCTACAAATGTTGATGCGCGGGTACAGAAGTGGTGTCTTGTTCTTTCATCTGTAGGAATGTAAATATCAATCGAATTTAACTACCACTAAGGGGTCGAAGGGGTAATCCCAGTATCAAAGGCTGTGTTGACGGGAAATCTATAGCGAGCATACGTTCATTTCAGCCGAAGAAATACTACTTATGAACCCAGGAGAGATCCAAGCCTCGCGTTGAACAACTACCCGCGATCGACAATACCAAAGAGAATTCATAACAAAACAACACTGCCCCATACACACTACTGGGGAGTCAACTGACTAAATAGCCATGCTTCAAGTGCATGCCCCTGGGCCAAAATTCCTGTGCTAAAAAGGCAACAAGACCATCCACAAGGAGTGTGAATTGTGCACTGGTGTTCTGGGGGAACAAACAATATTTTCTTGTGTCTGGTTCTCTGCAAGCAGAGAACAGACTTTCTGGATTACAAAGTCGAATTTCTTGCACTAGCTATGCCCCCTGGGTTGATGGCTATAGCATTGATTGATGTGCCCCTCTTTATTGACCCTCTTATAGGACTCTAATTAGACTCTAATTAGAGTCCAGTTAGAGTATTAGAGTTCAGTTAGAGTTTTAAAGACTCTAATTATACTCGAACTGCCGACTCTAATTATCTAGTTAGAGTCTAATTGGAGCGCTATGTATAAGCCAAAAAAAAAAAAATCAATTTCTAACCTTTTTCGAGTGACGTGTGTTTTTTTCTCTTTTTTTTTGTACATAACCTTTTTGTCGTTTGGCGCAACAAAAAAAAAAAAAATCTGAGAGAAGTCTCAGCAAAAAAAAGCAACTCAGTGTTTTATCAAAGGCATCATACACATTGCCGTCATGAAAAAAAATCGTGGCACCTTACAACCTGAGCTCTGAATGTAACTACGAGCTTTTTAACAGTAGTCATTGGTATCACAGCTGACCGTTTGGCGACTGTTACTGAAAAACAAACGAAAAAAAAAAATAGTGAAAACTACTACAGCTATACACAACCAACAGATATCAATTTTTTTTTTTTGTAAACTCTTTCATCAGCGCATTTGTCTCCCTTTGTTTTTTTTTTTTTCTTTCATTCGTTTCTCCCCTAGTTATTTCCCATATTATATGGTGCTTTGCTCTCCCACTCCCCATTTGATACATTTTTTTTTTTCAAGGTGTGATTAGCACAGACCGGCTTATGATCATCTTAACAAACTTTCCCCCCCTCTTTTTAACCCTCCACTGAACGTCGTCGATAGAAAGTGAACCAAAAAAAAAGCCAGCATTTTTTTTTTCTTCTTATTCTCCTCTCCTTCTCACACTCCCCTCTCCCCCCACACCCCTTTAAAACATACAAAAAACATTTTCAAACTCCCCCACACCCCTTTTCTCCACAGAATACAAAGAAGACAACAATGATTGTGCGACTTTTTCAGGCAGTGCACATCTAAGAGAGGGGGGTGTTTTTCTTTCTTCTTTCCTCAACTTCTATTGTTTATTACACTACACAACATATATTCTGCGCAACGAATTACCTCTCACTAAGCATCACCTAGCGCACGCAACCCATACTCATCGCTTTCTTCTTCTACTGACATTTCAACTCCATCTACAAAGCAGCGGAACAAAACAAAAGGGTAGAGATTGCATAACTGCGGAAACAACAGGCAGCCTTGTATACTCCTCAAATTTATCAAAAAATATTCTTCCTATCACACCAAAGATGCCTCCGTTGCGGTACTACACAGGCCTTGCTGTGTTCTGTGCATTGTGCAGTACTACTGCGTTGTGGGTGTGCTCTAATAGTATTTTGCCTTCACCTTCACCTTCGGTTGTCTCCGACGCAGATAGTACCATAACATACCCTGGATCTGACAATGTGGACGATATTGATGTGATATTGAAGGAAGATGTTTACAAAGGGTTTATTTCAGGGTCAAGTGGTTGCGTGGTGAGAAAGAAGGGGAAAGTGCATAGTGCAGTGGTAGCCTGGAAAGGAGCAGACTCAGAGCTATTAAATGAAAGCGTTTATCTCGCAGATGACGGCTGCGCCATGGGGCATTTGGTAAAGGATGCGGCGGGTGCTGCTTCGTTGCTTCTCTCGGGGGTGTCTCTGAAGAGAATAGTATTTGCTCATCCATGCGCTTCTGCAAAAGAAAGCCCTTCGCTGTTCAACACCGTGATTCTTTTGTGGTTCAAAATCGCTCAGGATATTGCAAAAAATAGGGGAATCGAATTGATGCTTTCTTATGTCAATTCTTTGCCACAGAAATCGTGTTATTCAAGGGTGTATACGAGGTTAGGGTGGAGGTGGTTTTTAGAGCGGAGTCATGCTGAAGAGTTTCGGGCTGCGTTGTATAATAGGATGCCACCTTCGATTTCGGCAAAGGGGATGAAAGTGATGGTGCTGCAGCGGAAACGAAATAGGAGGGTTTTGGCAGAAAAGGAGGCAATAAGATATATTCAGGAGAGGCTAGGGGTGGCCGAGGTGGCTGTGGTGTCCTTTGAAGATAGTGCACGATATGTCGAGCAGCTTGCGTTGCTGCGGGCGGTCGATGTGTTTGTCGCTGTGCACGGTGCCGCGTTGGCAAGCATTGTTGCAATGCGCGCTGGGTCCGGCGTGGTCGAGCTGTTCCCGCACAACTTCCGGTATCTTATGTTCGAAGAGCTGGCGCGTCTCTGCAGTTTAGTCTACTCAGGTGTAGAAGCAAAGATCGTTTCTCCAGGATGTAAAAAAACCTGCCCAATCCGTGTCCACAACATCAGTGGAGGAGGAGCGCATGAAGTGCATATTCGTCATATGATGGGGAAGAAGATATGCAAAAACTGCGACGTAGCGCTTCCTCCCGAGGAGCTGTACCACGCAGTGAAGGATGTGCTGTTGTCGGTGATGCTGCTGCGGGCGAGGAGAACGAATGTCCTCGAGGTGGATAGGCGGGCCTAGATGGTGGCATGGTTGTGGTGTTGGGGGGGTCGCATCTTTCTTTTGCTTCTTTCTGTAGGTGACCCGACTGGTCCGTGGTGTAGTTCAGACCCATGGGAGGGGGGAGGAGGCATTTTAGAGGGTGAGGCTTGTGATTGCTGTGCATGATGTAAGACCACTGCGTGGCAACTCCCTGTGCGCTGTGTTGCAGAGCGTTTTGTTTGGGAGAGTTGTGGGGGTGAGGGGGGCAGATGCACAACGTGCCTCCATCAGGCAGTACACGATAAAAAAAAAATAGAATAAAAATGCGTAACTCACTCACCCTCTCCAAACCTTTTCGCCTTTAACCCTTTATGGACCACGGCCGTATTTTGCGTTTTGCTATGATTGTCTCTCACATAGGTAAAATGAGATCCGATGCATATTTTTGATCGTACCTGGCCGCAATTGAAAGATTTTGAGCAGATCTTTCAAATGGAGCAGAAATCGAAATAAAATGAGAAAAATGGAAAATGGAAAATTGAGGAGAGCTGATATTTTTTCCTGAAAATTTTGAAGAAAAAAATTATTCCGGCTGCGCACCTGTTTTTTCGGTATTCGAAAATGGCTTTATTTGAAAGATCGGTTCAAAATCTTTCAAAAGAAAGAAAAATCGATCAAAAAGTCCTAGTAGATAATGTCTCACTGCATGGAGAGAAGGTACCAACCAGCTAAATATACCGTTATTGTACAGAGGTTGGACAGTACAAAAGTTGGGGCTTTTGGGGCTTTTGGCCAACTTGGCCTGGTGTTGAACGCCGCATCCCCCGCACATGTAATCTGCTTTTAGCCGCCTGTTTCCCAAGCAAGAAGAAGTTGTCGACCAACACCCTCCTGCCAGTGTCTCTGTACCTTGACTGTGTTGATACAGCTTCTTTTGTACAATGTCCCCCAAAAGACAAAGGGCAATAAATACACGGAGAAGAGGCACAGCCAGTTCAGGGTCAGGAACTGCTACGACGAGTGTTACTTTGCCCGGTCGCAGATATTTTCCATTATTTTAGTTTTGTTCTGAAAACCGTACAAAATGGTTCCCTTCACACCAAAGTTTGAATCCTCTGATGACTCAAGCTCGCCAGAGTAGTTCATTATTCCCAAAATATACCCGAAAAAGTCGAAAATTTGGAAATGCCTCGATTTGGTGACAGTGTATGAGAGTGTCAAAATAAATTGAATCTTGCTTCTTTGGAAAGATTTCACATCAAATCTTTCCACTAAAAAAAAAATCGCTGAAAAAGTCCGAGTAGAAGCCATGTTAAGCATTTTCGTGGATATATATATCCTCTTGGTCCATAAAGGGTTAAAAAAATAAATTGAACACACCATTGCGCATAGTCATTTGAACTACAGCAAAAGTGCCACATGTCTGTGTACGGTTACAGAGCAACTAGTTGGCGATACCGTGGGGGGGGAGTTGGGCTCCCTGTTTCTTCCCTGATCCCACAACACCACAAACAGAGAAAGACACAAAAAATGGATGTGACGATACAGGGGTATGACGAAACGGAGCATGTGATCGAGGTGGGTGAGGATGACACAACGGAGGCCCTGCGTCGGAAGGTGGCGACAGCAACGGGGTTGCCCGAAGACAGCTTTCATATGGGCTTCGGAGGGAAGGATGAAGGGGAGGACATCACAGAACTGAGTGCTGGGGACAAAGTAGTACTGACGAAAACGACGAAATACAAGGCCATAGCAGCACTTCATGCACTGGGTGAGACCGACATCACAGATGAAAGGTTGAAGGAGGTGACCGATCCGAAGGTGGCTTCCTTGCTTCTGCAGGCAGAAGTTGTGACTGCGATCCCAGACAGCTTCTTCCAGAGAAGTGCAGTAACGTGCATTGGTTCCAGTTGCGTGTCGATTGTGGATGACATTCGTGACACTTCCCTTCCGCACTGCGACACCACACTGGACCTACCAAAATTGCCCTTCGTCACCGCAATTGGGAACCGGTTCCTAACTGACTGTACAATGTTGTCGAGTGTTGACCTCACAGGCATGCAAGCAGTCACTTCGATCGGGAGCCATTTCTTATCTAATTGCAAGACGTTGTCGACTATTGACTTCACTGGCATGCAAGCAGTCACTTCGATCGGGGACCACTGCCTATATGGTTGCACAGCATTGTCGACTGCTGATTTCACTGGCATGCAAGCAGTCACTTTGATCGGGAACCAGTTCTTAACTAGTTGCAAGACGTTGTCGACTGTTGATTTCACAGGCATGCAAGCAGTCACTTCGATCGGGGACTTCTTCCTAGCTGGTTGCACAGCATTGTCGACTGCTGACCTCACAGACCTGCAAGCAGTCACTTCCATCGGGGACTACTTCTTATCTAGTTGCCCGACGTTGTCGACTGTTGACATCACAGGCATGCAAGCAGTCACTTCGATCGGGAGCCATTTCTTATCTAATTGCAAGACGTTGTCGACTATTGACTTCACTGGCATGCAAGCAGTCACTTCGATCGGGGACCACTGCCTATATGGTTGCACAGCATTGTCGACTGTTGACCTCACAAGCAGGCAAGCAGACACTTTTTTTGGCTGGGCGCTTCCTCGCAACGTGCACAATGTTGTCGACAGTGTAATAGAAGAGGCTGACGCATGATATGACGGACCAGTAAGACCTGCAGGCTGATATGCATAAGATGTGGGAGGAGCACAACTTGGCGATGCGGAGGAACGAAAATCGTCACTCAGAACTTGCAGTTGGCGGCAGAGTACAAGCGTCTCAAGGCAGAACTTGAGAAGTGGAGCAGATATTTGTGGAGTATAAATCGAAGAACGGGATTAAGACACCTTCACATGACAACTTCCAGCAAAGCCAGTGTAGCGTGAGTGCGCCATCGACCATAACTCCTCGATGTTACACTTCTCGAGTTGGGAGGTGACGAATTTGCCTGTTTCTTCAGTTCGCGATGTACTTCTTTGTTGTCTTCTCTTTTCCCGAACATTTCCCAACACGTGCGAATGTTCACGCGCTGTCACAGCGAAGTTGAGCAACGACTCACTTGCTGTCCACAAAGATGCGTTTTATGTATTTTTGTTTTGTACCACAATTGTCACCTTCACACTCGTCAAGGGGGACGGGACGTCGCATCTCGTTGAGTTGTGTTGTTGATGGTGGGGTGGAGGGGAAGGGGCAGTACTATGTTCTTGTCTCGCAGGGAGATGGCACCGTTTATCTCACGGTAGTCTCAAAGCGTTGTTTCCCTTTGGTTCAATCCTGATTAGTGAGGGCGTAGTGTGATCTGGTGCAACTTTCTCACCCTTTATTTGTGTACATTTTCAGGAGAACTCACAACACAACAATGATGAAGTTGGTCGCAACTGTGAAGAAGTTGTTCAAAGCAGGTGCGGATGTACGTGCCACAGACGCCAAAGGAAACACGTGTCTTATCCGTGCAGCGTGTTGTGGACACACCGATACTGTGCGCTCTCTTGTGAGCTTGCCGGAGGTGGACCTGAATCACCAAGGCGGCAGGAACTGCACTGCGTTGCACCTTGCTGTGCATAAAAAACATGCAGAAGTGGTGCAGCTGCTCATTGATGCAGGGGCAGACACTGAGAGGAAGGATGATGATGGACGCTCACCTCTGCACGAGGCTAGCCGTTCAGGAGAACTCACAACTGTGAAGATGTTGGTCAAAGCAGGTGCGGATGTGCGTGCCACAGACGCCAAAGGAAACACGTGTGTTAACCTTGCAGCGTATTGTGGACACACCGATACTGTGCGCTATCTTGTGGGTTTGCCGGAGGTGGACCTGAATCACCAAGGCAGCAGGAACAACACTGCGTTGCACCTTGCTGTGCATCAAAAACATGCAGACGTGGTGCAGGTGCTCATTGATGCAGGGGCAGACATTGAGACAAAGAATGTTCAAGGACACTCGCCTCTGCACTTGGCTAGCCGTTCAGGAGAACTCACAACTGTGAAGATGTTGTTCAAAGCAGGTGCGGATGTGAGTGCCACAGAAGACGACAGAGCCACGTGTCTTATCCTTGCAGCGTGTTGTGGACACACCGATACTGTGCGCTATCTTGTGAGCTTGTCGGAGGTGGACCTGAATCACCAAGGTAGCAAGAACTTCACTGCGTTGTACTGTGCTGTACATAGAAAACGTGCAGACGTGGTGCAGGTGCTCATTGATGCAGGGGCAGACATTGAGACAAAGAATACCGACGGACACTCACCTCTGCACTTGGCTAGCCGTTCAGGAGAGCTCACAACTGTGAAGATGTTGGTCGAAGCAGGTGCGGATGTACGTGCCACAGACGACGAAGGAAACACGTGTCTTATCCTTGCAGCGTATTGTGGACACACCGATACTGTGCGCTATCTTGTGGGTTTGCCGGAGGTGGACCTGAATCACCAAGACACCAAGAACTACACTGCGTTGCACTGTGCTGTACATCGAAAACATGCAGACGTGGTGCAGGTGCTCATTGATGCAGGGACAGACATTGAGACAACGAATCATGACGGACGTTCGCCTCTGCATTTGGCTAGCTATTCAGAAGAACTCACAACTGTGAAGATGTTGGTCGAAGCAGGTGCGGATGTACGTGCCACAGACACCGATGGAGATACGTGTCTTAGACTTGCAGCGGATTGTGGACACACCGATACTGTGCGCTATCTTGCGGGCTTGCCGGAGGTGGACCTAAATCACCAAGGAACCAACAAACGCACTGCGTTGCACGTTGCTGTGCAACAAAAACATGCAGACGTGGTGCAGGTGCTCATTGATGCAGGGGCAGACACTGAGCGTTAGAACAATGCCGGACATTCTCCTTAAGTTGCGCCATTCTTGTGTGAAGCTTCGTTGAAGTTGTATTTTGATTCCTCTAAACTGAGTCTTTAGGATCCCTTCAGGAGCATCCCTACTCACCTTTACGGTCGACAATACCTTATTCCGCATGGTGCTGTTGGATGCCGATGACGATTCGCTCTGGCCGGTAGACAGAATGAGAGTGTACCTTGAAATGATTAAGTCGAGAAAGGCAAAAGGTCCGCCCCCCATTGCCCCTGCCGCTACTGCGCTCCTGGAGCGCTACTTCAACTGGCAAAGGGAGAACCGCAGCAAGCTTGCACACCTGCAAGCTCCCTTGAAACGTGCCTGCTGCGACACTCACGAGAGGGCTTTATATTCCAACTTTACTTTTTATCTGAAGGGCGGGGTCGTGGAAATGATTTGTGATTTCAAGTCAGTTTTTCTGTTGCTTCTGAGTGTGAATCTGCTGTTCTGTGGTGCCTGCTGTCCACAAAGATGCGTTTTATGTATTTTTGTTTTGCACCACAATTGTCACCAACCTACGATGTGCACCATCTCATCTCCCCAGCGAGGCGTCTTCATCTATTTTCTGAATTTCCCTCTTTTCTCAACTTTCCCCATTTGAGTAGAACCTGCATACCACCCTTTAGAGCAGAAGGTGGCAGGATGTTGGTGGTATTCGAGACCTAGGGGATGGACCTAGCCCCACGTCTGCCAGCAACACCCCACAGACAGAGCCTGATGCAGGAGGTGTGGGTGTGGCATCAGTGGTTGAGGTGCCACCATTGTCCGAGGGGCTCTTCACACTCGTCAAGGGGGACGGGACGTCGCATCTCGTTGAGTTGTGTTGTTGATGGTGGGGTGGAGGGGAAGGGGCAGTACTATGTTCTTGTCTCGCAGGGAGATGGTCACCGTTTATCTCACGTAGTCTCAAAGCGTTGTTTCCCTTTGGTTCAATCCTGATTAGTGAGGGCGTAGTGTGATCTGGTGCAGCTTTCTCACCCTTTATTTGTGTACATTTTCAGGAGAACTCACAACACAACAATGATGAAGTTGGTCGCAACTGTGAAGAAGTTGTTCAAAGCAGGTGAGGATGTACGTGCCACAGACGCCAAAGGAAACACGTGTCTTATCCGTGCAGCGTGTTGTGGACACACCGATACTGTGCGCTATCTTGTGAGCTTGCCGGAGGTGGACCTGAATCACCAAGGCAGCAGGAACTGCACTGCGTTGCACCTTGCTGTGCATAAAAAACATGCAGAAGTGGTGCAGCTGCTCATTGATGCAGGGGCAGACACTGAGAGGAAGGATGATGATGGACGCTCTCCTCTGCACTTGGCTAGCCGTTCAGGAGAACTCACAACTGTGAAGATGTTGGTCAAAGCAGGTGCGGATGTACGTGCCACAGACGCCAAAGGAAACACGTGTCTTATCTTTGCAGCGTGTTTTGGACTCACCGATACTGTGCGCTATCTTTTGGGCTTGCCAGAGGTGGACCTGAATCACCAACAGAGCAAGAACTTCACTGCGTTGCACCTTGCTGTGCAGAAGAAACATGCAGACGTGGTGCAGGTGCTCATTGATGCAGGGGCAGACATTGAGACAAAGGATGCTGAAGGACACTCTCCTTTGCACTTGGCTAGCGATTTAGGAGAACTCACAACTGTGACGATGTTGGTCGAAGCAGGTGCGGATGTACGTGCCACAGACGCCAACAGACTCACGTGTCTTTTTTTTGCAGCGCATTGTGGACACACCGATACTGTGCGCTATCTTGTGTGCTTGCCAGAGGTGGACCTGAATCAGCAAGCCATCGGCAACCTCACTGCGTTGCACTTAGCTGTGCAGGAGAAACATTCAGACGTGGTGCAGGTACTCATTGATGCAGGGGCAGACATTGAGAAAAAGGATGATGAAGGACGTTCGCCTCTGCACGTGGCTACCATTTCAGGAGAGCTCACAACTGTGAAGATGTTGGTCAAAGCAGGTGCGGATGTGCGTGCCACAGATGCCAAAAGAGACACGTGTCTTATCCTTGCAGCGATACTGTGCGCTATCTTGTGGGCTTACCAGAGGTGGACCTGAATCACCAAGGGAACGGCAACCAGACTGCGTTGCACTTTGCTGTGGAAGGAAACCATGCAGACGTGGTGCAGGTGCTCATTGATGCAGGGGCAGACACTGAGCGTTAGAACAATTGCCGGACATTCTCCTTAAGTTGCGCCATTCTTGTGTGCAGCTTCGTTGGAGTTGTATTTTCATGACTGTAAACTGAGTTTCCTTTAGGATCACATATGGAGCATCCCTACGTGCCTTTAGGTAGACAATGCATTATTCTTTATTGCTGTGTTGGGAAGTGTATCCGCCGCACAGATAGATCAGAGAGAGGCTGGTTAGTGGGCGTAGTGTTCTCTAACTCAACTTTCTCACCCTTTATTTGTTGTGTACATTCTCAGGAGAACTCACAACACAACAATGACGGGGCTGGTCTCAGCTACGATGACGTTGGTCAGAGACGCAGGTCCGGAATCACATGGTGAAGAGGTCGAGAGAGCAATGTGTCTTCTTCGTGCAGCGTATGATGGACACACCGATGCTGTGCGCTATCTTGTGAGCTTGCCAGAGGTGGACCTGAATCAGCAAGATTACTACTACCACACTTCGTTGCGCGCTGCTGCGGGAAAATGCCCAGTGCACAGTGTTCAACTTTTACAAGGCGGGGGAAAAATTTTTGGGGGCTGATTCGCACTTTTTCAGCACTTTTCCGCACTTTTTGCTCCCCCCCTTTCAGCCACACCATGTTGAGTGATTGTCGACAAAAATTCTCCTGTTGCTCCAGCCATCCAAGAGCATCGCCAACCCCTGCTCCTTCACACTCTCCATCCAGGCGAAGCCAGTAGCGCCTCGAACGCCGCGATCCCTCTTACCAGGGTATTAGGGTGGTTAAAAAAACTGGTTTTGAAAACCAGTTTTTCCAAAAACTGGTTTTCAAAAAAAAAAAAAGAAGGATTATATTTTGTGCAACCAAATATCAGCCTTTTTGTTTTCGGCTAGCCAACTCTGCAACCGATTCAGAAATCATGAGAGATGATTTCTGCAACCGAATCCAAAATCATGCGATATGATTTCTGATGTTATGCAAACGTGACCATGACATTAAAATTTCTACAATTAGGAAATCATCGGTATGGTTTACAAGGTTGTGTAAATCGCGAACGTGACACTAAAGAATCTCTGTTCACTTGATCTCTTAACGATGCTACGACTTGACGGTAGCTCGCTTCTTGAACTCTGATTCTACTTATTGTGTCCATACGGTTTTGCCCTAGGTGGTAGAGACTAGCCAACCCCCCCCTCTCCCCTCCCATCTCCCTCAGAGAAAAAGAAAGCCTCCCCTCTTGTTTCCCGGTTGGGCTTCCCTCGCCCCGTCCTGTTCGTCCTGTTCACGCTGGTGTCTGTTTCGTCCGTCTGTTTTGTGTTATCCGCGTGCACTCTTTTGTGTGGCTGAATAAGCCCACGAGGCTTGGGTTCATCTTTAGATAGGTACTTGTGCTTTCATCGTGCTGGCATCGTACGTGGGTCAGCGGGAGGTGTCTGCATCATTAACTTCACTTTTAGATCTTGAATTGTTTATACGTATGGCTATATACACAAGTACTCTGACCCATTCTTCTACTGCTACAAATAACCACTCTTGCACTAGGTCTGCCTGAGTGAGCATCTGGTTTAGATCACTGGATGACTACTGCTACCGCTACTGCTACTAATAACCACTCTTGCACTAGGTCTGCCTGAGTGAGCATCTGGTTTAGATCACTGGATGACTACTGCTACCGCTACTGCTATAACTAACCACTCTTGCACTAGGTCTGCCTGGGTTTTCAGACACTTCCTCTCTGTTCGCATGACTGTCTGGGTGTTGCAGTACTGAAGTGGTGTGCCAAGGGAGCAGTCAGGCAGCATAGTGCCACCCATGTCGCAGGTGTGGAACTCAGTGTGCTCCGGCAGCATGATATAAGCTTTTATTGGTGTTTGTGCGTTTTCTGCCTGGGTGGACGCCTTGGGAGGTAAGACTAGCTGTGTGTATTCTCATTTTAAGGACGACTAAGCACGAGAGGCTTGGCTCTATCTTACAATCTTTTCTCTAATCTCATACTGTGCTGTTGCAGTGGTGTGTGATAGTGTGACCTCGATTTTTCCTCAGGTGTCTGTTTGGGAGCTCTCACTTAATTTTTTTTTTTGAAGGTGTCTAGGCACGAGAGTCTGGCTTTTGCCTTTTCAATATTTTCTCTTTATCAATCAGTACTGTTTCAGTGGTTTATAAGATTGTGTCTTCAGGTTTTCCTCACAGTGGTCTGACTCCCTGTGTTTACTAGAGCACCCTTTCCTGTGCACTGCTGCATGGCTGGTTTGGGAATCAGTCACCTCCACACAATGGTCTGTCGGTCTGTGTGAAGTTGTACCTTTCGCTGAGCTTAAAGGCGACTTTGCACGTGAGGCTGGGTTTGCCTTGCAAGCCGTTCTCTAACTCAGACTGATCTGTCTCAGTGGTTCGTGGTAGTGTGTCTTGAGTCTTTCCCTCAGACGCTAGTACTGTTACTTACTGTTGATGCTGACCAAGCGTGAGAGTCCTGGCTCATCCGACTAACTCGTGTCTCAGTGATGTGGTGCTAGCTTCCTATCTGCTTGGTTTAAGGTAGCGTCCTTCCTCTTCTTCGTTCCCTTCCTTTCATGCCTCATCTTGTTCGCCTCTTTCTCTCCAGTCTCTGTTGCGTCTGTCGGGTCTGTGGTATGTGTGTGATGTGTTATCTTGTGTCGAAGGTGGATATGTACGTGAGGAGTGCGTTCCTCTTATGATCTGTAGTAGTACACTGCCACGGGAGGGCTTTGTATTTCACGTCACGTTTATCACAGTCATGCAGTGCTGTTGGATTGGTTTGTGTACAGCTTGTGTGTGGTGTCTGCAGACTCCTCCTCTCGGTTTTCAATGTCTGCGTGTGAGTAGAGCTCTGACCGACCCGGGAGTGTGCTGGGTGGTTTTGAGTATCAAATTAGAGTGAATCTATTCACATGGCTGCCTGTGTGTCTGACCTGTGCGAGGTTGTCTTGGTTGTTTGTAACAAGGTACTCTTCCTTCTTGGAGCTGTCGGAAACACTCCTGGTGTGGTGCGCCCCCTTTTGTACAGTTTTGATTTCTCTGAGATGCATGGACGGACGTTCCTGTTATTCTGTCACTGGCTGTCATGAGAAAACTGTTGCGCCGAGTACAAGACCCCAGCAGCAACCTCAATCTAATCCACACAGTGCTGCAGTGTCTCGAAAAGTTCTCCAACAGTACATTCAATTTTGCAAGGCCCCCCTTGCGCAATACCTGCCTGTCCATCAGGGTATACATGACTTCTATACCTACATGCCTGATGTATGAATAGAGGCTTTGCGGGTTTGCGGGTCTCGCAACGTTGTCGGTTCAGTCTTTCTCCTCCTGCGATGTCCGGCGTTACTCTTTTTCAAGTGTGATTGTGTTTGTCGTCCCGCTCTCGCGGACCATCTTCGTACCCACGGACGTGGTGGGGTCCCTGCAGCGTCGACCTTATGCGCCGCCGCCCGCGACCCAGGCTGCGTGATAATGTGGGCACGGCGTCCGCCCCTGGGACCAGCAAGACTGCCTCTGCGACCGAGTGCTACTTCCCCATGTACGACTTCATCTTCTCTGTACCTCGTGCGACGAGCACCAGGACGATGCCGTAGGCGTGCACGTCCTGCAGTGCCGCTGGGTTATGTCGCTCCGCCGCCAGTGACTGCGTCAGCCTAGAGTGGTGTATGGAACATCGACTGGCGCGTGACCAGCCACCTTGCAAGGTGGACACACGACACTCCAGGCCGTGGCTGTTTCATATCATCCTCCAGACGACCCGCCAGAGCGATCCTGACTACGGATGGAGGCAGCACGGACCTTGGCAGCGACGCGTGCTGTTCTGGCCGATGTGGTGGGTACCTCTGTGTCACAATGTCTGAACATCGAATTACTCTGGCATGTTTAACGACACTAAGCTGAGACTGTGTACCGATGTCGTGTCTGTGTTTGGGACTGTGGTGCACCGCTTGGACTTCCGCACTTTCCGGGCCTACAACGGTGATGTGGCTGTGGTCGCTTGTGAGCCGGTGGAGGGCACTCCATGACTCTGATGCTGGGCGAGAATCCTTCTGTGCCGAATGCCTTCTGCGTGCCAAGTGGCAGGTCTGGGAAGCTGGTGGTGTGTTCAACGACGACTATCAATGTGGGCGTCGGCGGTGGTGGCTGGCTGTACGTGTGATATTGGGTGTGCTCGACGCGTAGTACAGCTGCATGAGCTTGTGTGCGATACGCTAGACTTCAACGTTAAGTATGACACGAACCCTTGCCGCGCAGAGCTCTCCCTGACATCATGGTTCCGTCGTTCTCGTCCTTCTTCTTTTGAACTCCTCACCTGCGTTGGGATATGAAAGCCAGAGATCTGCGTTGGGGATTTCATTATCTCTGAAGCTTTCTGGATTTCTCAAATTATCGTAGCGGTTCAGATCTCGAATTCCATCTGAAAGAATTCCAGTGACGAGATCAAAACACGCACGATTCTTCCCATCGCAGTTGAGCGATTCGGTAAGCTCAAGCAAACAAACAAAAGGTTAAAGAGTTTGGCGTTACGAAAACAAAAGAAGGATTATATTTTGTGCAACCAAATATCAGCCTTTTTGTTTTCGGCTAGCCAACTCTGCAACCGATTCAGAAATCATGAGAGATGATTTCTGCAACCGAATCCAAAATCATGCGATATGATTTCTGATGTTATGCAAACGTGACCATGACATTAAAATTTCTCCCTCCCACCCACTCCTGAGTAACTCTCTACGGTATCGTGGTTCACGTTTATCCTTGCAGCCCTCGTGGGGCAGTCACGCAATGACACCAAGGCCTTGTAGCTTCGGCCTGCGACACTGTCTTGGGAATGACGGACACCGTCGTTATTCCCTTAGTTGCTGGGCACACCCTCCCTGACTAAGTCGTTATATCTGCCCTCTCTTCATCTGCCCTCCATGCACCACACCGCTTCCTCCTGCACTTCATAGAGATCTTGTGGGTGGTAAACGCTCGTTATATACCTTGACGGCAACGCTGGCTTCCATCCTCGCACCTGGCCTACACTGCTTAAGATGACCTGCGGGACGGGTGCCAGTCAGTCGGGACGGAGACCCCCGCTCGGCGCCGTAGAGGTCGTTTGCACTGGGCGTATTCATAGTGATGATGAACACCACGCTGTCCATCCTCGTGTACGGCTGGTCGTCAGCGCAGGAGCTGACGGTATACGCCGCAGTCTTCGCTGAGTTTGGACGCTGTGCGGGTGTTTAGCTGGACCATGTACCAACCTGCGAAAGCCCTCCTTCTCCATGTGCCTACCCAAACGACACAGCCTAGCAATGGACGTCTCGTGGTGAGGCTGATCCCTGGGTGCAAGATTCTACCTGTCGCTGTAGGATTGCTGCTGCTGCTGCTGCTGCTGCGGTGTTGTTCGTGCTGTGTGTGTAAGAAGAGTACATTTGCCATCCGTTCAAAGGCTTGCAATATCAATCCTTCTCTCAGGGCGCCTCAGTCATGCACGCCGCCTGTGCCCTGTTGCAGCGCTTCTCCATGTCTTCTCTGTCAATGTCACACAACTTTCTGGCCGCAGCTTCACATTCGTCCCTGCTGTAGGGTGGCGCGTTCATCTAGGGTGCACGGATAAGATGCCGACACCTCTTCTCCCACAGCTCGTGAATGTGTGGCAGTCGGGTTTTGCGCAGTCCACATCACTGCCGCCACAGGAGCAGGCGGTCCTTACCACGATCTACCTGGAGGTGATGCGCTACTTCGAGGCTATGTGCACTGGCTGATCACTGACGGTCGGCTTGCACTCCTCCCCGAGATGCGTGACTGCTAGTTGCTGACCGACCACACCTACGAAGTGCAGAGGCAAGGTATCGCCAGAGGGTTTGGATAGGTATCGTCTGAGCACTGCGTTCTTGTTCTTGAGTAGCTTAGCAGTATGGCGAAGGCGCTAGGTGATGGCGGCTTCGTTGGAAAGAAGGCGCAGATGGGCAAAGGTCTATGTTGCTGTCGCGTGCGTCGTGTTTACTTGCCTTTGGTAAGGTCTCTAAGAAAACGAACCACTTTCTTTCTACATCACGTCTTGAGAGGCACGTCATTCCTACTGTGCTTGTGGTTCCGCTGATGCCGGCAGGCAAGAACCCCTTTATACAGGACCGCGACCCTGACTAAGTTTGCCATGACCGCAGTTCTTCATAGCTCCTTTATACTCCAGAGTTCAGTGGCCTTAGCTGAAACACTCCAACCGGTAGTAACCCATACGGTGCATTCCATTGCGGCTCATTCCAATGCTTTGCGAGAAAGACCCAAAGGAGGAATACTGCGTTGTTTAGAAGGACCCGCAGACCCGAAGCTATGGGGTGTGAGCGAATCCAGTCTGCACGGACAAGAGGGAGTGATGAGGTTTCTTCTAAGAGGTTGTCATCATAATCCCTGCGGTTAAGATCAACCGGAAAGGTAAGAGTGTCCTAATGCAGGCCGGCCAGAGGCTAGCTGTAGAGTGCTTTCTCTGGGTAGAAGGCCCCGCTCTTCAGCATTCCCCTCGGTCGCGTGGTCGCTTAAATGAGAGCTGCGTTCGCCGCTAGAACTCCGTCGGGCTCCGTTTCTTTTCTGCTGTGCGTGACACAAGATTTTTCTTTACGGAGAGATCGAAATCCATCTCTTCACGACTCCGTGTTCCGCTATGCACTGGCAGACGTCTTCCTGCTCCGGAGCAGTGAAGTGACCTCTGCAAGACATTCCCACGGATGCCCCCCCCCCGACTGCGCTCAAACGGATTAGGGCCGTCGAGGCATTCAATATGTCAGGATGCTAGATGCCTCGTTTCGTGGCTTACCGGCTTCGTCATTTTATACGTTCATCTGGCTGATGAGTGGAAGCCGGTGTAGTACATATCAGATGTAAACCACGAAATGGATTGTAGGACTGCATGGTTGGAGTCCACCCCCCGGTACAGCCGGTCACATACCATGGTTCACTGTTCACGAGTGGTCTGTTGTATTTCAAGTCAAGTCTTATTTGAATTACGTTTTTCGCGCCCACCCTGGGGATTTCATTATCTCTGAAGCTTTCTGGATTTCTCAAATTATCGTAGCGGTTCAGATCTCGAATTCCATCTGAAAGAATTCCAGTGACGAGATCAAAACACGCACGATTCTTCCCATCGCAGTTGAGCGATTCGGTAAGCTCAAGCAAACAAACAAAAGGTTAAAGAGTTTGGCGTTACGAAAACAAAAAAAACAGAGAAATCTGGAGGGGAAAAAAAAAACCGACACTTTTCACCAGGCCTTTCTGTAAATGTCGTCCCCAGATTAGGGCGGACTCGATTTTTTTTCCCGCATTTTTTCCCCGCCTGGTAGAACCGTGGTTGAACCACGGGAGTGCCTTTGAGAAATGGATGTTCCTTGAATTTTTTTTGCCTGCGGCGCCATTTTTCATTTTTTGCTCCGCAAAAAAGGGTTCGTTGAGTGGCTCTGTGGTGTAAAAAGCTAGATTTTTACACCGTACCCTCAAAAATTTTCGCCTGCGGCGCCATTTTATACAGTCCCTATGTTCCCAATGTCTACCCTGGGTCAGCAGCGCCGAAAAATATTTTGAGCAAAAAACAAGCTGACCTCCCCAACTTGAAATCTGGATTCCTGGATAAGACACTGACCCCACCCCCGAAAACCCCGAAAAAGGTGACTGTGTCCGTCAACGGTGGAGATTTTCGCCGGAAACACTAGTTTTCGCCACCCAGGAGAGAAAACCAGAAAAACCAGTTTTTTCCGGAATTTTGGATTTTCACCCTAATACCCTGCTCTTACCCAGTGTATTTTTTGGGCCGGTTGGGGGGGGTCAGTGACCCCCCCCAAATTTTCTCCGGAAATTTGGGCCGGTGGGGGGGGTCAGTTTTTTCAGCTGGGTTTGAGGTGTTTCCTCGGCGTGGTGTAAAAAGCTATACATTTACACCGTACCCAAAAAATTTTTCGCCTGCGGCGCCATGTATATTGTTTTTTTTTGCTCCGCAAAAAAAAATATACAGTTCACTATGTGCCCAATGTCTTCCCTGGTCGTGCTGAAAAAAAAAAAATTGGGCAAAAAAACAAACTGACCCCCCCCAAACTTAAAATCTGGATTCCTGGATACAGGGTTCTAGCTCAGAAGAAAAAAAAAAGAAACGGAAAAGGTGGCTCAAAAAAATTTTTCTGCGCTTCGCGCGCAGGGATTACGCAGCTCCCCCAAAAATAAAAAAAGTACGTATGGATTTTCAACACGTACAATTCTAAGCAAAAACAATTAAAAACCGCGCGCGCTTCGCGCGCGCTCTCCCTGGCAAAGTTGGTTGAGAAGGGTTGTGAAAGTTCGAAGAACTGGAGAAATCATCAGTCATGGCATCCAAATGTTCCTGGCGAAGCCACGGTACGCAACATTTTTAAAAAATCTTGACATAAAATGGCACTTTCGTTGGTAACTATGGTCCAGTTCCGTAAACTTTACTTCCATATTTTGCTAAAACGAAAGTTTCTGGCGAAGCCACGGTACGCAACATTTCTAAAAATTGCGCTTAAAATTGCCTATTATGTCATGGGAAGGGTGTATTGCAATCTAGCGCCGCAGGCGCACGGTACGCTACTTTTTTCTTTAAGGTCCTGGGCTGGACCTTAAATTGCATCCGGGGGTCCGTTCCTCCAGAAACTCTATGAAGGTGTTGACCGCTCGAACCGATGTCTCCTACCTGAGAGATTACAAAACAGGAGGCGAGGAGGGGTATGCGGGGCGTTTTTGTGCCTTCAGGGTCTTTTTGTTTTTCAGCAACCCTGCCTCTCCTATATCACCAGTGCATAGCCTTTGTCTTTCTGTTGGGGTATGCGGGACTTCCCCTAGTCCTCAGGGTCTAAACGCCCCTGCCCTCTTTTATGCTAGTTCACCCTGGCAGGGTATATAAATGCTGGGTCAGGCTGGCCCCCCTATGCTATGATGGGTGCTCGCACCCGGAGCATAAATGGCCAGCGGTCAGGCCAGAGTCGCTCTACGGAGTCTCTCTGCCACGCCTTTGGGTTACGGTGTGCTGCCTGTAAGGACGTCCATGTATATCCCTAAGAGAAAGGGTGAGGCCCAACTGTCGGTACAGCATGGGGCGCCAAGAGAGAGATGTTGTGACCCCCCCGCCCACCCCTTTTTGTGTTTTTGGGTTTCTGCTCTCTTGTGTAGACTATCGTGCATCAAGCGTTGGGTGCAGCGAACTGCAGTACCTGTAAGCTCACAACTCTTCAACGGAAGGTGGGCCGCCGGCTGTCGAGCGGTTGTGAACCGCCCTCGTTCTCTTACGGTACGGGCCAGTCATTAGGTTTCCTTTTACATCTTCTGTTGTTGGCCGCAGGGTACTTGTGCTTTCATCCGGATGGCTGGCATCGTACGTGGGTCAGTCGGAGGTGCCTGCATTAATAACTTCACTTTCTTTCGCCATGCTGCATGCTCCTTTTCCGGTAAAATAGAAAATTGTCTCCTACAAATAGGATTCTGTAGGGGGTAGGTGAGAGGTGGGGGCGGAGCCCCACCCCTCACCTACCCCACCCCAGCCCCAATCCAAAACCCAAATTACCTACGTATGGACACGTATGGATTCCACCTTTTCAAAAACAATTCACGTATGGATTTCCATACGTTCCACACGTGGAGCGTAATCCCTGTTCGCGCGGAAAAATTGACCACGCCAAGTCGCTGTTTTTAACAGCAAAGGGGACTGGCTGACGACACTGAGGACCTCCTTGGCCAACCGGTTTTTTGCACCGTGTAAAAAAAACCCCCCCCCAAAAAAAAAAAAACAACGGAAAAGGTGGGCCACCTTTTCCGTTCTACTGAGCTAGGACCCTGCTGGATAAGACACTGCTCTTACCCCAAAAAAAAAAAAAAAAAATGGGCTTTCACCCGCGTCACCGTACCCTTCCCTGCTTGCAAAACAAGCAGGTTCACTCCCTTGTTGCTGCCGTCACTCTTCGCCACCTTTACCCCCTCCCCCCTTCCCTTTCCTCCAATCCACACAGAGGCACAAAAATACACAAAAAACGTGCCCACCATCACAACGTGCCTCGTGTGAGGTGTGGCGGACCTTAGTAAAGCGCCATGGTGTGGCCGTTCGGGTCGAAGTCGAAGCTTGACCTGAACGACCATGACGTGCTGTTTGCAGAGCTGCAGCGGATGTTCGTGTACTACGTGCAGCAGAAGAAGCATGCGCTGTACGAGCAGTACGACAAACTCGACGCGGATGAGATCCAGAAGCTCATCGACCGCATGAAGAAGGCCTACGACACAAAGGTCACCACAGGCGAACAACTTGTCAAATCTGTCACAAAGCTGCACGGTAAGGTACCGGCGAAGTTCACCATACCCGATGCTATCGGCACTATGACAAAAGACGAAGTCATCAAGCAGATCCTCGACCTCATGGCAGAGTACGGACAGCCACAACAGCAGGAGAAGGTTGCCGAGACGGCCGCGAAGTTTCGCAGTATGTAGTGTATATTTTTTTATGTTATCAAGCATTGACGAATAGAAATGGAAAACGACGGATGGTGCGTGCCCGCTTTAGCGTATTGTTTTTCCACTAACATCACTCACATTCATCAGTGAAAAACACAAACCTTTTGCGGTGCGATAAACGAAAAAGTGTTTTCTTTATTTCATTTAACTGTCATATCCTGAAGTCGTTTTCTATTTTTGCACACACGAAGTGTTATTGGAAACTAAACATAATATTATTTAAAACCAACGATAGATCTGTCCTTACGCTTTTTCCTTTTGAATCCTCCCCTCATCCATTATCATGTGCGTTATAGGCAAAGAGCCTAAATGGCTGCAACGAAACAAAGACATAGTAGTAGAGTAGTACAGATCAGTTGGTATAATGTTATGTTTAGTTTCCCAAAGCAATGCAAAAAACAAGCTTTTTTTTTCTGTTATCAAAAGTAACTCCATCCTATTTTCCCCTCAGCAAAGAACTGCAAGCCTTATGAAGGCCTTCTCGAGAATGTGCGCCAGCGTTTGGAGATGAAGGCAGACGAGATGCGTCGCGTCGCTGCAGAGCAGGAGGAGGCAGAGCTGGCGCGGAGCCACCAGGAGGCTAGTGTACAGCAGGTCCTGCAGGAGCACACCCCGCAGGACTACGGAGCACGCACACCGGAGGGGCCAGGCCCGCAGGACACCTCCTTGGTGCCTGTCTCTGAGAACGCAGAGTCTCAGGGGTCTCCCAACTCCAAGATCGGGTTTGCTTCTCCCGAAGCCGAGCCGGACCGCCTTCTCTCACCCCCACACCACGGCCGCCGTGCTTCCGTTAGCCGCAAATCTCCCCGTGGATCCTCCTTCACCGAGGCCATCCCACCCTCGCCGGTTACAAGCGATTCACGCCCACAACCCTTTCCACCAACCTCCACCCGACGCCACCGCACTCCCTCTGTCGTCTCCTCTGCGCAAGGTGACGGCGACTCTAGCACCATGAACGACCCAATCCGCTCACGCCTTGCCTCCTCTGTTAACAAAGGCACTAGAAAGATTCAGGGGAAGAAAAACACCGTGACAGCCCTGCATCAGCACTACGAAGACAAACAGAGGCAACAACAGGAGGACTATGCGTCTCTGTACGACGAAGTGCAGAATTTAAAACGCACAATAGACGACCAGGTCACAACACACAAAAGCCTCATCGGACTGCATCAAGACCAACAAGACTTTTTGCAAAAATACCTTCTCACCCAGGAGCGTGAAAACGGCGCCATGGCCGCCGAAGCTCACGTCCTCCGCATGCAATACAACGCGGCGTTAGATCAATGGAACGCCTCCCGCACGCTAGGAAAAAACATAGGTTTAAGCGGCTCCCCCATGCACGTTCCCCAAAGGTCCCCAGAGCGGTGCCGAGGGATAGGCATATGGTTGGAAGGCTTGGGCTTGCCTGAGTACGTCGACATATTTGTGTTTAATGAGATCGACTTCAGCAGTGTGACTCTGTTGACGGAGGACGATTTGATCAGGATGGGGGTGCAGGCGTTGGGGCCCAGGAAGACCATTGTCAGAGCGATTGCAGAGCTAGCTAGGCAACAGCTGGAGGAGAGCCCGAGAGCAAAGTCGCGCGCGCGGGTTGCACAGTCAATGGGGTACACAGGGAACCTTCCCGACACCACCTCTCCACAGCACGGTGGTACAGTAGTCGCGCCTGCTGTGTCCCCCTCGCAGTGGCGCGCGCATGTGGACACAACCTCCAGCAGGGTCTACTACTATAACGGCGGCACCGGAGAAAGCAAATGGGAGCTCCCTGATACATCCCAGACACCTCTAGATGCATTAGCAGATTTGCTGTAATTTTTTTTTTTTTTTGAGGTTTTTTGGGATTTTCTCAAAAAAGGGGTAAAAAAAGGTCGAAAAGAGGTTTAAAAAAAGGGAATGTTGTATTTTGAAAGGTAGGTGATGTGAGGCTTTTTATCATACAAACATTTTTGTTGTAAGCTGTATTGTGAGTTATTGTATTCTTTGATTTTTTTTGTTTTTCAGAGCCTGCGATGAACGGTGAGGCGTTTTCCACCTTTCAAATTCTCTTCTTTCTTCTTTCTTTTTCTATGGAGCGTTAGTGACTATGTCCTAGAGACGTTTTGAGCTAGCTACTTCTCTTTGTATCCGAGTCTGAACGAAACAAAAAAGTAAAATTGGATTTTTTAAGTCGTGTTTTTTTAAAACGAAAATCGGAAAAAAACAAACGTTTTTTTTTATGTGTTTCATACGATGGACATGGGTGTTGAAGGCAGAGGGCACAAAACGGGCTCTTTTAGACGGGGGGAGGTATTCGGAAATAAACTTCTTCCCTCCCATTCCCAGGGACTACTGTTAAGCCAACAGAGTATCGAAACAACGCAGTTTGTCGATATCAGTTGAAAAAGAAAATAGATTGTTACGTTTTTTTTTTCTTCGTGTGCTTTCTCTTTTTTGAATGGTGAAATGGATTTAGTTCGTTTTTCTTTTTATTTTTGAAAACTTGCTTGTAGTGTAGACACCCTAGAGTGTGCTCCACTGTACCATTTTTTTAAAACCAAGGTACACTGTCAGAGGGCTTTGTATTTCCAACTCTACTTTTTTTTTTTCCTTTTTCTCTTTCATCCCAGGGCTGCCGGAGATGAAAGCATCTTCAACATTACTTTTTGACTTAGCGAATCGACCTGAGTTTTGCATTCCACACGGTGCAGTCTGTCCTGGAAATGTCGGACCCTTTTGTCGGAGTCCGAGGGGGTCCGACAGTCGGACCCCCTGAGTCCGACAGTCGGACTCAGGGGTCCGACTGTCGGACTCACAGTCGGACCCCTGAGTCCGACTGCCGGACCCTGGGGTCCGACAGGCACACCCAGGTGCCCAGGTGCCCAGGTACCCAGGTACCCAGGTGCCCAGGTACCCAGGTACCCAGGTACCCAGGTACCCAGGTACCCAGGTACCCAGGTACCCAGGTACCCAGGTCCAGGTCCAGGAACAGGTACCCAGGAACAGGAAAAAAGTCGTGAAAGAGCAACCACAGCTCCACATGACAAACACAAAAGTGTCCAGTCACGTGGGGCATTCATGCACTGAGGAGATAATGATCCAACAATTTACAAGAAAGATTACTTAACCTACTGCTGGAAATTGCCAGGTCGTAGTAACACACAAAGTGTGCCTCCGTTCGGGAAGACCGGATATTCTAGAGACCAGAAAGGCCTCAAGAATATCTTCCGGTAGTCAAGGTAGAACCGAGTGAACGGCCCAAGACCCCCGTGGAGAAGTTAAATGTTGTAATGCTATCAGGTAGAAACTGCGAACACTGTCTTACCCTCCTCAATGCATGGTGGTTGATGTCTTCCACAACAAATTTCCTGTACCCAGGTACCCAAATTCCCAGACCCACGCAGTGGCACATGACCGCCAAGTGTGAGTGACCCACACATGAGGGAATGCGACACTACGCAAAATTTACCACCAGACCCTGTCTTCGTGCACCTGAAGTACAACGCCGCAGACAGGCCAAACATGCGTTGGACTCAGAGGAATGCCCGCTGTGCAGGTATCAAACATGAGAACCAACTCCCAGCAACAAGGGGCGCCTTTTGGCGGGCGTTGTTGAGGGTGTTTGGGGTGCAAAGTTTTCCACAATTTTGATGCGCGGGTACAGAAGTGTTGTCTTGTTCTTTCATCTCTAGGAATGTAAATGTCAATCGCGTTTAACTACCACGAGGGCTTGTTTAGTGAACCCACGAGGGGTCGAAGGGGGTTGGTTATCCCATATCTATCAAAGGTTGTGTCGACCAGGCGAATCCACTATGTTACGCTGTACGTTGTTAAATCCGAAGAAATAACGCTTTAGCAGCCGCAGGAAGTTTGTTAAAAAGAGTGCCTCACGCTACACAAACCACCACCCGCGATTGACTTAGATGTTATAACAAAGAGAATTCAGAACAAAACAACACCCTGCCCCATACACACTAAATTGTCATGCTTCAAGAGCATGCCTGGGCCAAAATTACTGTGACAAAAAGGCAACAAGACCACCCACAAGGAGTGTGAAATGTGCACTGGTTTTCTGGGGGAACGCAATATTTTCTTGTGCCTCGTCCTCCGCAAGCAGAGGACAGACTTTCCGGAAGGTTTCCAAAGTCGAATTTCTTGCACTAGCTATGCTCCCTGGGTTAAATGGCAATAGCAGTGACTGACAAAGTGTACCCATCCCCCTTCCACCCCAGATCTTAGTCCGCAAACTCAGAATGGATTGATGCGGGTGATACTCTTTGGATTTTGAGTTGCTGAATGTCGGAGACGCGGCGAGGCTTCTCATCACAATCGCAGATGCAGTTCAGATTTCACGATCCTGTGATGAGTGTAAATGTGGAGTGTGATTAATGAATGAAATGTATGGTGTAGAAACGCAGTTATCGGGAAAGGTGAGGTTAATGTGGTAAAAAAAGGGGATAAAACTCGTGTAATTTTGTGAATTCCCACAAAGGTGGGTGATAATGTGCCCTTTGTCACTCAATTGTAACCGAGAATGTATGGGAGAATGAAATATTATTTCCCAACCCAACAACAACGATAAAGCGTGAAGACAATAAATGAAATCAAAGCGGAATAAATTTGAGGTTTTGTGAGGCACTCAACGAGTGTGCCGGCTCTGTGGCGTCACGGAGCCACCAACACTCCCCAGTCATTTTTCCTGCGCTTCCAGGAAAACTCGCGTTTGCGACCAGGCCGAAACGAAAAAATTTAATTCACAGCAAACAGGTGTGAGGGAGAAGAAAAGAAAGTGAACAAAAACGAAAAAACAATGTTTTTCTGAAATGTGATGTTGTTGGGGTGGGGAGAATAAAACAGTTCCAGAAAAGCTCCTGCGTCGGTTTTCTTTTGGTTAAAAAAATCACTCAGTAAAAAAAAGAACTTTTTCATCACTCCCCTCAAACACTGCCAAAACGAAGAAGGACAGGATGTATGACACTTACGGATACCAAGTCTCAGCGGGTATGAGAAGCAAGGAGGTGTACAAGAAGAAATGGGACGAGTTCTTGCGGTTTTCAAACCTCGAGCGACTTGGTCCGCTTTGTATTGACACGGACCTCGACACCCCGACATGTACTGGCTTTTGAGAAAGGCAGTCGGTTCCTCGGTAGATTGCGTGCAAGTGAGGGAATATCCATCTGCTTGGAAGACGTCAAAACACCAAACATAGTATTTCGCGACATAAAGGGCAGATCAAATACTCACTGCCTTACATTCTCGGTTACAATTGAGTGACACAAAGGGCATATAATCTGCAAAATTACACGAGTTTTATTTCACTGAGTTAGATAATTATTATCTCATGAAATAAAGTGAACATTATTTCACGAGGTGGTGGGTGACTCAAACTGGGGCTCAACTTCACGAAGCGAGTGGAGTTCAGCATTTTGATTTCATGAGTGAAGTGAGTGTAATCATAAAAGTGATGTCACGAGCGATAGCGAGTGGGTATCACGTATTCCAGTTTGTGAATCACCCATCAGTTAAATAATGTTCACTTTAGTTTTCGATACGTAATTTTATACCACGCGTGAAAAACGTAAACAGGTGAAAAAGTGAGTGAAATAAGATTCGTTTTATTTCACGTTTTATTTCACGCAAATCGTGAAGGATTGGGTGGGGGAGTGAAATAAAAGATCACGGAGTGATCTGAAGGACACGACGTGTTCTTCCCTGGGCTCGTTCGCTCCTGAAAGTCTGTTGAAACGGAGGAAATCGTCCCATGTTTTCCTGTACTGCACACCACTGTTCATGTCGTCGAACAAGTTGTCATATGCATCCTCCATCTCCGCAAACTTGCGCGTGGGTTTAGGCATGTGTGTAAGAGGCAATAAATAATCTGTAATTTGAAGTGTGGTGGTGTGAGGGGTGGAGCGTGGGCTCAACGTTCCACTGTTTACACCTATAAATACGTTTTTCACTTGTGGAATAAAATTACATATTGAGTGAAATAAGAACATTTTCTTGCACTTGCCACTAAAAAGGCACCCTCGTGACTCTCACTCTTATTCCCCTCGCTTCGCTCGGGAAATAACGCACTCGGGCACCTTTTTAGTGGCGCGTGAAATAAAATAGTTCTTATTTCACTCGAATAAATAGTTATTATCTCACGGGCAATAATGTTGTGCTGCGTTTTCGAAATTCCTACAGTATATTTGACAAATGATGTATGACCACCTAGTACGGGGCGTCAAGGTTGGGTATGGTGAACAGTTCCTCGAAGTCCTATGACTGCAACCCTTTTGGTTGCATGCGCAGATCTCCTCCACATTGCTTTTGCGCCTACTCTCGGCATGGGTTTTGTTTTGTTCTTTGTGTGCGGAGATAATGTCTACTGTATTTTGTGTAATCTCCAGGAAGGAATTTCGAAAACGCGGCTAAACATTATTACACAAGTGAGATAAAAAATTGTTGGCTCTCTCTCTGTTGTTTTGGCTTTTGTTTTTTTGTCTATTTGTGACGAGGCCTGGAACACCTGAACATAGGCATATCTGGAAAATCTATCTGAGGTGTGGCAAATTAAATATATTCAAGCGTGTGGTTGAGGCGCACCTAAACATAAGTAAGTGCCAAGTCTGAACATTTATTTTCAGAGGCCTTAGTGAGGCTGTTTCGGCCTCGTTGCATTGTATCATGATGTAATAAGGTTCACATACTTTCGATTCAAAGAAGAGAAAGCACACAAGAAAATAAAATGCTGCAAACCACTGGGTGTGTTGTTTGCATCTACACAAGTAACTGAAAGTTAAACATTTACATACCTTGTCTTCCCCGTAGCCTCCGCCTTCGCTGCTGTCAAGCTGCCTTCTCTTGGTACCCAGTACCCAGTACCCAGTACCCAGTACCCAGTACCCAGTACCCAGTACCCAGTACCCAGTACCCAGTACCCAGTACCCAGTACCCAGTACCCAGTACCCAGTACCCAGTACCCAGTACCCAGTACCCAGTACCCAGTACCCAGTACCCAGTACCCAGTACCCAGTACCCAGTACCCAGTACCCAGTACCCAGTACCCAGTACCCAGTACCCAGTACCCAGTACCCAGTACCCAGTACCCAGTACCCAGTACCCAGTACCCAGTACCCAGTACCCAGTACCCAGTACCCAGTACCCAGTACCCAGTACCCAGTACCCAGTACCCAGTACCCAGTACCCAGTACCCAGTACCCAGTACCCAGTACCCAGTACCCAGTACCCAGTACCCAGTACCCAGTACCCAGTACCCAGTACCCAGTACCCAGTACCCAGTACCCAGTACCCAGTACCCAGTACCCAGTACCCAGTACCCAGTACCCAGTACCCAGTACCCAGTACCCAGTACCCAGTACCCAGTACCCAGTACCCAGTACCCAGTACCCAGTACCCAGTACCCAGTACCCAGTACCCAGTACCCAGTACCCAGTACCCAGTACCCAGTACCCAGTACCCAGTACCCAGTACCCAGTACCCAGTACCCAGTACCCAGTACCCAGTACCCAGTACCCAGTACCCAGTACCCAGTACCCAGTACCCAGTACCCAGTACCCAGTACCCAGTACCCAGTACCCAGTACCCAGTACCCAGTACCCAAATTGGTCGCCCCCTGGTTGGTCGAGAACCTAAAAATGCAAAAAAACGCAAAATTCATGTGTTTTGACCATGTCTGGGTACACCAAATACACACCTCTGAACAAGCCTATACCCAGTAGTAGGCAACAAGCGCTATTTTTTGACCAAGAAAAAAAAAATCCCCCAAAAATTGGGTGTAGTAGGTCATAAAATGGCCCAAAAAATTCAAAGAAAACCTCAGATTGACCAAACAATGAAAAAAATTTTCAAGTCAAATTTTCAGCCAAAATACGGCTATTTTGGTAAAACCATGTGTACTGTAGTGGCTATACAAGGCGATTTTCGGCCAAAAAAATTTTTTTGGCCAAAAAAAAAATTTTTTTTTCGGCCCAAAAAAAAAAAAAATTTTTTTTTTGGGTCCGACTGTCGGACCCCAGAGTCCGACAGTCGGACTCCAGAGTCCGTCTGTCGGACTCCAGAGTCCGACAGACGGACCCCTGAGTCCGTCTGTCGGACTCAGGGGGTCCGACTGTCGGACTCAGGGGGTAAGTCCGTTATTTACACACTCCAAGCACGACAGACCGCACCGTGCACACAAAAAAAAAAAAATAATAATAAACGGCACACCTGGGAGGGGGGGTTTTTTCTGAGGTGGTGTAGGGGAGGAGCGTTGTTCAGGGTGGTACGATTTCTCAACTATCTGCCCGTATTTCTTTCACATCAGTATTGCCTCCCCTCTTCCATTTTTTTTTTTTTTGCAAAAAAACCCCCCTCTTTTTCCCCAGATCAGCTGACTGAGGCCTTCTTTTCTGTTGCCTTGGGGTGCACTATCTCTTCTCAATGTTTGCCCCTTCTGCAAGTAAATTCAATTTCCCCAGTATTTTTTTTTTTTTTTGAGGTGACAACAACAAAACAGATTGTAGTTAAATGTGCCATCTATCTGCACAAAAAAAAAAAATCTCATTCCCTGACGTTTTCACTTTATGTTATTTGCATTTTTTTTCCCACCTTTTTCCCCCTTTTTGAAAGCTGTGTGCACACAAGAAATGTGCATTCATATCTCTAATTTCCCCTGCCCTAATGGTGGCAGTATTTTTTTTTTGGTGATGGGAGCCCATTGGAATACGCAAAATACGTCAAAAATACATCACAGTGGTTCTTTGGATGAAACAGGTCAACCGAGCGATAGCACACAGACTTGATCTGGTGCAAGCCCGCAGGAGTATCTGCCCTATCAGCTTTTGACGGTAGTGTAGTGGACTACCGTGTCTGTAACGGGTAACGGGGAATTAGGGTTCGATTCCGGAGAGGGAGCCTGAGAAACGGCTACATGTATTGTGATGCATTTTGATGTATTTTGCGTATTCCAATGGGCTACCCATCACAATACTGCCACCATTACCCTCCCCTCACATCAAAAGTGTTTGACCTAAGAAATAGAAACGACGGAGGGTGAATGCCCGCGTATCTTGAGGGTTCTTTTCTTTTCAGATGCGTGTGTGTATGAGAGACACATTCATCAAGTTATCTTTTTCCACACCAACAGCGCACTTCAAGGATGAAGCAGTGTATTTTTTGGGCCGGTTGGGGGGGGGTCAGTGACCCCCCCCAAATTTTCTCCGGAAATTTGGGCCGGTGGGGGGCAGGTGTAGCCATAAGCCGGGGATCGATCCCCGGGCCAAAATTCCCAGATTTTCCCCCTAACAAACTGCATGGGAAATGCTGCCTTAGCAAAATTAGATTTAAGGATCAATTTGAATCCTGGGCCGGAACACGGATTTGGATTCAGAGGATCCCAATCTTTCCAATAACGGCATTTTCTGGGGGTGGAAAAATACCCTGCTTTCTTGCGAGGGGGTTGGGCCAAAAAAAAAAAAAAAATAGGCACCCGAACAATCCCCTGTGTATACTGTGTGCGGAAATTGACCAAAAACGAGAACTTGTCCATTTCGGCAAATTGACCCCACCACTGGCCGGACGGATTCCGGAAATGCAAATGCAAGTGTTTTCGGTGTGAACTGTGTACTCTATGTACTGTGCGCTACCACAGCACAGGACCTCATAAGCTCTCACAGGCTCTCACAAGGTAAACACCTTGCGCTTTCAGCGGTGGGTCGCGATTTTTTTCACAGTGTGCAAACGAACAGATTTTTGACATTTTTTACCGTTTTCCTGATTTTTCCTCATAAAACCCCCCCCTAAATTAAGCCGGGGATCGGGGATCGGGGATCGCGGGTTTTGACCCCCCTAGTTACGGCTACACCTGGTGGGGGGGGTCAGTTTTTTCAGCTGGGTTTGAGGTGTTTCCTCGGCGTGGTGTAAAAAGCTATACATTTACACCGTACCCAAAAAATTTTTCGCCTGCGGCGCCATTTTTTTTGTTTTTTTTTGCTCCGCAAAAAAAATAATATACCGTTCACTATGTTCCCTGGTCGTGCTGAAAAAAAAAATTGGGCAAAAAAACAAACTGACCCCCCCCAAACTTAAAATCTGGATTCCTGGATAAGACACTGGGATGAAGAGAAAAAAATAAAATAGGGTTTCCTTGAGCTACCAAAACCGCCCTTCGGTGGGTGAGTGTCGACCACAACAACGGAACAAAAAAAAAAATGTAGTGGAGCTCATCTTTGTGCACTGCTACTAACTAAGTTTGTAACAATCCACATAAGATAAAAAAAAGTCTGGGTACATTTAGTGCACCCTATTATACCTTCTATTCAGTAGAATAGTTAGTATAATATTATGAAACAACTAATACTAACTAAGTTTTTCAAAAAAAGACACGCACATTTTTGTACAGAAGCGATCCCTCGGAGCCGTCAGCTGTGACGTGAGCACAGCTGTATTCCGACTGCTTAGAGATAATCCACACCTGTTCTCAAACACGCACACACTTAACCGATAGCAACATAACCCTTTATTTTCTCTTATTTTATTTCTGAAGGTGACATGGCAAGCATGAAGCTGCAACTCATCTTTTTCACATCCTGAAGTCTGCTTTTTTATTTCCATTCCTTATTTTTTCCCCTTTTTTCAGCACACCCCTAAACTTCACTTCACTGTTAGTTGGGTATTTTGCCGAAGTTTTTTTCTATGCGTGAGTGGCCTCTGCTTGCTTGTGTCTTGGGGAGGGTCAGGGTGGGAAGGGGTGCGGTGCAAGGCACTTTACCGTGTACGTTGTTGCTTTTTTCTTTTTTCTTTCTTTGGGAAAATCGATGTCATTTTCTGTGTATGTCTGTATCCATTTTAACAAGGTATCCCACCCACCCCTTCCCCACCCCACCTTTTCCCTACCACTCCCACCATCCTGGTCACACCTTGCCAACAAAAGCAGACGCTTTTTTTATGCAGAGGACCCCAACGGGGGCCCTACCTCACACAGGACATCACGACCATGCAATTGTACCCCCCCATTCACTCTGGGTGAGTGGAAGCGGGAGTAGCACCTGATCAGATGTAAAACCACGAAATGGATTTGGGACTGCATGATTGCATGATTGAAGTCCACCCCCCGGTACACCCGGTCATAACCAAGGTAACACTCTTCACGAGCGGGCTGTTGTATTTCAACTTTTTCAACTTTTTTTTTTACAACCCACGGAATTTTTTCCCCACCATTCCCTACACACAACACCTACACACCAATAGACAACGTTTCACTTCAATAAACCTACCCACCACCACCACCACCTTTTCCACCAGACAACACAACACCTTTCCGTACACTCCTCAAACCCATTACACTACACCCCCTCTAAGCTCTAACCTTTCTTCGACACCCTCCTTCGACACCCTTAAGGGATGACCATGGGGGTGGCCGACATCAGCATACCCATACCAAGCTCAGAGCAGGGCGGCGATGCTGCGGTTGCCCGCACGAACTCCTCGCTGCGGAGCCTGGCGTTGAAGAAGTCGTCTATGATGGAGGCGTCGTCGGGTACGCCGGGGAAGGGGTGGTTGGGGATTAACAAATTGACCCCTCGGTCTCGCCTTGCGGGAAGCGTTCTTGAACGGGAGACGGTGCGGAGCGAAAAGAAGGGCCGTTCGGGAAAGTGGGGGAGTCTGAAGAACACCCCCACCACTGCGCCGTTGCAGCCGGTCACGCATGACGCAAAGTCCTGGGGGCAGCTCCGCGCTGCTGCATCCAAGCTGATGAGCCCCGGAGTAGGGGAGGAGAACACCACACCGTTCAGCTCCCCCGGCGTGTCGAAATGGGACTTTCTCAAAACCGGGGCGGTGCATCCATCGAAGGGTGACCAGACACCTTCTCTTGCGTCTTCCTTTTCCTCTTCGGCCCCGCCGACGCCACCAACGAAGTGGGATAGGCCAGTCACCCCGCCCGAAGGACTGGCTTCTGACCTGAACCTGCTCACCATGCCTGCATCCTCCTTCTCGCTGACGTCGCCGACGAAATGGGATGTGATGCGTAAGGACGCCCCCGCTGGAACCCCGCGCACCCTGCCGTCGCCAGGAAATGACTGTCTGGATAGCTCCTATAAAAGCGCTACTTCCTTGTACAATGCTAACTTCATGTTGGAATCTGAGGCGTTATATTCATTGGACGACCTGCAAAATTCACGGATTAATTCGATGTTTGACTGCAGCTGTGCTGGCGAAAAGCTGTGTATGGCTGTTTCAAAGTGCGGTGGGTTTTGTGTTGTGGGAACCGCAGGATTTCATAGCACACGCAGAGTCGAAGTATGGGACACCGAACGCGGCGAATGCGTTAAGATCATACAAGAAACCGACACTGCCCGCCTTGCCTCTACACCACGCTTCTGGGTGGAACACATCTCGGTTACAGAACGCGGTGACATTGTGTGCGGCACAAACGCCCCTAGTATAGTAGTCTACTCTCTCGAGTCTGAACGTATCAAATGGGAGAGCCACCTATGCGGGGCTATCAGATGCCTAGACGTGACAAACGGAGAGGAAAAGCATGTCATCGTGTCGTGCAACGAAGAGGTGACCAGGGTGTTGGATATGGCAAATGGTGCAGTGGTAAGGGAAATTCGTAGATGGGATGTATTCGCGACGTCGCCAACAGGGAAGTGGGTGGCGGCGTACCGCGATGGGGGTGCAAAGAACAACACCTTCTCGTGCTCAGCTATCGATGGCAACGGGGTGACCAATCTGGTTACCTCGGGGGATTGGGCTGCGACGGTGGTTGCGGTTTCACCATGCTCTCATTGGGTCGTCGCTGGATGCGTTATATCTGAACAGAACGTCGTCCAATCCTGGTACTTCGACGAAACATTCACCCCATCTCCCGCTACCACCTACTCAGGGCATAGCGACACAATTACAGCAGTCCAGGTCTCGCAGTGTGGAACCTGGATGTTGTCCGGTTCGATTGATAAATCGATAATAAAATGGGATTTGGCGAGCGGAGCGAAGCTTGGTGCGTTATCTCTGTCGTTGCCGAAGGTTGAATCTGGTTTGAGCATTTTTTTGCATCGTGTGCAGTCGCAGAACGTCGCGTTGGAGTTGTCGAAATGCGGGAAGTGGGTTTTCTTCTCGGATGGCGCAACATTGAAGGTGCGGAGTACAGACTTCCCTGAAGAAGGCAAAGAGGCAGAAGAATGCCCAGCGGAGGTCAAGCAACGTACCAGCATAGATACCTTTGCACCCCTCAAGGTTGCTGATATGTTCGAAATAAACACGCAAGACGCAAAAACCACCCCACGAACCACAAAGGTCAACGTGACAGACAATGTTACCTATTACGAATGAAGGGAGGGGGGAAAGTGGGGAGGGGAGGGGGAGGGGGAGGAGGAGGAGGAGGAGGAGGAGGAGGAGGAGGAGGAGGAGGAGGAGGAGGAGGAGGAGGAGGAGGAGGAGGAGGAGGAGGAGGAGGAGGAGGAGGAGGAGGAGGAGGAGGAGGAGGAGGAGGAGGAGGAGGAGGAGATCTGGTGTATAGAGAATAGCCCGTGAACATTACCCAAACCCAAAAACAATGTCGTGAAAAAATGCGAGGGAAGGGGTTTCTTTATTGTGACGTACGAGGGAAGGAAAAGAGACCACCCGAAAACAGAGATTTTTCCCTGATGAAGGTGAGTGGTGTTTTCCTTCGCCTTTCCAGCCTTTGCAATGCAAAGTGGTAAAAAAACAAAAAACATGAATGGGGCAAAGCTTTTATTTTTATTCATACTAAACACCAGATCTCCCCATGTCGCAGCAAAGCTGCTTTAAACAAGTTAACTGGGGAGGAGGAGGAGGAGGAGGAGGAGGAGGAGGAGGAGGAGGAGGAGGAGGAGGAGGAGGAGGAGGAGGAGGAGGAAAGAGAGAAATCGGGTTACATGGGGAGGGAAAGAAGAGGGAACAAAAAAAAAAAAATATAAAGAAAAATCTGGCTATTTTTTTGTTGGATGCCGTTGTTTTTTTTTTCCCCCCCAGAAAATTTGTGGCCCGTTTTCTGTCTTTGGAGGGATAACAGAATAGCAGAAAAGCTAAAAAAAAAAATAGAAGAAAAATAAATGGGGGAAATGACTATAACACCCACGATACTAATACTCATTTATGATAATGCCCACTGGGCATTATCATAAAGATTTTGGGTATTAAATGTTGAAAAAAAAAAAAATGTGTTTGCAGATGAATAGCCACGAAAAGTGGCTGGCATCGTACGAAAGGGGTAACTATTCCTTTTTTTGGTTTCACAGGTGACCAGTAGAGGCTCGGTGCATCTGTCTTTGTTACTGTCATTTTTTTCTTTTTTTTCAGGATGTATCATTTTTTGAACGTCCTTTGTGTGTTTTCTCGAATGGGAAAGTATATGAAATTGATTTTGTTACTGTCATTTTTTTTTCAGATCTCAACTCCCATTTCCGTTTCCCTCCCTCTCCCCCCAATGATGTTTTTTTCACTCCAAATTATGTGTATTTCTTTTCCTTCTTGGCACCCAGTCCTTGTTTCTTTTTTTGCTCTGCGGAAACAGTAAAAGAAGACAGTTTCGGAGTGTGGCTGTTTTTCTTCTACGGCCTATTATACGGATTTTGTTCCGTACGGTGACATTTTTTTTTTTTCCAGATGACTAAGCCAGGGCCTTAGGGTGGTCAGGGGGGTAGCCGCCAACTGCTGGTCCAAACCCGGTTTGCTGGTCAATGCAAAAAACAGGTGAAAAGCACACAGTGGTAAAAAAAGACTCCCTGCCACTGCAGGGAGGTGACGCGCTTTCTCCCCTCTGATGCACAAAATCGTGAAAGGCGGGTGGGGAGGGTGAACCACAAGCCGTAGTGGGTGTCAGCCTTCTTATCAGTAACCTCAGTACATCTATAAAAGAAGCGGCAGTCATGGCACCCAAAGGTTCCAGGCGAAGCCACGGTACGCAACATTTCAAAAAAATTCCCTTAAAATGGCACATTTTAACTGTCAAACTATGTCATAGGAAGGTGGGCTGGCAAGATTGCGCCGCAGGCGCACGGTACGCTACTTTTTTTTATTTCGCCATGCTGCATGCTTCCTTTTCCTTCGGCGTTTGACCAATTGAGTCGCGTTCTGGTCTCCCACGGTGTACCCTTGAGCCCCCAGGGTCTCTGCATCTGTGACACACCCGACTGTTCTGGTGGGATTCTCAAAAAAAAAATCTCAAAAAAAAATCTATTGTTATTATTTTTTTTTAGACCCGGACCAGCAATACCTAGGGTTGCTGGTCCGCTGACCAGCAAAAAGTACCACCCTAAGGGCCTGGACTAAGCCAGGGTTGTTTCTAGGATCTCGTTTTTTTTTCTCGGGGGGGGTCAATTTTTTTCCCAAAAAAAAATTTTTTTCCGCCGGGAAAAAATGGTCTTTCAAGGGTTTTTGGGTGTATTCCGAGCTTTCTCGACGAAGCCTCGATCTCACCAAGAAAACCCCGTACTCCAAAGCTTCAGAATATCATGGTGGTATGTAGCTTCTGTGCGGGTATAAACAGGTAAAGAAACGGTGGCCATGGTTCCTGGCGAAGCCACGGTACGCAACATTTCTAAAATTGCGCTTAAAATTGCACTATTGTACAGCCAAACTATGTCATGGGAAGGGTGTGATGTAAGCTTGCGCCGCAGGCGCACGGTACGCTACTTTTATTCTTTTCGCCAAATCTTTTTTCACACTCCCATCACCGTTCCACGTGGTGTAGTCGGTGCGGGTGTTGTCGCTCTTTACCAGTGCCAACACTGGTGGTGGGTGGAAAACGTGTAGTTCGGGGGAAAATTATGTAATTTTTTACAGGGGGGTGAGGCTGACCAGCGCACCGTGCCAGATTCTGGGGGTAAAATTGACCCCCCCCCGGCACAGCAGAGAATAAGCCCGGTCCCCGGTCCCCGCTCCCCGGTCCCGGTCCCGGTCCCGGTCCCGGTCCCGGTCCCGGTCCCGGTCCCTGGTCCTGGTCCCGGTCCCGGTCCTGGTCCCGGTCCCAGTCCTGGTCTGGTACTGGTCCTGGACCAGGACCAGTACCAGGGACCGGGACCGGGACCGGGACCAGTACCAGGACCGGGACCAGGGACCGGGACCAGTACCTGGTCCTGGTCCCGGTCCCGGTCCCCCACCCTCCCGCGCCCGGGTCCCCTCCCACTTTCGGGCGTTTTCACCACTGTTTTCTACATATTGTGTCCCAGTCCGGCTGAGAATAACCCGGTCCCCGGTCCCCGGTCCCCGGCCCCCCCTACCTTATTCTCTGCTGTGCCCCCCGGGGGGGGTCAATTTGACCCCCCAGAATCTGGGGGGGGGTCAGTGACCCCCCCCGACCCCCCTAGAAACAACCCTGGACTAAGCAAACGAGAGGCTTAAGATCATCTTATAAACTTTTTTTGAAAACTTTTTTTTTTACCATTCCTTTTTTAGGGAACGGGTTTCAAAAGGTGACTAAGCATTGCGAGGCTGATGCTCATCTCTAAAAACCATATCTTTTTTTTGTGTCCATTCTTTATTGGAAAAGATGTTGTGCGCACACGCGAGGCACTTTTCTTTCAATTGACTAAAGCACGAGAGGCTTAGGTTCATCTTCTTTCTTTTCTCGCATTCACAAGAGGGGTGGGCAGAATACTGTCTGGCGATCAGGTTGCCATCATGCAGACAACAGCGGATACATATCACCCTTTTAAAAAAAGGGACACAAATTATGTGGTCTCCTGTCTAACCACTCCCCAAGAATGTGACAAGAGCCCTTTATATGAGGGCTCAGGCTCGACCCCATTATTTTACCCTTTTTTTTTTTTCCTTCAAAAAAAGTACTGCTCATCCTAATTCCCCCAACATTTTATAACGTATTTTCTGTCTTCTGATCTCTGCGAGAAGAAGGCAGGTGGAAAAAAAAGGTTGTCCCTTATTCTACAAGAAAGATTGATTTTTTGACTAAGCACAAGAGAGGCTTAGGTTCATCTTATAAACTTTCTTTTTTGGGTATAAAAAGATTCAAAAAAACACAACTACACTATTCAAATGAATCCTTATACCAAAAGCTGAAGGGGTATTGCCTGCTTGTATTTTTCTTTTTTGTTTGCTTGAGACCACTGTGTGTGTGTGTGCCCACCGTTCCCCCCCTTCCATTGGTGAGGCCATTACCACGTCTTCAAGCCTTTTTTCTTCTAAATGTCTAAGCAGAGTCTCAGACATCACCTATCAGCTTTTCGAACAGGGGTTGAGATCCAACCCCCGTTCATGATATACGGTATGGGTTCTTGTCAACAAAACCCAACTCCTCCCTCCCCGACTGGAGAGAAAAAACAAACAAAAGCTAACATGTTACAAAGCAAAAAAACAAGAGCACAAAGGGGGATCCGTAAATAGACCGGCAACGACCAGACACGTAATTAGTGTGTATAGCCGGTCTTTAGCCGGTCTTTAGGGTCCGTAAAAAGACCGGCTCTTAAGGATTACCGGCTATCAGGGCCGGTCCTACCCACCCTCGAAAAAGACCGGCAGACCGGGTGTACAATTGTACACACAAAAATTTACGTACAATCTTCCTTCTAAGGTGCTCGCTCTCCATACCTAGACCCTCGAATTTTTTTTTTTTGCCCCTTTTTTGGGCTAATTTCGACGATTTGAGGCCATTAAAAGCAAAATTTGGCACTTTTGAGCATCTAGGGGGGTCTAAAACGCGGTTCCGCGAACCCAAAATTTCGTGATTTTTACCAAAAACAAGTCGATTTTTGAAAAAATCTCCAAAAAAAAAAATCCCATTTTTTTTTTTCACAAGTGTTTTTGAGGCCTGCTCACTACACCCTAGGTACCCTTCTGGGACCAAAAAGTCAAAAAAAGCAAGAATTGGGCTGTTTTGAGCATCTAGAGTTAATTCCCCAGTCATTTTCTGTACCACCAGTGCATTTTGTATGGGACAGCGCCTTGTCAAAAAATCAAAAAATCTCAAAAAAAAAAAATTTTTTTTTTGGGAAAATTTCGACCCCTGAGTTGGGTTTTTGGGCACCAAAAAGTGCAAAAAAAACAAACACACAGAAAAAAAAGTAAAAGAATGCCCTTCCTCAGTCCGGAAGTATCACCTCAACCGGTCACACCTGCCGTAAAATAGAGAGAGGTTACAGAATACAGATTAAAAAAAAAAAAAAAAAAAAAAAAAAAAAAAAAACGCAAAAATTGGGTGTTTTGACGATCTGGGGGTAAACCATATGCATTATGCACCTTATGCATTACTACAGGGGCCCACAATTTCGACTTTTCCTTAGCAAATTCCGTCACAATTTTTTTTTTTCGATTTTGGCAAAGGCAAATCTCAGGAAAAAAAAATCACCCCGATAGTGGGTCCTTGGGTGTCCAAAGATGCCAAAAACACAAAAAAATTGATGTTTTGACCATCGGTGGGCACCTAAAACGCACTTTTCTGCCCAAAAAAATGAATATCGATTTTTCCTTAGCGTTCTTATAGCCGTGATTTTTCAGTTTTTTTTCACAAAAAAATTCACCGAAAATAGTGTGTCCTTGGGAGATCAAAAACGCAAAATTTTGGTGTTTTGACCCTTCACAAGCACCCAAAACGCACTTTTGTGTACAAAAACACACATATTTCACATTTCCTTAGCAATTCCTTTCACAAGTACAAGGCGATTTTTGACCAGACAAAAAAAATTTTATTGCTCAAAAACGGGCGTGGTAGGCACAGCAGAGAATAAGGTAGGGGGGACCGGGGACCGGGGACCGGGTTATTCTCAGCCGGACTGGGACACAATATGTAGAAAACAGTGGTGAAAACGCCCGAAAGTGGGAGGGGACCCGGGCGCGGGAGGGTGGGGGACCGGGACCAGGACCAGGTACTGGTCCCGGTCTCTGTCCCGGTCCTGGTCCAGGACCAGTACCAGGACCAGGACCGATACCAGGACCGGGACTGGGACCAGGACCGGGACCAGTACCAGGACTGGGACCGGGACCAGTACCAGTACCAGGACCAGTACCGGGACCGGGACCGGGACCGGGACCGGGACCGGGACCGGGACCGGGACCGGGACCGGGACCGGGACCGGGACCGGTACCAAGACCGGGACTGGGACCGATACCAGGACCGGGACTGGGACCAGGACCGGGACCAGTACCAGGACCAGTACCGGGACCGGGACCGGGACCGGGACCAGTACCAGGACCGGGACTGGGACCGATACCAGGACCGGGACTGGGACCAGGACCGGGACCAGTACTGGGACCGGGACCAGGACCAGTACCAGGACCAGGGACCGAGACCGGGGCCAGGGACCGGGGAGCGGGGAGCGGGGACCGGGGAGCGGGGACCGGGGACCGGGCTTATTCTCTGCTGTGGTGGTAGGCACCCGAAGTCATAAAATGCCCCAAAGAATCCAAAAAACCTCAGAAATACATGTTCGTGAAAAACATTTGCAAGTCAAAATTCAACCACAATACGGTCATTTTGTGCATACCCTGTGACTGTAGTGGCTAGAGAACACGCATGCAGACCTGTTCCTTGCAATTTCCAGTGTTGTGTTTATCGATGCATGCATCCAGAGGACCTCTGGTTTACTTAATCGTAGGCACTCCTGAGCAATGAAGTCGGTTTTTGACCCAAAATCGGGGTGTGTGGGCCCTAATTTGCTCCAAATTTGGCCGAAAATTGGGATTTTTCTCAAAATTTCATTGTGCTCAGCAAAAATCCTTGCTTTTTTGAAGAATTTTCCAAAAAATATGCTATACCCCCTATGACTGGACCCAACTCCCCTCACCCCTTTTTTTTTTCACCCAAAAGGGCCGGAAATTTTACACACTAATACACAAACTTACGGACCCCCCAAAAGCAAACATAACAAAAACTTCATAAACACCATTCAACCTCCCTCCCCGACTGCTTTTTTCCTTTTCTTTTTTTCTCCCGGATTAGCACGGCTCAGGGACTGGCTCTAGTACGGCCTCTCCCAAGCCAACACGAATGATGTAGGATATCAGTTTTGTCTAGGGGTTCATTGGTAATGCACCAAAAAGATACTCTGTCACGAGAGGGCTTTGTATTTTTATTTTCAAGTCAAAAAAAATTTTTTTTTAAACATAGGAATTGAGTGAACTTCCCCCCAACCCTCACTAGCAGAAATCCGTCTTTTTTTTTGACGCTTTTTGTTAAGAGAGGCTAGATTAGTAGGTGTAGCTTTCCCCATCTTACTCTCCCCACTTCCTCACAGCAAAGCAAACGAATTGTTCAAGAATTATTTTCAAAAAAAATAAACATCCCCCCAAATAGTGGAGTTCGTCTTCGGGTGTCTACACTAAAACAACCAAGTTTCAAAAAAAGGAAAAACACACCCACCCGAAGTCTGTTGACGAAGGTCGTTTTTTTTTTCATAACAATGTGCACATTGCACAAAGACAGCTTTGCACTAAAAACAGATCATGCAAGCGTAAATATGTCCTTAAAAAAAGGGATGTCTCTTTTTTTCCCCCCCATCCCAAATGAACATCGTTGATTATTCACAGAGAAATTCCCACCTTATAACACCGTAGTAAAGTAGAGTTAGTCAGCTGGTCTCCGCTCTGGTGAAGACTGTCTTTTAAACCATTTATTTTTTTCCCTTTCTTACCAAAAGCACGTCTAAACAAGAAAGACGGGAGCATTTTCATCTCCTATGCTATCAATTTATTGATTGCATTATGTTGAAATACTTTCTTAACACTCAAGCACATTCTAAACAACAACCAAGGGCTTTTTTTCCTCCCCTTTTTGCCCTTTTCCCTATCTGGCTACAGTTCTTTTGAGATAACACAGTTAAAGCATATACATGCTTAGGAACGTAGCCCCCCTAAAAACGCCAGACGGATTTCGGAAGGAATTTTTCGAAACCATGGTTTGGTGTTCTATGGGTAAATAAAAAAAATTAATGAAAAGAGCAAAAACAGCGTGGCAGAATGAGAATGGGCCGCTGCGAATTGCTTTTTTTCCCCATTTTGCTGCTGGGACACTTTCCCCTTATATCCCTTATTTTCAGATGATCAGGGGCTTTTTTTTCTCTCCAGGGGATGCAAAAAGTACAGGGTATTAGGGTGGTTAAAAAAACTGGTTTTCAAAACCAGTTTTTCCAAAAACTGGTTTTCAAAAAAAAAAAAAAAAACAGAGAAATCTGGAGGGGAAAAAAAAACCGACACTTTTCACCAGGCCTTTCTGTAAATGTCGTCCCCAGATTAGGGCGGACTCGATTTTTTCCCCCGCATTTTTTCCCCGCCTGGTAGAACCGTGGTTGAACCACGGGAGTGCCTTTGGGAAATGGCTATTCCTTGAAATTTTTTTGCCTGCGGCGCCATTTTTCATTTTTTGCTCCGTAAAAAAGGGTTCGTTTGAGTGGCTCTGTGGTGTAAAAAGCTAGATTTTTACACCGTACCCTCAAAAAATTTTCGCCTGCGGCGCCATTTTATATTATTTTTTTGCTCCGCGAAAAAAAATGCACTCCCTATGTTCCCAATGTCTACCCTGGGTCAGCAGCGCCGAAAAATATTTTGAAATCGGATTCCTGGATAAAACACTGACCCCACCCCCGAAAAACTCGAAAGGGGTGACTGTGTCCGTCAACGGTGGAGGTTTTCGCCAGAAACACTAGTTTTTGCCGCCCAGGAGAGAAAACCAGAAAAACCAGTTTTTTCCGGGATTTTGGATTTTCACCCTAATACCCTGAAAAAGTAGGTAAAAAAAAAAAATCTTTGAGAAAAAAATCGGAATAATCCTATTCACGGTGCCTTGGGACCTTACGTTCCACTATCCGTTCAAAAAAATCAATACGTCTTCCAGAAGCAGGGGCTTGCGACGGTGGGAACATTTTGAAAAAATGTTCAACTTTTTTGCAGCTTTGGTGGGAACTTCCCCCCTAGAAAAAGCCTTGGATAGTGTATTTCCCCCCTGTTTGCCGTACACAATATTTGCTCCCCATTTTGGGACAGAAATTTGTTTTTTTTTTTTTTACCGTACTCAACGGTTTTTGATTTATTCGCTTCAGTTAGTCCTCCAATACAAGCCTTATGTTTTGACCATCATAACTCCCCATCTTTTTCTCTTACATTTTTCCAGGTTTTTCATTGTCACTGACATGTACCTATTACACCAAATGCAGGTACGCTGATGCACGTACCACCAGTACAGTGCGCGTGGTGAAAACCTTTCAACGAAGAACACAGTGGGAACACAGCTGTAACTTTTTTTTTCAAATACCTTTTTTGTTTGTGAGCACCCGGACCACCCCTCACAGTGCCCGCCACCCCCAGGGTGTGCTGTCTGTTTCGCGTGTAGTTTGGTTTCGTCTTTCAATATATTTTTTTGAAGGTGTTTTCCTCTTTCTTTTTCTTTTTCTTTTTCGTCCAAAAAATCCCCCTCTTTTTGTCCGTTCGTTCCGTTCTGTGTTTTTACGTTTTGTACTCCATCTCTTTTCCTGAACCCGAAAAAAGAAACTACAAAACTCTTAAGAACCTGCCAACCGCTCTTTCCAGTACCTGCACCCCCCTTTTTTATGTTTTACTTTATTTTTCTTAAGGTGAGAGCTAGCGATGAGAGGCTAGTATTTGGCTTATCTTACCCATTTTTCTCTTTTTGTTTTTTCTTCTTTTTTATAACTCTTTTTCAGTGGCTACGTCTGTTTTTGAGGTGTTGTTTTTGTCTTTGTTTATCTCCCCCTTTTTGTTGTTACGACTTCAAAAAAATGAAGAAAATCCCCAAAAAATGTGTGTTTTGGTGTTGGCGTGAATATAAGAAAAAAGGTGCATCGTTTAAACTCCCAAAAACTCCCCAAAAAAAGTAGCCGCCACTTGACGATAGCGATGACGCTTTGCATAGAGTGCCTCAGGCATTAGATGGACGTGTCGCTGATGTATCACTTCACATTATCACTACACAAATGCAAAAAGTAATAGTAACCTTTTGAAGCCATCCCCCAATCCCTGCTGCGTCGGCGGTAGCTCCTTCGCTTGTACTTTCCGCATACACTACATACACACCCCCGCCTGATCCTCACACACCCCAACCCCCTACCCCCTACCCATCGTCAAATTAAGAGTACCTTTTTTTCTTCTTTTTTTTTCGTTTTTTCGCATTTTTAAAAGATGTATGGGTAATTCCTTACGCGGTGTTGTGTGGTGTCTTTTTTTCTTGTGGAGAAAAAACCCGCATTGTATTCTGACCCCGTGTTGATTTTTTGAAAAAAGCGATTTTTTTTCAAAATTATTTCATGGTTCCCCACCATCTTTTTTAAAATGTGTTGAAACATAAACTGCTGTAAAAAAACCCCCCTCCCATTTTTCGCTGCGAATAGACTCAGCTTCTTTTATGTTTTTTGGCTGCATATGTCGTTTTGTTTCTGAAATACTGTTCAACAAATTGCCCTCTTTGTACCGGTCTTCGACCAGTCTATTTTCAATATTTTTGCCTTTCTTTATTTAAAAGGCTAACCACAACTTGAATCATCTTGTGTACCCCTTTTTTTATTCTTTGTTCGTAGCCGTAGCTGCCAAAGCAAGTTTTTCACCTATCCTGGAAGTTTTCTCCGGGAACAGGACCTTCAAGCTTTTTAGATGGGTGTACGAGAGACCCTATTATGTGATTGTTAAAGCTTTTTTCCCCCGCAGATGATTTTTTTTTTTGTCCAACAGCCACCTGATTTTTGACTCGGTAGTAACTTCAGTCAAATATCGCCAAACTCAGGTCAAAATCAGGTGGAGCAGAGAGGATTTTGCAAAAAAAAGAAAAACTCATGAAAACCCCATCCTTGCGCTTCGGGTTATCTTATCTGCAGCCTTTTTCTCCTTCTTTTACTTTTGTACTTTCGTTGGTATCCACAATATCGCGATGCAAAAAACAAGAGGACGGGATCTTTTATTTTTCGAGAGTTTGAAAATTGTGCGGTTTTTTAGTCCACAGATTCCCTTCCACACCCCTCCCGAAATGGGAACGAAAAAATAGTTTTGTTACGTGCATGCAGACAAATTTCTGCACGTTTTCAACCCCCGTATTTTGTTTGTTGGTTTTAGGGTGACCAAGCTTGGTACACCTTTGTAAACGTTTCTTTGTTTGCAGCATGCATGATGGAGATGTGTGCGCACGTCCTGTGATATATCCTTTTTTGAAAGGTGACTTAAGTGTAGGCTTAGTATCATCCAAAAAAAATTCTTTCATTTGAGTGCGTCTAATATGAAAACAAAGGTGTTTGTCTTGGCCTGTGTGTGATCTTCATTGACATACGCGTCATTTTTTTTTTCTTGACAACCAAACCAACCTTTTTTTTAATTGTTTTGTCTTTTTTTTTTCAGGTGCGTGCACAAAGAGGTTGTGAGGTGTCAACTTTGCCTCCTCTTGTGTTTTTTTTTTATCTCCATCTCTGAGTTAATGCTGAGCAAAACAAACAAAAAAATTGTTTTGGAAAAACAACTTCCGTTCCCCAACAGTTATTGCGACTATTATGAAAAAAGACAGACCTATAGTTACCCACCCAAAGTGGGGGCTGCTTAGGCGATTGTCAACACAAAAAAAAGTGCGTGGCGCTGAATAAAGCGAAGTGGGTCTACCATTATTCAAACATACCCTGAATTTTGCAGGGAAGAGTAATATTGTCTTTAATTTTTATGAATTTATTTCCTTTCGTGCTGACAGCGTAAAGACTCAGTCCTTACGGAGGAAAATTGGCTTTTTTTTTTTTTGAAAAAAAAGAAAAAGAAAAAATGCGAGCACCCTGTGTCAGGATATTAAAACAGGACAAAAAAAAATTAACCCAGGCTGTGTCTGGATATCGACCCTGATCATGAAATCACCCCCCTCCCAATCAGGATGGGGAACTGACTATGTGTCTGCTTACAGTTTCCCTGTCAGTAACCCCCAAAGTGTCATGCGTCCCGAGAGCCGTTTACATTATCAACTTCACTCATATTTGTTTTGGCACCGATGGACGCAAAGACTCCATCTTCCTTCAATACAATAAAATAAATTAGAACGAGTCTTGAAAAGAAAAGGGGGGTGGTGGGTGCAGTTCTTCCTCTGTTGGAAAGAGAGTGAGGCACCTACCCTCAAGGACATCCTTGCCACCGCTAGTAGTGGGCACTGCGCGAACGGAGGTTCGCACCCTTGGTACGCTACACATACTATTTTTTTTTTTTTTTTGCATTAGCGCGTGATTCCCCCCGTTGTGTGCAATGTATATTATTCACGGGTCGGGAAAGATCTTTTGTCTTTTTTTGTCTTTTTTCGAGAATCTCGGGAGAAAAAAAAAAAAATCAAGATTTTCAGGATTTTTGTCTTTTTTTTTCAGGATCTCTCGAGATCTTTGAGATCTTTGAAAAATCCTGAGAAAAAAAGGAAAAAAAGAGAAAAAAAGATGAAAAAGATCTTGAAAATCTTTTTTTTCTCAAAAAAAAGATAAAAAAGATTTTTGGGATTTTGAAAAATCTTTTTGGGAAAAAAAAAAAAAAGATTTTGAAAATGGTGTGGCAGCGGTTACTGGGGGGGTAAACCGGTAGAAACACGGTAGAAACACGGGGAATCGGTTGGGGGTTCCCTTTTTTGGAATTTTTTTTTTGTTTTTTTACCAGGGGGCTTCTCTATGTTGTAGGCATACAGAGGCACATATTTGACAGACCGGAGCCGGAACTGGCTGGGATGTCACGGAACTGACAAAAAAAGTGGTTTTCGACCACGCAACTGTACTGTACTCCCAATCCCCTGTGTATACTGTGTATACTGTGTATACTGTGTATACTGTGTATACTGTGTATACTGTGTATACTGTGTATACTGTGTATACTGTGTATACTGTGTATACTGTGTATACTGTGTATACTGTGTATACTGTGTATACTGTGTATACTGTGTATACTGTGTATACTGTGTATACTGTGTATACTGTGTATACTGTGTATACTGTGTATACTGTGTATACTGTGTATACTGTGTATACTGTGTATACTGTGTATACTGTGTATACTGTGTATACTGTGTATACTGTGTATACTGTGTATACTGTGTATACTGTGTATACTGTGTATACTGTGTATACTGTGTATACTGTGTATACTGTGTATACTGTGTATACTGTGTATACTGTGTATACTGTGTATACTGTGTATACTGTGTATACTGTGTATACTGTGTATACTGTGTATACTGTGTATACTGTGTATACTGTGTATACTGTGTATACTGCGGAAATTGACCAAAAACGAGAACTTGTCCATTTCGGCAAATTGACCCCACCACTGGCCGGACGGATTCCGGAAACGCAAATGCCGGCGTTTAAAAGCTCACCAGCGAAAAAAACGAAATTTTTCCAACATCTGGAACCCCCCTTTACGGAGCGACAACTGGTAGAAACACGGTAGAAACACGGGGAATCGGTTAAGGCGCCACACCAGAAAATCTCTTTTTTTTTTTTCAAAGATTTCTCAAGATCTCGAGATTTTTCATGAAATTTCATGGATTTTTCCAGGATCTTTCAGGATTTTTTCAGGATTTTCCCAGGATTTTCAAATCTTTTCTCTTTTTTTTTTCTCCCAAAGATCTTTTTTTTTTTTTCGGGAGAAGAGGATTTTTTTTCTCGAAAAAAAAAAAAAAAAAAAAGATCTTTCCCGACCCGTGAATTATTTTGAAAAAATGGAAAAAAAAAAAAAAAAAAAGAAAGAACTACTTTGTGTTCTGGAAAGCGGAGCGACTGTCTTGGAAACTACACCAACAAGACAGGGCTATTTCTAAATATGGGGTCCGGGGGGTCCAAAATCCAATCCGGGACACAAATTTTTTGGCAGATTTATTTTGTGCCAAAAACATCCTTATTTGCATTTTTGGGATTCACCCGTGCAGTGGTGGGGTCAATCTCGAAAATTGGACAATTTTTTGACCACTTAAATTTTTTGAAAATATGAGCCCGGTTGCTTATACGTGGGGCCCATTTTCGGCCAAAAAATGCTGCTCAAAAAAAATTTCCCCTGAATTTTTTTCAGCCCCAAAACATACTGCGATTGGCATTTCCGGAATCTGTCCGCACTGTGGTGGGGTCAATTTGCAGAAATGGCCAAGTTCTTGGTTTTGGTCAAAATGAGTGTAAGGTAAAGGGGCCGAGGTAAATCCCACAACCCAGATTTTCTCTCCCAGATGCTGAAACATGAAAATGCGCGAAAACACCGGCATTTGCATTTCCGGAATCCGTCCGTTCTGTGGTGGGGTCAATTTGCAGAATTGGGCAAGTTCTTGGTTTTTGTTAAATGAGTACGGTGCCAGTGATGTTAGTGTAGAGAACAAGTTTTCTAAGAAACCCCATCATAGCACCTCCGGCATGCGGCCTGGTGCGCCCTCTCTGTTTTTTCAGAAAATATCAAAAACCCCGTGTCTTGCACAATCTGGAAGAAAACTTTCCAACACAAAAAAAATCGGCAACTTTCTTCGAGCAGAAAGCCCATCCCCCCTCTCTGTAAGTACTGTAGTACGTGCAAATTTTTTGGCAGCCCTGTATATAAGCCCCGTGCAAATTTTTTGGCAACTTTCATTTTCCAAAAATCAGGGACAGGGACAGGTTTTTAGAAATAGCCCTGCAACAAGATAATCAAAAAAAAAAAAAAAAATCAAATAATGTCAGACTAGAGTCCTAATTGTCTCTTCTGATCCACACCTCGTCAGGGAGGTGTTCTTCCCCCCCTTTTGGATGCAATTGTCTCAAGAATCTACTGGGTGTGTGATTCCCGATGCAAAAAAAAAAAAGGCGATTTTTTTTCTTCCAGCCCCCCTTTTTATCTCTGGGGTTCGATAACCCCACGGAGTGTCAGTGCCTGCGTCCCAGAGGCGTTGTTGCACTCTAAACTGCACCCTTTTCTCCCCCCATTACAAATTCAGGTTCTGTCTGTTTACTCCCAGCATAATTATTCATTTCCCCCCCTATTTATTACATTGTGACCCTCCTCCTTTTCATGAGGAAAAATATTTTTGTCTGAAGCCACCCTGCTTTCCTCTGGGGGCTGGGTCAAGTCGGAGTTGCGCCTGCATCAACAACAAGATGTAAACCACGAAATGGATGTAGGACTGCATGGTTGGGTGTCCACCCCCCAGTACAGCCGGTCATGTACAGTGTCACGAGAGGTTACTTTCTTTTCTTCTATTATACCCTCTATTCAGTAGAATAGTTAGTATACAGTACGGCCTCTATTTCGTGAATTCTTAATTCGTGAATTCGGTAAAATCCGGAAAAAAATAAATAATTCATTCACGAATTAGGAATTCATGAATTAGGTGTTCACGAATTAAGAATACCTACTATACAGTACTACAGTAAACACTCTAATTAATACTCTACACGACCCTCCTTTCACACCCATTAGCCCGTACAACCCACCCAGAACACCCCCAGAAACATTTCAACCACTTGTAATACAATGGATATCAGTCAGCAGATGCAGGTTGTTGCTGAGAAGCAGGAGGAGGAGAGGACGGACCTCGCGGTGATCGAGATCGGCACCACCACCAAGAAGAACACGCTCCTCTCTGATGAGGAGATCCAGCAGCTGACGGACGCTGCTATGGTGGCGGGGGTTATGCAGATCGAAGTCGTTCGTCGTTGGAACCAAGAGCATCCTGACAAAACGGTCTCCGCAGCCGTCCTCACGAAGTACGTCACACACATGAAAAATACGGGGGAGTACTTCACTCGTTCCAAACGTGGCCCGAAGTCTCTTCTCACGAATGACGAGGAGGATCGGCTGGTCCGTTTGACGCTGATGACCAGGTCACTAGGGTGACCTGGTCATCAGCGTCTTCCATACAATCAGGCCTCCCATACAAACCTCAACAAACAGTACCATGTCAAAAAAAGTTTTCGGCTCCGCCGGAAAAAATAATTAATTATTTACGAAACATTTCTCCCAAAAAAATTTAATTCACGATTCACGAATTAGGAATTCACGAATTAGATTCTTATTAATTAGAGTGTTTACTGTAATATTATGAAACAATTTTTTTTCTGTTCTAACAACAACAAGACAGGATGTTTTTGAATGTCCTTTTTGTGTGCTTCTCTTCTTTGAAATGGAAATCAGATAAAATTGATTTTGTTCTTGGCTAATCTGCAAAACAAAAAAAACACTGATGGTTACCAAAACCAAGCACTTCTTCATTCCGGGAAATTGATCTTACCACAGCTAGGACGGATTCCAAAATCAGGTGTTTTATTTTTTTCGGATGGTCAAATATAAACGACCAAAAAAAGTACCCATTTCCTGCCTCCAGTTTATGTTTATGTGCATGTTTTTTTTTGAAAATTCTTGGAAAATTTCTCTTATTTAGGAATAATCCCTCCTAGTCATTCCTCCCCTGAGGACCTTGTTACAAAACAACAAAAAAATATAGTGGAGTTCATCCTTTAGTGTCTACACTAATACAACCAAGTTTTCAAATAAAAACAAAACAAGAGCACAAAGCAAACATAACAACACCCATTCAAACTCCCCAGAGGACCTTTCCTGAGGACCCCTTTTCCCCTCATCTCAAAAAGTAACGTACCTTGTCTTAACGACCCTTGGTCATGCTGCAAAAGTAAACAAACAAATAAGCAAAAAAGTACAAAATAAAGTAGCAAAAGCAAAAACAAAACATAACAAAACAAACTTTCAAATCCCCAGAGGACCTTTCCCGAGGACCCCTTTTCCCCTAAGGGATATGAGAGATTGAGGCTGCCCTGAAGGCAATGCTCATCTGTTAATTTATCTTTTCTCCGATGCTTTCGGAAATCGGTCAACGACCTACCCCTCCCGTGCACCATTCTCTTTTTTTTTTCCCTCTGAAATCTCTCTTTTTCTGAGGTTCAATCAATACCAAAAAAAACAACAAAAAAAAAATAGTGGAGCTCATCCTCCTGGGTGTCTGCACTACAACCAAATTTAAAAAAAAAAAGAAGAAAAAAAAAACACAGTGGATATTGCACAACTGTGGCAACACAACCCGAGGCAACTACACTACTCCAACAATTTATCAAAAAATATATAAAAAAAGAAAAATGCTGATTTTTCAACATTTAAAATCCTCTTTTTTTTACATCTCAAAACCCACCAATCCTCCTTTTTTTGTAAAGGTGACCAAATACAGGATGAGGCACATCTCGCCAATTTCTCTTCAATTTTATTAGTAAGGTGACTAAGCACGAGAGGCTTAGGTTCATCTTATAAACTTTTCTTTTATTTTCATTTGAGTGTGCACAACACATTCACTACTACGATGAGAACGCTGATTGTGCAGGTCCATTTATGACAGGGAAGACTGTCTGAATGGCAGCTACACTAAACAGTATTTTTTTTTTCCTTCTTTTTTTTGCCCTCCCCCTTCTCCTCTCCCTTCTCTGAGTTATTGTTACTTCTTTTTTTTTTTTTTTTTCTTCTTTTTTTTTTATCATTCTCTGATTTATGCTCGTTGTTGTGTCAATTTTTTTTTTTTTTACGATATTTCGTTTTTCTTATTTTGTTTTGGAAAAGAGATTTTTTTTAAAAGACCCCAAAACAAATGTAGACCCACTTCCCCCACTTCCCTCCCCTACCTTTGTCTTCCCCCACACGGAGGCAAATGAGTGCTCTTTTCTTTTATAACAAAGACCGAAACCAATACTGAAAAAAAGATCCTATCTATTTCCACAAAATCATCCTCCTCCTCCATCCCTCTCCCCCAAACCCGAACACCTCCCCCCCCCAGACACCCAACAGAACTTTTTTACACAGGTGAAGGGGGTGAAAATATTTTTCTAAAAATTTTGTGAATAAAATTGGGGGGGGGAGAGAAGCAGTGTTTTCATCCATTTTTTTGTTCACAAAAAATAAAAAAAATAAACACATTACTTTTTTCCTCCCTCCTCCCCCCATGATGCCACTCTTCCCTGTTCCTGGTATATCTCTTCCTGTTCGAAATGAGGTGTGCAGGTTGCTAAGGGGGCGTGGTTTTTGGATGCAACGGAGGAGCTGCAGTTACACGAACACCACAAGCGAAACACCTCAACACTCCGAGACCTCTGCGGAGACCAACCATAGCACCGCACACAATCCCCTCGAAGCTTCAAGCGTATCCTCCCACCCAAACAATACTGGGTCACAATTTCAACCAGGGTCCCCTCAGTTTGATGCAAATACGAACAAAGCATTTCGTCCCGCTTCTGCGGGCAATCCCTCTCCATCTCGGCAGCGGAAGGTGAAACCATCCCAAAGCAGATATGACAATACTGTCGAAGCGATGAAGCCGGGTATGCGGCGAAACTATCGACCCCAAAAGCGTGTTGTGCGAACGACGCCAAGAGATCTTGCAGGGTTGCGCGGTGCGATGGAGACGGTGCGGGGGCAGAAGAACGTTTCAAATGATGCTGTTGAGTCGTTACGGCGTAAAAGTGATCATGATGTCACTGATGCTGATGCTCTCAGGACACAGTGGGTTCTCAAGGAGCATGAACACCTGGCGGCTTCATCGCAGAACGTTATAGCCAAGCTGTGGCAAGGTTACAACAGCTCTCACAAAATGCGCGAAGCGCGGTCCCCTCTTGAAAGCGATGGACAGGCCTCGATTCTGCTGCAACAGGAGTTTCCGGAGTGCTTTGTTCGTCAACGGGGAGCGGCCCGGGCCAGTCAGGCGTCACCTCGGGTGGCACAGATGCCACGGTTTTTGGAAGACCTGCGTACACGACGTGGCTTTACCCTTGGTAGACTAACCTATTCAGTAGCCTTGAAGGGATGCGTGCCCAGTGGAGCTCTCAAAGAGGCTGAACTAATTCTTGCCGAAATGAAGAAACACGGAATCCCCCTTGAGGTGGTGCACTACAACAACATCCTTCTTATCCTCGCAAGATTGGAGCAGGTGGAACGCTTTTTGGAATATTACAAAGAAATGAGAGTTCAGCGGAGGTTCTGTAATGCGGTGACCTATTCTGCTCTCCTCGACTGCGTCGGGAGGACGAGACCTGCAGAAATGGAAAACATCTGGAACACCATGGTGAACGACGGCTGCACCCCTGATGCCATGCACCACACAACCTTTATCCGTTACAGCCCAAACCTTGCTACGGCGCTGCACCGACTCTCCTTGGCAAAAGAATCTGGGAAGCTGATCACCCCAGCGTACAACGCTGCGTTGACCGTTGCTGCGAGGGGACGTCACGTTAAGGCTGGGGAAGGCGTCTTCGGGGAGTTGATGCAGAGTGGGTTGGAGGTGAATGTGGCTTCGTGGACAGCCTTGATGTCTTTGTATACTGAGGTAGGTGACATAGAATCTGCGACTGGGGTCTGGAAGAGGATGAGCTCAAGCGGCGTGCAACCCAACGAGGTCACGCTGTCGGTTCTGCTCCGTGGCTGTTCCGCTGCCGTGCCCCCCGCGGTGTCCTTCGCTGAGGCAGCGTACGAAGCCCGCCCTGCCCCCCTCAGACAAAGCCGTCTGCTAACAAAGGCCATGGTTCTCCTCTATGCCAGCGCGGGGCAGGTACAACAAGTAGACGACCTCATGCGCTCTGCCAACGCACACCTCAACCTCTTCTCCCCAAAGAACGTTCACTATTACCATGAATTGGCGATGTCGAACAGTCGTAGATCGAAGTAGGGGAGAGGGTAGTTAGGATCGGTATCAAAAAACTTTTAAGAATGAGGTCAAGATGTGGGAAATAGTGCGGTGTAAAGTAAAGGGGTTTATTGAAGAGAGAGAGAGAGAGAGGTGGAGTGATCGAGCTGATGCTCTGTCCACCCTTTTCTTATCCTCTGATGTTCGTATTTTTGCTCCCTCCTCCCACACCTTCTGGGAAACGAAGGCGTAGCCTTTTTTGTATCTCAAGAGGAACAAACCCCCTTTTATCCACCGAGCGAACGAAACAAAAAACATAGTGGAGTTCATCCTCGGGTGTCTACACTAATACAACCAAGTTTTCAAAAAACAAAAAAGCAAAATTCTCAAAAAAAAAAAAAAAAGAAAAAAAAAAAAATCTCCACACGTTGATCACTCTTGATCCCCCCCCTTTCAGGTCCCCCCCTCAACACACCCCCTCTCCTTTCCACAGCAAAACACAACACCCAAAAACAAAAAAAAAAACCCACATGCGACATCGTGGTTAGCTCGTCCACCTCACCTCCCTCCTTCCTTCCTCCTTCCCCCTCCTCCTAGGAAACCTCTTACCACCTGTCTTCTCCCACAATCCATTACCCCCCTCTCCCCTCTTCTCCCTCTCCCCTCTCCCCCATCCTTTCGAAGCAATGCGTCTCGGATCTGCTCATGTCGAAAGTGAGAATACACTGCTCCGTCATTTGCAAGAAGGATGGACATTACCAGACGACGTCATGCGGCGGCACATCTCCATGATAGACGAACAGCTCCGTATGTCCCAGGAGGTGCGACGGAAGTATGCGCTATTTCAACCACGACGGAGACATTCAAATGGACCGCAACCTACTTCTCCTGTGGGAACGGAGTTGACGACATTCAAAGAAACAGACAACACAGAGAGTATGGTAAAGTATACGACCCGGCGGCGATCCGAGACGGTATCCGTGCGTGACAAATTTGGGTTTTTAGTGGAGAATCAATCACTGCATGAGGCATGCGAACGCCACCAAGAGGCAGACGCAACGCGCTCCGCGATCCAAACCACTGCACACCACCTCGCCTCCTCTCCAAACGCTGCTGCCAGCGCAGAACTGCACAGTCTTCTCCTCAATTCAGGCATCCCAGACGCATACCGTCGAACCCTCTGGTATAAATTCAGCGGTGCCGCAGAAATAGCCACAAAAGCACAGCAAGACTACACCCAAATCATCAAACAAAAGGCCGACGTTCCGCAAGACTCCCTCAAAGCTATTGACAAAGGTATCACATTATATTCAGCTCCCCTAAAACACCCCAATTCAACACCTTTCTTTTGTACAGATATGGACCGTACCTTTCCTCTGGGTACTCTGTTTGATAAAGGAGAGAAGACCCGCCAGGAGCTGCACAACGTGTTGTGTGCGTTTTCGTTGACAAATTCGGACGGATATTGCCAGGGGTTGAACTTCATTGCGGGAGTGATGTTGTTGTTCATGACTGAGGCAGAGACGTATTGGGTGTTGTGTCGTGTGGTCAATGGTGACCGGTACAACGCAAAGTACTATGGCATGGATATGTCCATGTGTGCCCTCGACCAGGCCGTTCTCGAAAAGCTCATGTCCGAACGCCACCCCGCCGTGCTGGAGAAGATAGTGTCCCTGAATGCCTCGGTGACAGATCTTGTTGTGAAATGGTTTCTTTGTGTGTTTGTGGACTGCTTCCCGTTGCCTTCAACGTTGTTGTTGTGGGATTTCTATTTCATGCACGGAATTACCTTTACGTTTAGCGTGGTGCTCGCATTTTTTGATATTTTTGCAGAAAAGATTGTTGCATGTGAAGACCTCGGCAGTCTCATGAGTTTGGTAAAGGAAGGGTCAGAGTCTATGGTAGATCCGCTTCCGATGATTACGACAGCACTGCATAAATATAAATTAAGTTTTGAGGATATTGTGGCGCGGAGAAGGGCGTGCGAAGCTGCGTTGCAAAAACAAAACCAAGAGCGTGATCGCATGCGTGAAGAACTCCGCAAACGAAGAGAGAATAACAACCAGGACCCTCTATCTCCTCAAGATGATGAAAAAAAAGGGAAGTTAATAGGCAAGCTTCTCCGAGGGTTTAAAAAGTAGGATTTTAGGTGAAGCTCAAGGGGCTTGGGTTCATCTTATAGACCTTTTTTGTTTTTTGTTTTTTTTTGCCACAGTAGCAAAAGCTTTCGGTTGACATGGCAAATCTTAAATACCAGTAGGTATACAGTGATTGTCGATGTAACAAAAAAAAAGCAAAAAAAAAAGCGGAGATTGTACAAAACTGTGGCAACACAACCGAGGTACGCTCCAATTTATCAAAAAAAAGTTAGAAACAAATATCTATGTGTCCTTAGAGGGTGTGTTGTGTGTGTTTCTCCAGGAGGGGAGATAATGTGTGCTACTTACAAAAAAAAAAAAAAATCTTTCCAGTTTTATACCGTTTGTTTCATTTCCCTCTTTGGGAGCAGGGTAGGGGGGAAGGGGTGCGGGTGGTATCCATGTACACGGTGGCCCTGTCAGGCCATGACATGGCGGTGATGTACAGGCGAAATTACCTGGTCATGACAGGTGTCAGACAAGACCTATCCGTCTGTCAGTTGTGAATGTGGGTTGGCGTGTGGTATCCACGATATGATGCATGAAAACGATAAATCAATCGGCGAACGAAAAATATTCCACCAAATTTTTCGGAGGGGATGGGGGGGGCAATTCAGGGTAAACTTTAAAAAAAAAAAATCGACAAAAAAGGGGGAACTCCCTCGGTGCTGTGGTTCCCAACATTTTTTTGTATGGCTTGGGTTCCATCTATTGCCAACCTTTTTTTTTTCTTTTGTAGAAACGCACGCACAAGAGGTACAGCCACTCTTCCAAATTTTGATTCAACAACAGATACACTGTCACGAGAGGGCTTTGTATTTCAAGTCAACTTTGATTCTCTGAATGCACCCTTTTTACTTCCCCCGTCTCTCTCTCTCTCTCTCTCTCTCTCTCTCTCTCTCTCTCTCTCTCTCTTTACAAACCCCCTTTCTTCGATGGCAAAGGGAACTCACAAAAGACCTCTTCCCACCCTCTCCTTTATTATTTCACAATTTTTTTTTCGCTGTGGGCCATTCACATTCCACTGTTATGACCCAACAGTAATCCCCTTATCGGTTCAATATTTGCAAACTACCACTTCTTCATTGTTCCTCTTCTTGGTTTCTGTCGTTTCCCTTTGGTTTCCTCTGGTTCCTCCGCTCATTTGAGACCCCCTCACGCAGTGTTCCCCTGAAGTATGGCAAGATTTTCCGTGATTTTAGATCAAGGTTGTTTCCGAAAAAACGGTCTGAACGTTTCAAATAGGGTTTGCTTTGAGAAAAAAAATTACCACAAAACCCCCATCCAGGGTGAGACGGTGTGTTTTTTTACCACACGACCACCTCACCCCATCTCTCCCTTATACACACAAAAAAAATTGCATTGGGTGAGATTTGAGTCTCTGCTTTTGAGAGGATGACGGCGAAGCCGATTGACCCGGATACCGGTCTGCCAATTGTGTTGTGCCCGCAGGATGGATTAGAAAAGTCGTTTGGGAAGTACTTTTCCACAAAACCTACAGGGATACCTGCAGTGCTCCATTTGACGCCTATCCAACGTTTCAACCGTAAGATGAAGCCGTACAATCGAATGTTGATTCTATCAAAGAATTATGTGATCATCACGTACCATACCAACAAAGAAGGGAAGCTGTCGCAACTTCGGCACAGCGATGCGCAGATTACGCATTGCCTTCCTGTGAAGGACATTAAAGAAATTCTTTACTTTGACCAAACACAGACATTAGTTCTAAGGCTGAAAGCTGCGTTAAACGTTGCTACAGGAAACCCTAGCGTTGCGTTTGGTGTTCTTGATACGGGAGGTACAGGAGGGCATGCGAAGGAGAAGAAAGCTCGCGAAGAACTCCGAGACGTCATCGCAAAGATCATCCAACACAGCGGCCGCGCTTTAAACCCTCCAGTTGAAATTCCGATCAAGGAGTTTAAGGTGGGCATGAATGGATCGGGGTTTTTAGTACAAGAACTTTGTAAACCGAAAAAATGGAAGTGTGTACCACCACCGGATGTCATTCCATTTGCAAGCTGGGAGCGCATCCAAGAAGAACAGCGCAAACTTCTGGAACAAGAAAAGAAAAGTCAAATGCACACCCAAGGTACCGATGCTGAACCCGAACCTTCGTCTCCTGCGCACAAAAGCTTTCCTGCATCGAGGGTAGGTCTGCCACGTACACCAGAAAGCAATGCGCTACACCCTTCAGGTCTTCCATTCCTTCCTCCAGAGCCCGGTGCTAACAACGAAGGACTCATTTCCTCTCAGCTTGCCGAGCCGAGATGCGCGGAGGATCTACGCAAGGAGCTTACTTCATTGCGTTCTCAATCGGAAAATTTGCAGCAACAACAGAAACTGCATATGACCACTTTAGGTGCGTCTCAACGCATCGTTTCGATGGTAGTTAACAACAAAAACGCGGATGACGCTGCGACAGCAGACGGATCGCTTTCCCCTGCGAGCATGCGAGAGATGGACCTAGGATTTGGCCCCTCCGAGAATATGGTCAGCAGAGGCTCGCTTCGGATGAACGGACCTACTGCATATCGCGCTTCATCTCCTATCCGAAGAAGCCCTTCTGCAGATCCATTAAAAATGGCGTTTGCCCCTGCCGCCTTCTTTTCCGACTCTGAATCAGATGGTCCCATGCCTCAACCCCTCCCCCCTACGCCAAATGCCTCCCTCCCTCCACCTTCTCCTCCGAAAGAGAGTGCCGTCGAACAGCTTGCTGCTCAGTTGCAAAGGGTGGAGGGGACATTAGCGGAGGCAATGCATGAGAAGGATATACATATTGAGGTGCTTCGTGCAGCGTTGCAGGGGGTCATGCAGGAAGGAGAGGTTGAAGGGTATTATAGTGATGAGGAGGAGGAGGAGGAAGAGGATTGGGGGGAGGAGGAGGAGGAGGAGATGGCGCTGCATGACAGCTTTGATGAGAGTGATGACGAAGCGGCGCGCAACTCTGCGGCGGAGGAAACTGTGCAGCGTGCTGCAGACAGCCACGCACAAAGCATCCAAACACGCCGAAGAGAAGTAGAGGAACTCCTCCGGCAACTCCAAGATATGGAAAAACAAAACAAAAAGGGCGGCCCGCAGGACAACGACTCCCACCACATCGTCTCCCTCCGCGCGCAACTCAAATCTGTGTTAAGAGACCTCGAGATTGAAGCGCTTTCGTATCAAGACGCCTTTATTACAGGGCTGCCCAGAACACAACACCTTGGTGAACAAGATGAACACCCGAACCTTGCAGGTCTTGCAGGCGGAGTGGATCTGAGAGAAGAGATTTTGTTTAGCGATTCACCCGAGCGTATGGGAGGGGGAGGAGGAGGGGGAGGTGGTGGTGCGCAAGGTTCGCTACCACCCTTCGACCGGACCGGGATTGTTCCAGCATTTTCAGCGCCGCCAGTCGAGAGGGTAACACATAGACAGGAGGCAAGCAAGGCGTCGCTTAACATGGCAGGGAAGGGAAAGGTTGGAGGTGATTCTGCATATCGGCAATGGGTATGAAAAGATGGGGGTGAATGAAGGACGGAGGATTATCAACATTTTTTTTTTTTGCATTTTTTTTTTTTTCACAGATGGAATACTGCAACTACCTCGCTACGTACTACCCTGAGGCATATGCCAGCTTCTACGCGTCGCAAGTGAACGGGAAGGGTACACCCATGCAAGGGGAACCGGCATTGCAGAATTTCGGGTATGTCAATCGAGAAAGGTGGGGTAAGAAAAACGCCATAAAAAAAAATACCCTTCCCTTCACAGGTCCACAGCTTCCCAGTACAGTACATCAACGGGGGTCACGTCTGTGGACCAACACCCGCAGTGGAAGAAGTGGGCATCGTGGATGAAGTGAAGTCACAGAGGGATGTTGCAGAGCGGTGAAGTACTGCGTGGCTTCAGAGAGAAGAATGTTTTTTCGGGGGGTTTTCGATAACGGACCGCTTTCTTTATAGTGTTGTGCTTTCATCTGGATTCCTGCATCAACAACCACAGTTTTAGTTATTATTCCCTCGTGTTCGAGATTGTTGTATGGTCTCGAACGTTCTTTGATGCACCTTGGTGCATTCATGTTCACAGCCTTCTATTTAATAGCCAACAAGCCCATGCTTGGGAATGGAATGTGTGTGTCTCACCCTTAAGCATACTGTGCAGACGAACGAAAATTTTGCCTACGAACATCGACGAACCAATGGTTCGTCTGCACAGTATGCCTAAGTGTGCATTCAAATGTTGCAGTTTTTGTGCTGGAGATGTGCATGAGAGATGGGCATCTTCTGTCAACTTTTCTTTGGTACACCTTCTGTTGTTGGCAGGGTGGTTGTGTTTGTTCATGTCAGATGGCTGCTTCGTGGGTCAGTCTGGGGTGCATGTGTCAACGCCTGTTCCTTTCTTTGCTGTTCCCCTTTTGAGAAAAGCGACGTGCTTTATTAATGCTATTTTCTACACAGAGCACCGTTGCTATTGCTTGAAGGGTGGGGCAACTCTTCTCTTCCAAACAGTTTTCTCACACAAAATAAAAAAAGTTGTGTCTCCCACCTGGGAACACCTAGTGTGGGAACACCTAGTTCAGTTATGGTTTTGTTCCGTTTTGTCTTTTTTCTCAAAAGTATTTGCTCTCTCTTCGAGAGACTCTTGCCTAAGGGGGGAAGGGGGGTGAAGTGACACCCACAAAAACAAAACAAAAAAAAGAAACTTTTCAGAGTTCTAATGTACTGCAATTGTAACCTAGTGTTTTCAGTGCCTGCGTTTTGCGTACTGCTAGCTATTTTTTTATTTATTTTTTTTTTTTTTACTTGGTATTCACTCTCGTCTCTTTAGCGCTGCCGAGGCAGTGTGGCCGCTATTTTTTCTTTTTCTTTTGCCATATTTTTTTCTTGTCAAAATTCTCAGTTTATATTTTGTATCTTTTGTACCTGTAGAGATTTTCCTTTATTTTCCTTTATTTTTTAGTTTTATTTTACTGTAATGATCTGACACCTAGAGAATTTCCCTTCAGTTTTCCACCTTCCCCCTCCCCCAGCTAGCCTGTTATTAAGATATGCTAAAACATTTCGTGGCCCTCCTCCCCCTTTTTTTTTGTGTCTGGAATCGTCAACAACGGAAGCACCAAAACAACTACAAGAAGGGTTTGCGAGGGAACGACAAAATGACAACCTTTGAACAGTTCTTCTTACATAATTTCAACACACCCTCTCTACACACCTCTCTACACACACCACATTCATCAGAACACACAAAAAGCAACACACCTCTCCTTCCACAATGCAGCTGATATAGAGGACGCTGTTTTACTTTTATTCTCCTCATTTTTCTTTTTTAAGGTGACCCAGCACGAGAGGCTTCGGGTCATCTTATAAAAAGCTTTTCTCTCTCGGGACTGGCATCGTACGGGTCAGTCGGAGGTGACTGCATCACTTCAACTTTCTTAAAAAATGGTAACCTTGCGCGATCGGGACATGGAGAGGGTCAAACGAAAGGCGTTGGTGAAGGTGTTTAATCGGCATGCGAGGTTGTTGGATGGGACGAGGGTGTTGTTGGAACATGATTTAGGGAATGCACTTGGGGAGCTGGGGTTTTTTTCATTGTACTCCAACAGCCAATCTGAGGTGTTGCTGCGGAAGCTTGTGGTAGCGATGGGGGGAGTGCCGGTCGCGTTGGATTCATTTGTGTTGGTCATGTCTTCGAACACCAATGCACGCAAGGTCGACCGTGTGGAAAGCAGTACACCGCCACAGCCACACAGCACCGCCGCCCCGACACCGACACAGTTTCACTCCCCATCGCCGCCGCCGCCCCCGCCCCCTCCTCGGCCACCGTCACCATCGCGAAACACACATCCACCGATTTTTGATACCCACCGATCCCCTTCACGATCGCCATCGCCTGATTGGAAGCACCCCTGCCGTTCTAAGATATGCACCGAAGCAAGAGAACCTGGTGATGTCGCTGCGGTGCTGGACGATATGAGTGATGCCTTGGTGCACCGTATGCACTCTGCGTCGGAGGAACGGCATGGACAACGCCTTGCGATAAAGCTTGCTGCGGAAATGGCTGCTTCCGGCCTGACCCAAGAAGACCGCGCTGTCAGCTTTGAACCTGTCCGTGAACATGTTATTCCATTCTCCAAACCAGACGAAAGCCTCTCCATCCCCGACGGCTGGGTGCAACGTGCAGTCCCCGAGAAGCTCCCCCCAAAGCCTATGCTTGCGGTTGCTGCAGTCGCAACGCAGCATCGAACGGAGGTGAGTCCTTTGACACACTTGCCGCTGCTTTCATTCGACGATCTTTCGGAGGAAGCGCAGTCCGCGCTGTCCACTGTGGGGGGTGGATGGGCGAAGGGCACGATGCCGGCAGTGCACGCAACGCTGCCGTGCGTTGGGGATAGGGTTCTGTTGGTGGGCGACAGTGTCGTGCATTTGCTGCACAGTAGTGGTACTGTGGAGCACTGTCTTCCTCTCGCGAACATCAGCGGCATCTACACCACGGAGCGCAACCTCGTAGGCCTAGAGTGCCGCAGTGCACGCGGTGTCGCCTTCACCGGGCGTGATCCCGTCAGCGAGCGTTTCCTCAAGACCATTCTCGAAGCCGCCTCAGCACGCCAAGGTGCCATCGACCTCTCCATCTCCTTCATCGACAGCGCTGCGGAGTTGACTGCCTTGGTGAGAGAAGACCTTCTCCCTTCCTCTGACCTTCCGGTCACCTTTTATGTTCCGGAAAGCGACAAAATCCCCGAAAAAAAGCAAGACGCGAAGGACGTCGAATGGCTTGGATCGTTGAAGTCTGCAGGCAAAACAGGATTTGTCGTGGATGCTACGTGGGAGGACCGACGCTACCGCATCAGCGTCGCAGAGGGCGCGTTAGGGAGTGTCAAGGTGGGGACCATCAAGGCGACGATGTCGCGCTGGGTTTCTCTCCCGGTTGCTTCGCTCTGCCTCCATTCACCCAAAGGGGAGCTCCTCGAGGACGATACCACGACCGGGAAGAAACTGCATCTCCAACCAGGCGACGTCTTTCAACTCCACCAGGCAGTCGTTTCCCCGGTCCTCTCCGTCACCCCTTCCCCCGAACGCAACGGTGCGCAACCCCCACTCCACGACACACAAGAGGTACCCCTTTCCCCTGAGGCAGATGGCGTCGCAGGGTTGATGGCAGCGCTTGGGGACATCGAAGCGAATCCTGCAGAGCCTCCCATTGAGCCAACCCCTTTGGGAGTACCTATACGACCGTTGGCGGTGCCGGCCGTAGGGCGGGCGAGGGTGCCTGAAGAGAAGGTGGGGGTGGAACAGCTGGAACCTCAGACGTTGGATACGCAGACAGTCGCAGCGTTGTGTTTGCCTGCAGATGGTGCCCCCAATGCACCACAACCTGTAGTAATGACATCAGGGGTGACAACAAGCAGCCTCCCCAGCGAGGTGCCTGCAAGCGAGGTGAACTCTCTTCTTGGCACCCCTGATATGGTTCCTACCGCGCTGTTCAGAGAGCAACGACAGCCGCCACCGCACAACATCGAACAACCTGTTTTATCAAACCAAGAGATCGCGCAAAGCAACCGATACCACCAACCGGTCCAACCATATGCCCCACAGTCGACACGAAGCGGTTCTGCTACTCCAATATGGGATGCAGGAGGGGGAGGAGGGGGGGCTACGGTCCCCATGCAGGCACATCTCCCCCCAAGGGTGAACGCATCGCGCTCCGCAACTCCGGTTGGGGTGCAGGAGAGGCAGACGTTGGATCAACAGTTTTCCGCGCATCAGCCGCCACGCTATCATACACCGTTGGAAGGGGTTGACGAATGGGCTCGGTATCGGAGGCCAAAGGAGCAGATCCCAGAGGCACCGCGACGGATGTACACCCCAGCGTCAGCGCCTTCGGATGTGATGTACAATACTGCACCCGAGAGGGAGGTGCATGCGCAGCCGACGCAACCTATACAACCGATGCCACAGAGCGTGCCTTCGTATAGCATGCCGAGGGAGCCGGTGCACCGGCCGTCTCTGACACCATGTGACCCTACTCCATATGCTCCAGGGGGATATGCAAAACAGAATTTGTTTCCTACCTCATCGAGGTCTTCTTCCCCTATGGGGAATGTGTTGGCTGATGTGCAGACACGTCCTCCTCTTCAAGCGCAGGCATCGTTAGCAACCCTAGGTGCGTCAACCATCACACATATTCACCATAGAGAGGATGAAGGGCGGAGTGAGTGGCTGCAGTCGCAAAGGCGGTATGACTCCATGTCTGTGCCTGCGTCGACGCCAAATGAATCGCCGGGTGTGTTGTATGCACAAAGCACGCCAACACAACAGGCAAGCATCTCCATGTTGAAAAGGGTAGGAGCAAAGGCACAGCCACCACAACCCAGCCCGGTCGGTGTGTCTCCTGTTACCGTGGCCCCCTCCTACGCCGCTGCGGGGGACGACTGTGTGGACGGTTCTGCCCCTTCAGTCACAAAGCAGCCCCCACAACTCGCACCCTCTGTCGGAGTCGGCATGAAGATGCAACAAGGACGGCGTGTCCCATACCAAACCCGCTCACCGGTAGGTACGCTGCAGCAAAGACAGCAGATGCAGCAGACCCAGCATCAGAGGCATTTTGCGTCGTCTCCTGTGCAAGGGGGAGGCGGTGGTGGAGGTGTAGGTGCAGGTGTAGGAGGGGGAGGTGGTGGTGGAGGGTTCAGTATCGCCGCTTCAGTGTCGAATAGGCTAATGGTATGAAAAAGAAAGGGTGGGGGAAAGAGTTTTTTTGGATGAGGAAGGCTAGGTTGTCTCCGTGGAGGTGGAGGGAGATTGGTTGGATTTTGAAAGTATTGTTTGAGGGGAGGGGGGGGGGGGAAAAACACAGTGGCGATTGCACAACTGTGGCAACACAACCCGAGGCAACTACACTACAACAATTTATCAAAAAACAATGTTTATTTTCAAAAAAAAAAAAACAGAAGCAGTCGATGAGTCCGCAGCTCGATTTTGGCTACAACGACGACTACCCTGTGAGCAGCAGCGGGCTGGTGGTGCTTGAGTTTTGAGCGGGAAAAAAATTCATCTATTTCAATTTATTTGAAGACGACAGTTGCAGTGACAGTCCCTTGCAGTGAACAGCATCCTCAGGTGGCCGTACAACGCAGCGCTCTGTGTCATTTGACGTATTCCCATAGCAAGAGAAGAAAGTGTTCAGGCAGAACGGTCTGCAGACTTATTTAGAAGGTACTCTGTTAACAACACAGCAGAGAACATTAGATTTTAAGGTTTTTTTATTTTAAAATTATCATTTGTGCGAACCTCACAAATGACGCAAAGTCCCCCCTTTTGAAAGGCAGGTTTGTTTTTATCCCAACCTTTCTCTAGCAACACAAAAGTAATAGTGTTCTGTGAAACAAAACAAAAAATTAGAGTCTTTCCTTCCCTTACTTCCTCCCCTCAACTCTTCTAGTAGAAATCCAAAAAAAAAAAAGGTCTCTTTTTTCTGCAATTTAATTTGAAAATTTTATACACACCCATCTAAACAGAAAAAATACCCATTTTTTTTTTACGCTAAATTCGCAAAAAACAAAGCTTCATCTACACTATTCAATCCCTTTCTCCCCTCTTCTCCCCTTTAAAAAATAGCTCTGATGGGCATATTTTTAGATCATAAAATGGTATTACCATGTAAAGTGCTTATTCGGCTCGGACAACGAAGGTTTTGTAGTTCATATCACACGAACATGACACGCTGGCAGGAAGAAGCACAAGACAAGACATCCAAACGTCTCAGCGACGCAGAGTTTGCCGACCTCCCCTCCTACGAAAGCCTCCCTGCACGGAAGAAACGATCCTATGACCGCTTTGAGGAGATGAAGGCCCTTTCGCCTTACGAACGCAAGCGGCTGAGGATGAAGTGGGCACCTGAAAAGGAGAACATTTTTGCAACATCACATCGTGCCCCGAGACGCGACGATTTCTGGCGTTGGGGGACAACAAGCATCTCCGAAGTCAGCATCCTCCGTGCGCTATTAGAACGAATGCTGGCTCGACGGTACCACAAATGGAACTCCGATACCACCTACACCCATGAATGGGGTGAACCCGCAGATTCAGATGACGGGGAGACAACAGAGCTGTTTATTCTTATTCGTATGAGAAATATGAAGCAGGTGCCTTCGGTGCTAAAATTTCGAATGAAAAAGGCGGTGCAAGGGGGGGACGATGACATCCGCATTGTGATAGACTATCATAGATTGCACACCAACCATGCACACCAATTTGCGGCGTGGATTGCAAGAGATGGAGTGACCCGGCTTATTGTGGAAATGGATGACTGGTATCGGTTGATGAAGGAGCGGAAGATTGGGTTGCTTGGGGAGGAATCTGTGGATCTGGAGTTCGAAAAAATTCGGCTGTTGGAAGATAAATTGGCGAATGTCAAGCCCGCTCCGCAGAGTGGGGTGCAGGAGGAAAGCTTGCAAGGTGTAGGAGAAGAAGTCAAGAAAGAGATCAAAAAAAAGTCCCGGTTCTTCAAACGCAGTGGAGTACGTAGTACCGCCCTAGCCGTCCCACTGGAGCGTGGTAACCTTAAGGAGAAGGTGCTATTTGACAGCAAAAAGTGGGATCTGAAACCCCTCAGGAGCACTGCCTGGCCTATACCACGTGTTGATGGAACGCTGTCTCACTCCCGCGCTAGGCTGTCGACAGAGCATACACACAGATAGTATTATTGTATGGATGATTCAACGCAACACAAAACTTTGAGACAAAGAGAGAATAACTTTTGTTGGGCGGTACTCAGGGGTGTCGCTAATTTTGGGGAAATTTTTGAAAAATCTGAAATCGGGGTGCAAATTTTTTTTTTTTACGTGGGGATTTTTTTTTTCCATTACCAGGGGGCGAAAAAACAGTGTTTTGTGGCATTTCCGAGCCAATCCCAGGCTGTGGTGGGGGATATACGGAAAAATGGACAAACTTTTAGTGACTTAAATTTTCACAAAATATGAACCCATACTCTTAAACATGGGTCATTTTCAGGTCTGAAAACCCAAATTCAGATGAAATTGTGGTGTTTTTGACACCACTGAGAACAGTAGGTAGCGCCGCAGGCGCACGGTACCCAACTTTTGTCTTTTTCTTTTTCCCTTTTCTCTGCGTTCTTTTGATTGTGCGAGCCGATTGCTCTCCACGGTGGGGTCACATGTGTGCGCTAAAATACGCTAAAGTACCCTTACTATGAAGTATGAGATTCTCTGGTTTTAGCAAGGAAACCCCTGCAAGCATGTTCCCAGATCACGAAAAAAGGGGAGGCGTCTTTGGGCGTTTTTGTTGGCATCGCCCGATGCGGTGCAATTGCAGAAAGTGATGGGGTCATTTTGGAAAAATGGACGAGTTTTCGGTATTTAAGTTTTCACCATTTTTTTTATTCCTGTGCACTTTTCGAGACTGCCGATTCTCGTAAACAAGGGTCATGTTCAAGTCTGAAAACACAGCTTCAGATGAAATTGTGGTGTTCTTGACTGAGAACGGTAGCGCCGCAGGCGCACGGTACCCAACTTTTGTCTTTTTGTCTTTTCCTTTTCTCTGCGTTCTTTTGATTGCGCGAGCCGATTGCTCCACGGTGGGGTCACATGTGTGCGCAAAAACACGCTATGGTACCTTTACTAAGGAAACCCTGGTTTGCAAAAAAAAAGGGTAAGGCAGGGTAAGGTAAATCTGGAAATCCCACCCAAAAAAAAAAAAATCTTCGCGGGGTGAGGGCGGCACCTGGGGATTTTCCCTGACCCCCAAAAACCTCGTTTTTGGAACGTTCTGACACAACCGAGTTCACGGTGGCCTCTCACTTAAAAAAAGAACAAGTTGTTAACACATTAAACCCACCCTGTATTAGGTGCAAATTTTTTTTTTCCTACACAGATTTTACTAGGGGTGCAAATTTTTTTTTTGGTTTTGAAAAAGTCGGGACCCTGGACCCGAATTAGCGACACCCCTGGCGGTACTGCCAAAAAAAAAATATTTTTGTGATTGCAGAATAATGCAACGGAAGATTTCAAAAACACCTCCCCCATTTTTTTTCCTCCAGCACGAATGGCACTTCACAGCAAAGCAACACTCTCGCAGACGCTATGCAGGTATTTCCATCGGGTTTGGCGAAAAAAGGGGATGTACTTGGCCTTCATGCGCGCGTTCCTCTTCTTTGTGTTGGATGCTTCCCATAAAGAAGCCGCGGTTTTTTCCCCTTCTCACTCAACTCTGTTCACCATGCTTTCCACAAGCCTGCGTTCGATGGCAAATCCCACCCGCATCTGCCGCCCGTAGAGCTGCGAAGCTCAGCAAGCTTTGGTTTGCCCACCCCTATGTGTTTGAATGTTCCTGAGAGAGCTTTGGCATAGTTGACTCGTCCTTGCTTCGATACTTGAGTGGCAAACCACGAACAACAGTCTCGGCCGTCATTGGCAGCTGCTCAGGCCCGTCCACACTGCGAACCTGACCCCAGGTACTTGTCGACCTGCGGAAGTGCCAGGCCGACAAAAAACACATCGATCCAGGTTGGCATTGCTCCGAAGGCTCACTCCCATTACCCCGACATCCAGGGGAGGCCACATTTTCACCCCCCTTTTAAAACCCTTTACCTCACCAACCAGTTTTGATTTTTTCTCTCCTTTTGAGTCATTCCCTTAAGTCATCTACACCATGCTCACCTCTGTGCTTAGTGCGCTCTGTAGCAGCGCTCTGGTCTTCGACCCTACCGTTCTCCGAGCGGAAGGCATTGCCAAAACAGCGGCCTATTCCGCAAGCCCGCTGGAAGGCTGGACACATTCCGACCGTCCTATCATTGAAGACGTTTGCTCGCATGCTTCCCCTGAGGGGGGTTCAGCTCATAACCCAACCGAGAGGTGGATGTGCGAATCTCGGGGAAAGGGTTTGTCGGAGTCCCTCTCGGGGCATATGGGGTTTTCACGAGCGGGAATCGAGAAGGTCGTTACTAAGGCAACGGAACGGAGTGGCGAAGCGTATCTCGTGTGGGTGCGGATACAGAACGGGGCGATTGTGAACTATCGGACGGTAGGGCATCATCGGGATGACACGACCCCTGGGGTGGAGGTTGTGCTGCATCATTTGGCTTTTGCCGCTTTGGCGCACCGTTCTGGTGTTTTTGCATCACAACATACCTTTGAATATCTAGCGGGAGTTTCATACGGCTGCCGTGGCACTCCATTCACAGAAGCCCATATGACATTATATCCACCGATTTTAAGTCCTTCAAAAGGAAATGACTGTCCACATAATCTTCCTTTTCCAACAGTTCCATCCATATTCGAAGCGATCCCACAACAAAGAGAATGGGACAGTCTCAAAGACACCGCGATTTTCCGAGGAGGGTTGGATACAGATGCAAGAGGATGGATGGTGGTCGCATCGCGGGAGAAATATATTACGGATTTGGACGCGAAAGTGACGTGTCATGGGGAGATGGACGGAGCGGAGTGTAATGGTCTGCTAAATCGTTTGTCTTATGCACGGCAAATCCCTAAGGCAATCGATAAACACTCACTTTGCAGGTCTCCAGCGCTGTGTTACACCCCCACCGATGGGATTCCTGATGAAATTTCTGGGCATAAATACATAATCTCAATGGAGTCGGTAGGGGAGAGTTGGGGGAGGGCGCAGAAGTATGCGGCGTTTCCTGGGTGTGTGGTGGAGGTTGTGCCGGCTTTTGAAACATATTTTGATTCAGATTTGATCAGTTTTGTGCATGTCGTGAAGATTGATAATGCGATGAGCAGTACAAACGTTGCGTTGCATTGGTTAAGGGAGAACCAAGCGGATGCGAAGCAGATGGCAACAGAGTCTTCCCGATTCGCTGAGAGTCATCTTCAGCTTCATGCAGAGCTAAGATACTTCCAGCTTCTCTCCGCGTTGTACTCTCACCGCTGGAACGACACCGCAAGCCATAACCCATTCCCCAAAATGCCCCCTTCCCCAGCCTTCTCCGTCGACGCGCAGGAACGCAGTAGACGAGAGCTAGGTGGCCCTGTCGATTGTTCGAACATCGCGCATCATTACAACAGATACCTCCACATTTTCCCTCCCGACTATGAAAAGCTTAATCAAACCTGTGGAATGGATGTCGATGAGATGCCGGTCATGAGGGAGAAGGAGAAGAAGAAGAAGAAGCAGGGTGCGGTGGAGAAGAGCGAGGAGGCAGGTGGTGGTGGTGGTTGTGGTACTCCCGGTGAGCGTACACTGAGGAGGGGGTTGCGTGTGGTGTTTTTGCTGGTGGTGGCGGCGGCTGGAGCAGGGGTAGGGAAGCACGGTGCAGTGCCGACCGTCGCAGTGCTGGTGTTGAGTCTGTGTGCAGAGCGGTTCGCAGGTTCTGCCTGGGCGTAACATAAAATTATTGGGAGGGTATTGATATTGAGTGTATTGAGCAACGCGATTTTTCAATGATGAGATTACAAAGGACACCTTTTTGCCAGTTGTGTGCAGGGTTTAGGAAAGGCAACTTCCTCAACTTCACTCCGCCCTACTCCATTTTCTTGGAGCTTCCAGGACCGCACACTGCTCCGTTCCCTAAAAGGAATGGTAAATAAAAGTTTTCAATAAACTTTCAATAAAAACAAACCATTTGACTGATGTTCTTTTGTATCAAACATGCTACGTACCGTTTTTTTGTGCGATTTTGTGAAACACATTCTATGTTGGCACAGAAACGGTGATACGTTGTGTTTGCAATCAAAGTAGTGATGGTTGGGAAGTTCGTGCTGCAGATAGCCCATCGTGGGTTCAAGCTTATGAGTGCTCATGAGGTGACTGAGCACTGTGAGGCTCAGGCTTAGATGCATCTACACTTTTCTATGTTTCAAGGTCGGGTACACTGACTCATCACGAATGGGGTGTTTTTCAAGTCAAAACTTCTCCCCTTTTGTTGTATGGCAGCACCAACGAGGTGCCTCACGTAGGTTAGACGCCTTTTAGTTTTGCACACATGGTCTGCCGTCGAGGAACGCTTTCCCCTCCCCAACTTGGCACGCTTCGCTTCCGCCAAGCGCGCTGAGCACACCCACACCCTCCTCAAATCACCCCCTTTTAAGGCCCCATTTATCTATCACCAGCTCCTTAAATCGAAACAGTTCGTCTCTTTGTCATCTTTTTTTCATCATACTATTATGTATTCCCCCACCCTCCCCCACATAGCAATGTGCACTACGCATCCTCCCTGCTTTCTTGGGACATTCAGGGTTCCGGTCAAAAATATTACACTGTTTGGATTTTGTTTTGTTTTGTTGTGCTGCACATTTTTTTTTGTCAAAATCACTCAACAAATAACAGCAATGTACACTACACGAACCATTCTGATCTTTCTTCTTGTGATAGTGGCCATTGAGGGTTCGACCCTGGCAGAGCATGACCCAGAGAGGCTGCGGGCTGCTGGATTGCGTCGTGCAGAAGAGGAGCATCGCGTGAACGACCCTTTGGGGTCATGGGTGCACAACGATCGGAGCATTATCGAGAAGGTCTGCTCGCAGGCGGACACAGAGGAACGGAAGGTGGGGGTCCCCGACGAGCGTGAGGTGTGTCTGAAGCGGGGTGCCGCGCTGTCAGCAGACCTCCGCCGGTTTGCGCCAAAAAATGGGAATTTCAGTCGGCAAGACGTTACAGACCTTATTGACCTTGCGAAGACAGTTTACAACAAAGTATTTCTTGTTTGGGTCAGAATCGAAGACGGGAAGGCGGTGGATTACCGAGGGGTTGGCGGGATGTTGGATGACAGCCCACCTATCGGTGTACAGGTCATTTTACATCACATTTCTTTCGTGGCGATGACGCAAAAGCTGGGTGGGTTTGCAGCTGGACAGACTTTTGAATACTTTGCTGCAGTCTACGATAAATGTGAAGGATCACCCTACCGTGCGTTAGACATGCCTCTCAGCGAAGCCTTTCAACACATCCCAATCCTCGGCTATGCGCGAAATGAAAACTGCCCGAACCACATTCTTGTCCCAACTACACCATGGATTAATCTGTACTCCCCTCCTTTAACTATTGAATGGTCGCATCTCAAGCCGATTGCCGTCTTTCGAGGCAGCAATTATCGACTGAAAAGGACCCTCATTGCGTTTTCCTCTGCGTTAGCTGCGGTAGGGCATCCACAGGGGTTGTTCCTGGATGCGAGGGTACGTTGCGTACCGGAGAAGATGAAGGCGGTCTGCAGGACCACAGTCGCACAGCTCCGGGAGGCTGGGGCGATAGACGTTCCTGTTGAAGAGATGTGCACGGATGAGGTGATTGCGGCCGTCTGCTTTGACCCGGATATGATGGTAACATATGAGCAGCGTACCCACCGATACCTTCTCTCCATAGACGGTATTGGTGCGGTCGACAGAACAGCACGGTATATGTTCGAACCTGGTGTCGTAGTGGAAGTGGGAACGGAGTTTGAACAGTATTTCACGAACGATGTTATGCCGTATGTTCACTACGCTGCTATTGACAATGAAATTGACCGTGCCCTGCCACAGCTCAATGTGACCTTAGCATGGCTTCGTGACAACGATGATGTTGCGCACCACATTTCGAATGTCGCGACGCAATACGCAACGAGGCATCTGACCGACCGATCGCAGGCCCGATACTTCCAGCTTTTCGCTGCGCTCTATAGTTCCCGTTGGGATGACATGCATTCTGTTCATCCCTTTCCAGCCCTCCCTCTCTCCGCTACTACCACCCCCGAAGCTGTGGAGCGTGGACGGCGTGAGATGGGAGGTCCCTTTGGGTGTTCCACTATGGTCCAGCACTACAGGGAGTACTATCATATACACAAACCTGATATGTTCCGCTGGTTGACCCCTGCGTGTGGCGAAGGGGCGTTAGGTGTGAGGCATTTGAACAAAGGGATAGTCACCTTTGCTGAGATACTAGATGATTATGGGTCGGTCAACCGGCAGGTCTATCAAGAAGAAGACGAGGCTGGAGTGCCCCCGATGGGTCGAAGGAAAGGTGATGAGGTGCGAAGATGTGAGAAGAAGGGGAAGGCGTCTCGCTCGACGCGCATCTGGCATGCCTGTGTGCTAGCCTCGGTCAGCGCTGTTCTGTATATGCTCCGCAAGGCCGGGCCGGCCGCGTTCGCCGTTGTGACGATTTTTGCTTACATCATCATGGAGCCCCCTTTTTGGTAAAGAAAGCGCGCTCCATTAATTTTTTTAATCAATCCCCTTTTTTACCCCCTGCGGTTGTCGATAACCGTGTAGAGGATGTGGTGTCTTGTGTTCACAGAGGCGTTGTTTAAGTACTGTCAAACTTCCATTTTTTTTTTTGTATGTTGACCCTCTCAAATACTTTCAATTCTGTGAACTGAAAGCATATGAATCTAATTGGTATGAGATAGTGGGTAACGGCGAAACGGGGTATTTATTCGAGGATGTGTTTGACAAAAAAATAAAAAGTGAAAATCTGGTCTTGAGTTCTCCTGTGAGCTTTTTAAAAAATAGTGTCCTTGAAACATAATTCTTCACTTTGCGCAGGGATGTATTCACATATGGGCTCGTCCGGAAACCCCCCAGCCCAAAATCATCTATTTTGGGTTTTTTGGTGTTTTACCAGAAATTAGCGCCGATAGGTGCCCAGAACCACCCCAGAAACCATATTCTGGTGGGTTCTGGGGGCTTTTAGGCAAAAATACACTTTTTTTGACTCATTTTTGGGTATTTTTGGGTGGTTTTAGGCTATTTTTGGCCACAGTGGCTTGTATGGGGTAATTTTACTGTTTTGACCCCATTTTTGGAGGAACGTTCTACACACACCCGAACGATGTTCGGGGTCACATCGACACATATGAACACGATATGGGCAAGGTTGAACCAAGGAGTCATGTGCAGAAGGGTGGGACGTGCTGGAGGGATGTGGAGCTTTTCATGCTAACCCCTGTTTTACTGGCCACCATTGTACCTAGTGTTTTGTGTGGTGATATGGCACTGTTCATGGGATAAACAGTAGACAGCCCTTACCTGTGTCTCAAAACCACCCCAAACCACCCTACTACCCTCCAGTGAGGTTCCTGAGTGCAAATGTTGAGTCCTTACAGCTTTTCGGGATCCACGTGGAGCCCGAAACCTGAGGTCTGTCCTTAGATCCGTGTACCCTTGCTGTATTTGGTCACTGATATTGTCAAGTTGGGCTCCACCTGGATCCCGAATCCACGTGGGTCCCACCCTTCTGCACATGACTCCTTGGTTCAACCTTGCCCATATCGTGTTCATATGTGTCGATGTGACCCCGAACATCGTTCGGGTGTGTGTAGAACGTTCCTCCAAAAATGGGGTCAAAACAGTAAAATTACCCCATACAAGCCACTGTGGCCAAAAATAGCCTAAAACCACCCAAAAATACCCAAAAATGAGTCAAAAAAAGTGTATTTTTGCCTAAAAGCCCCCAGAACCCACCAGAATATGGTTTCTGGGGTGGTTCTGGGCACCTATCGGCGCTAATTTCTGGTAAAACACCAAAAAACCCAAAATAGATGATTTTGGGCTGGGGGGTTTCCGGACGAGGTCATATTCCTCTTAGTACACCAGGCGGGGCTTTGGTTATCATTCACTACCTTTTTTCTCTATTTTTTTCTCTTCTTTTTGTTGCGTCCAAAGCATCATTTTTTCATTTTTTTCTCCCCGCGATGATTACTTGTTGGCGACTAAGCACGAGAGGATTAGGTCCCTCATTACGCTGTACGTGTTGAAAAAAGGACATGGCGAACTACTAATGACCCTCTTCTGTGGACCTAAACCCCCAAACCCCATATGAGCAACGCATCGCACAGGAACTACCCATCAACCGATTTCACACCCCACACAGGACCCCCCTCCTCCGCTCCTTCTTGTTGGCCTTCTTTATTGCCCCCCTGCTTATGTATCACCCCTGCCTTTTCCCTCTGGTCACACTTTAGCAATGAGCTTTGGGTTGAACCCTGAGGGGGTGCTGCCGACACCCCGTCCGCCAACACAGGAGAACTGGCAGGGACCAGCACCGCCTACGGAGGCTAGCTATCAGACACAGCTCGCCCCACGGCCGCCCGGTGAGGATGCCTCCAGTCATGTTGCCCCGCGCCAGCCGCAGTTTTTCATGACGCAGGTTGCCAAGGCCTTTCGTCATGAAATGGATGTGCGGCAAAACCACCGACGACAGTCTGTCGCCAACGATGTCACAATGGGACGCTTTACCACACCAGGTGGAGCTGTGTTGCTTCCCCGAAGTGCGCGCTTTCCGGAGCGAGCTGGCGAGTTGTCGCCCCTTACTGTGAATCATAATATAAGGGTGAAGGCGGACATAACCCGTGCAGAGACGCCTGCTCTGCCGAAGTGTTTGCAGCAGTATTCCGAGCGGCAGGCACAGCTTCTTGCTGAGGTGAAGGACGCATCATTTCAAAGCGTGGCGACCGACACACCGGATGTGGTCATTGAGAGGATCATCACTGACGTGGCAGGGCTTAGGCAGAGACAGCTTCGGTGCGACGAGGTTGAGATTGCACGCACCCCAGAATCATTGCACAGTGTGCCCAGCCACGATGTCGTCCCCCGCGCACCCAAGCTGCGGCATTACAGTGTCGAAGCTGTGACGGCACGGATCGACACTGAGGCGGACAGCTACAAAAGGAATATTGTGTCATTTTTTGAAAAGGCGAAGGAAATGAAGGCGCAGGCAACGCACATTCCGGTTGCACGGAATCTCCTCACCCCAGAGGTACGTGACCATCGTAGAGATGAAGTGCTTGTGAGAAGACAGGACATTCAAACTCGCCGTGAGGAGCAGTCCAAGGAGGTGATGCGACGCCATGAGGAACGCATACAGCGGCATTATGAGGCAGCTGCGGCTGGTCAGACCAGACGGCTGTGTCTGTACTTCGCAAGCGTCGTGAATGCCCAGTTTGCTGGGACAGTGTTGCGTGCAGTGGTCACGGCACGTCGCCAAGCGCAGTTCAATGTGCAACGTCATTTTTGTGCTGTGGTCCGCATTCATGTGGTCTTCATGAGACTGCTAAATAACGTCCGACAACGTGGTGTATCGGATTTGGCGACGCGGTTGAAGAGATTGTTGTATTTTGTTGTGTCTACACGGTCCTTTCGGAAGAAGCAGGCTGTGCAGAAGATTAGCTTTTTGTTGTATCAGGTGGCGCGGTCGAAGCGGGCGGTGAACGCCATACGGAAGTTTAGGTTGCAGCTGGCGGTATGCTCGCGGGCGGTCCAGAGGTACATCATGCGCAAGCGCTGCCAGCTGGGCATGCTGTCGCGGAAGTGGTGCCGCATCTGGGAGGAGCACTTCGCGGACGAATTCCCCCTCACCGTCGCAGACCGGCACGCAGCCCTCGTGGATCACCTCAGGGAGCGGCGTCTTCTCATAGAAGCCATGCAGGAACAGCAGATCGGGCGCCCGCCGCACATCCCGCTGTTTCCGACAGATGCAAAGATGCAGGTGCTCATCACAGACGCCCTCGCACGTCGAAACGAAAGAGACCTCTGTCTAACATGCCACAAAAACTGATTTCCATTTTTGATAATCGGGGGGAATATCCCCCAGGTCTTGAGACCAGAGAATTAGATGCACCTCCAGCCCGGTGTGCGACAGTGTTGGAAAGAGGTCGTTCCTGAGGCGGATGTTGTCCATGATGGGCAAGGATGGGTGTGTGCTTGAGAGGCATAGTTGCTTTGGTGGTCAAGAGAAGGTCACCTCAGAGGCTTGCGCTGTCAGCTTCACTTCTTTTTTATTGTCGAAAAGTATTGGGCTAAAAGCTGGGCAGCGCTTGGGTGTCCCACCATGACTACCACCCAGTGGTGATTCACAGAGGTCTAGTTTTGTTCTTATGGTCTAGTCTTGTTCTTTTTGTGTACAAATGAACCCCATTCTCTTTTCTTTTGAAAAATCCTGCAAGTTTCCACTTCCCAATAGGTGCCTCTCCCATATTTTTTTTATGTTCACACATACAAAAAAACCCCTCATCCCAAAACAACGAAATCACCAAAATACCCCGCACCGGAAAGAGAAAAAAAAACCTCCACCTCTCCCCCACCTGAACTCTTTTCACACTCCCCCATAAAACCCTCCCACACCCATTAGAGTTTCTCTTACCCATAACCACTATTTCTTCGACATTTATTGCACTGTCAATCTCTCTCTCTCTTCACCCCCCTTTTCCCCCCTCACAAATCAGCCCCACCCCCACCCCCCACTCACTCCTCTTTATGACCGAAAAATGGAAGATCACCAGCGAAGCTGAACGTGCATGGCTGCGTTCTGCGTTGGGTCGTGGAGGGGGGGCTGAACTTGTACAGACACTTGCCGCTGGTGGTTCGATATTCCCAGGGCAACCTGGGGGTGGGTGCAGTGCGCCAGAGGCGGCGCGGAACCGCTTTCGGCGGACACCGCTGCATATCGCAGCGGATTATGGGTGGGATACTGCGGTGGGGATCCTGCTTGGTCCACGACCTGGTGATACCGCAGCGACTGATGCAGCTGGGGACACTGCCGCGCATTTGGCAATCCAGTCGGGGGTGCATGACGACACCCTGCGACGGTTGTTGCAGCATCCTGTCAAAACTGTGTCGAATATGCGGAATAAGGTAGGCAACACCCCACTGCATATAGCAGCGTTGTGTAGACGCCCTGACGCGGTGCGGGTCTTGTTGGAGGCAGATGCGAATTTTGATTTGGAAAATGATGATGGAGTCAGCGCGTTGCAAATCGCAATCCGAAGGGAAAGCCAGGACAGTGTAGACCACATAGAGGAGGCAGTGCGGTGGCGGGTCTCAGGTGTTGCAATGTGTGTGCTTGCAGGGTGTGTGGCTGTCACTGCAGATGACATACGGTGCAAACGAAACGCATATGCACGCACCCCCACCGCACTCACCCAACGTGCCTACGAGCTTCTCGACAAAGAAACCAGACGCCGTTCCCTCCCTGCCGGTGCCTTTCCGACACACAGCACCCACAGCACACCACATAGTGCAGGAGGCTTTGGTGCGGGGACGCAATGTATGGAAGACATACGACTTGCAAGTGTTCCCTCAGTAGTGTCTATCATCACAGGGTCACAAGAGGACGAGAGGGAGGAGGAGGAGGAGGTGCGCATCGAAGAGGAAGTAGAAGAGGAGAGGGTGGAGGAGGATGTGAGGGTGGAGGTGGAGGTGGAGGTTGTGGGGGAGGAGGGGAGGGAGGAGGAGGAGGAGGAAGTGGCGGTGTCTCCCTGCTCGGCGGATGGGCTGATGGCAGCTTTGAAGGCGGTGATATTGTGAGTTGTTTATTTTTTTTGTACTTTTGTTGGATTTGTCTGTCGCTGTTGAAAGTTGGGGTGCTGTACTTTAATTTTTCCCCAAAAAAAAACCCCAAAAAAAAGCCTCCACCTCCACACCTATTACCTGGTCGACTTTTCATATTATTTTTAAGAAGAAGGCAGTACCCGGTACTCTGTACGGTGTGTGGTGTGTATGCCCTACCAGAGGTTCCAAGCATCGTATAGGTCTTCCGTATTAAAAAAAAGCACGAATTTTTCAAGGAAAAAAAAGGAACACAAAATGAACGGCACCGACACTGGTGGTGGAGGCGGAGGTGCTACCCTGCAGCGACGCCCATGCGACACCTGGGAGTACCGCCACAAGCGCTTCCTCCTCACGCAGCTCAACTTCACCCGGCAGTTCTCGCATCTCTACAACGCACGCATGTCCACTGTGCTCCAGCCCTCCGCTGACCTTGCTACTGAGCGGTGGCCGGGTGTCCCGCACCTCAGAATTGTGAACCTCACAGGTCTGTACCTCCCCCTCTCCCTCTCCCCCTCCCCCAGCACGTTGCTTTGTTCGGTGACAGAGAGGCTCGACGGCAATACAAGCGGTTCTACTTCGCTTCATTGACGGCGGCTTTGGGTTATATAAACATTCTCTTCCCAAATCAACATTTGTCAACAGGCCGCTGCTTTCTGATCGGCGCACTATACAAGAACATGGCGTCCAAGCCGAACTTCCTTTCACAGTACAGCAACGAGATTGAGAACGGCTTTGACCTGGATAAGGAGGAGGTCTTTGCTGCGAGCGCCGAGGACACCCTCTCACTTGAGGACCAGAGTGGGCGTGTCAAGCTGGCAGGCAAGATCCCTGTCAACAACCTTGCGACGGGTGTCATCATCACAGTCTTGGGCACTGTCGAGAAGGACACCTTCATTGTCGAAGACTACATCTACCCCCCGGTCGCGCCACAACGTCCACTTGCCGCTTCTGGTACGCCGTCCTATGTTGCGTTTGTCAGCGGTCTGAACTTTGGTGGGATAACCCCGCTTCAGGAGCTGCAGCTCGACGCACTGTCAAGCTTTTTGCGAGGATGCATGGGGTGTGAGGACGTTGTGTCAAACGTATCGAAGCTTGTTGTCGCAGGAGGACTCATTGCAGCCACCGCAGACCTCCAGATCCAAGAGAAGATCAAACTCGAGATGAGCGACCACGCTGAGTTGTCGAAGGCTGCCTCCGTCAGCCCGATGAAGCTTCTTGACGAATGGGCCGCACAGGTGGCAGAGAGCCTTCCTATTGACATTATGCCCGGACGCACCGAACCGACCAACCCCTTCCTCCCATACCAACCTTTGCATCCATGCATGACACCGAAGACACGGAGTCTGGGCAATGCGACACATTTACCGTCTCCGTGTGAATTTGGGTTTGAAGGCGTGACCGCGATAGGTACGTCGGGGGAGAACCTCCACGAGTTGTTGACGTACACTCTGGACACACCGGTCGAGGACCTCCTCGAGCTGATGCTGCGTTCGCGCCTGCTTGCACCGACAGCGCCGGACACGCTGTACTGCTACCCGTACAAGACAGCGGACCCCATGCAGCTCACAGAAACCCCACACCTCCTCTTCGCAGGGAACTCACCGTCCTTCGCGTCCAAGCTGGTCGACTCCGGCAACGGGGTGGCGACAAGGGTGCTTGGCATCCCAAAATTCTGTGAAACCCCTGGTGTCGTTCTGGTTGACTTTGGAAGCCCTACTTTAGAGTATGTTTGAGGGAGAAGTTTTTTGGTACACTGATCTGCACTTCAAGATTTTATTTGAAAAATATGAAACAAAAACAACCAAACCACCATTCACAGAACGCATTTCGTGGAAATAGCGACCGGGCAGGAAGGATGAGTTGATTTAAGCAAAATGAGGACAAACAAAACGACCCTTCTTAACATCCTTTGGCCAGGTGTACCGAGGGTGTTCGCAGAACAGGATATGATACAAGAGAGGGCAACGTTTGCCGCAGTGCCGACGCTCTAATAAATTTTCCAACTGAGGGGCAAACGATGTTACAAAAGTCAAGCCAAAGATCCGCGGCACTTTTGCTGACTCATTTTTTGTCCCTCAGGTTCTAGATATGCAGGGACGTCAGCGGGGCCTATGTTCACGCCAGGACCGATCCCTTTTATTTTAGATACGCGCGTTTCGCGTTTTTTTCTTTTTCTTTTCCCCCCATGACATTATCTTTTCCCCAAACCCCCTTCAATGTTCCCATGTAATTCAGATGGATGCACACTGTGCCCATCCTGCGCTGATTCAGTGCAAAACAACATAAAAAATAGGGGACCAAAAAAAAACACATTTATTAGGGTGGCTGAAGGGGCGTGATTCGCACTTCTTGCGTACTTCTTGCGCACTTTGTGTACCCCCCTCCCTTCCCCCATTCAGCCATACCATTTATCTCAAAGAAAATTGGCATAAAATGCTTGCAACACAACAAAAAGAAAACAAAAACAATGTGAAAGAAAGCATTCTGCTGTGTAGAATAATATGTGATGTTTGATGGGTATTTTTTTCCCTTCTCTTTTAAACTTCCTTAAGTGTTCTTCTTGCTTTTGCTCTCTTTGTGAGTAAAGGTCGTTCACCCAAACAATTTTTCCACTGTCACTACGGCTTTGCATTTCAAAGCCACCTTCTTCACTTCACTTCAACCCCACACCCCACCCCACACCCCATCCACCAGGAGCGAGATGAGTCACTCCCACCCATCCTCCCCTATGACGCCTTCGTCGCCTAAGTCGCCTATAGCAGAGATGGCGCGACAACGTTCAGTCGAGACACGCGACCGTGCGATCATTGGGGACCGCATCTGCGATGTGTTCTCGGAGTTCGCTGTGTTCGACGGGCGGACGCACTACCTCCCTCGGCACCAGTTGATGCTTGCGCTGCAGGCGTTGGGGTTGAGCCCCTCGCAGACGGCGCTAGAGAACACCGCACCCCCGAAGCGACAGCGTGTCGACCTCGTTGCCTTCGCGCATTGCTACACAACGTTGCGGCCCACAGCGTCACCGCGCAGGAGAGACGTCATTCGTGCCTTCCAGATGTACGACGTGCAGCGCAACGGATGGCTTGCACAGGAAGACTTCGTCAAGGTCGTGGGGCACAGTGCACGTGGTGTGGACGCGCATGAGATGTTGCGGCACGCAGACCCGTCCAGCACAGGGCGTGCGGACTATGTGCGCTACGCTGACTTCGTGTGTCCAGAAGACATGCCCGACGCAAAGGCCCTCAGCTACCCAGACTCGCCAAAGGGAAGAGGGGGCAACACCCTGGGAGAGCTCCCCAAGTCAGCGCACATAGCAGCGAGGGAGCGTGGGGTGCGCAAAATCATGGAGCAGGTATATTCCTTCAATTTTTACAGCATCGCCATTTGTATTCTTTTTGGTGTCGTTTTTTTTTTTTTTACCAACTTTCCTTCAAGTCGATGTTGAACGCTCTGCGTTTCTAGAGATTTGCTTTTCTTAATATTCCTCTTCCAGCTTCTCGCCGACGCTACGACTATGGCTAAGACACGCGAATCTGAGGTTATGAAGGTGAACACATGGACCCGCACTGTGGAAGGGGTATGCCAACACACGCCCACATGACACCCCACCCTCCTTCTCCCACTCTTGTCACACACCGCCCACACAGATTATCATGGAAGCGAACAGTGCCGAGCAGCCTGAGGGTGTGGAGGGCCAGAAGGCGCAGGCAGTGCGGTGGAAGGCGATGCTCGCGCAGTGTGCGTCTGAGGAGTGCACCCTGCGTGAGGGGTGGCTGTGCATGCGGCAGCAGGTCGATGCACAGTACTCTGCACTGCCGGGGCGTTATGCTGCGAACACATTTGACCCTGTGCGGCAGGAGCTCGAGATCCTGCAGAACTGCAGGCACCGCATCCAACTCGACAGCTGGGCACCCATCACAGAGTCAGGCGCAGCTAAGCTTGAGTTCCGCCGGGCCTGCGCAGGTGACCCTCGAGGACCCTACCGAGGGACAAAGCCCGCTCAACCTCGTGAGGTATGAACAGTTTTGATGGGCACAAAAAAGAGATGCATTCGTCTTTCATATTGTTCCCCTGTTCCTAAAATGTGTCATGTGGCTTAAAATTTTATGAGTTGAGTCTCGAAACAATGCGAAAATAAATGTAAGAACACAGCATGGTGGCTGTTACCGGATTTTCGTAACAAAGTGATAACTAATAGGCTTTTTTGAAGGGCCACCAAACATATCAAAACATATCCATCGCACAGGGTGCCGACCCCGTCGCCTTCAAGATCGGGAGCTATGTGCACCACGGCACGTCGGACAGCTTTGGGAGCAGCCCGCTGTGCCTGCTCCCACCGGACATGCTACAGCAGCACAGCGAGTCTGCAGCAGCAAAGATGCTGACAGTGACGTGCGAGCTGGACGTATGCCGACCTCTCACCCTCAACACCCCCCCTCTTTACAACACCCCCCATTTCCTTTTGGTTTTCTCTTACCTCACCCACCCCCTAACGCCCCCCTTCTTTGCACCACCTTTCTTTCAGGATTTGGAATGCAACCTTGATGACGACTCCGTTCTCGCATGCGCATACCGAGCTGCCTTTCATGACGGTGTGCACGGGTTGTCTCTCGCTCTCCACGAGCTCACCGGCTGGGCAGATGATGTAGATGAAGCACGTCTGCGTGCATGCCACAGACGCGGGCTGTGGTACTATCATGAGAGCTGTTCCGACGGGAAGTTTGCGGATGAGGAGCCGACCCTGGGCGCACCGAGGTTTATTCTGTCAGTGTGGGAGGAGTACACAAATGCATGCGAAGAGGCACGTAAGTGCATCAGTACAGTAGAAGAAAAGCTGGAAAGAATAAAAGAACTCAGCTCCGAGTTCATTGAGCTAGAAGATGACGAGCGGACCGCAAGAATGCAAATAGAGTTCCATTGGCGCGAGGCGTGCGACGATATGTTTGATTAGGGATCTGGTGTGCAGTCTTTCCTTTAGAGTAGTGAGGTGATGTTCGGGCAGTGCAGTGCACTATACGTCACTGCAGTATATTGCCGTGCTTTAGATTATTTTCGTTTTTTTTTTTAAAATAGACAGCCAAAGTCTATTTTGCATGACAGATGACCCGCAAACAACACTAAGTCAAAGAGATATAAAACAATAAACACAAAAACGAAGAAAAAAACAAAAAACAATAAACCAGCTTTCAAAGGGGACAAGGAAGAAGCGATTCTTCCGAAAAGCCCCTCGTGGGTGCCACTTATACCCAAAAGAATGAAAAGAATCTCGCGAACGGTACCCCGGAAAATGGTACCACCCCCTCTTTTTTTTTTTTGGGTCAGTCGGAGGTGCCTGCATCAACTACTGTTTTTATTTTTGGTCAACGAGAGCTCTCGCGATGCGTACCCCTCCTAACACCCCCTCCCCCAATGGTGTGTGCTCCACCCTTTGTTTGGCACTATAGATATGTGTCTGTGCGTTTGTGTTGCATTTCTTTTCTCACGTTTTTTTTTACTTTTGTTTTTTTGGTATTCAAGTTTATGATGGAAAACGAGTCAAAAGGGTTCACCACCCACTGTGCGAATGTACTGTTTTCCAGTGTCCCGGCATATGGCAGCTTTAGAACAACAAACGCTGTCATTGATGTGTGGTAGATGGGTGTACAAAGTGTGTCGACACACGAAATGTGTACTGTCTGAATCTGTTGTGAGGTCCTTGTGTATGGGAACAGCCTCTTGGCTACCCTGACATGACGTACCTTTTTAAACCTTTTCTGCGTGCACAGAAAATAATGCCAACAAGCATCTCCTAGCTAACTAGCTCTCACGTTTCCCCTCCCGTCAGTTTCTTTTTGTGCTGGCACTTTCCTCTTGTCTTTCTGGTGCAACGATAGTTAATTATGAGTTGCAAATGTCTAACTCTTCACTTTTATTAGTGAAACAAGTTTCCACACCAATACGAAGTAAATCAAAATACAAACAACAAAAACAAAACCAAGCATCCGGTCTTATCACATGTCAACTGTCGATACAACAAAGAAAGAACCCCAATCTTTGCATGACTCTGACTTTACCAAAGCGCCTAGTAGTACGAATTATAACGAAAAAAAAAAGAGATCATTTTTTTTTTATGTTCACATTCACGACGTTTGCCTCCTCCCACCACCAGCATCACAGCACTGTCAGCTTTTTGTTTTGTTGTGGCTGCGGGGTTTGTGCTTTCATTTATTATTATTTCTACTTTTCCGGGGCTGGCGTCGTGCGTGGGTCAGTCGGAGGTGCCTGCATCAATAACTTCACTTTTGTTCTTGCCACACAATGTCAAACAACGGTGTGCTCCTCCTTGCCGATGCAGATGCGTTCCCTGAGGAGCTTGAGACAGAGCACCTCGTGCTCATCATCGTGCCTCTTATGCTCGTCTTTGCGTCGTGGCTTGTGACTGGTGTGTTCGCCTTTCGAAGTAAGCTGCGCATGCCCTACCTCCTGATGCAGGTGGTGTGCACAGCACTGCTGCTGGTGGGCATCATATCGTGGGTGGTGACATACCTGCAGGCACGTGACGTGATTGAGGAGAACCAAGTGAAGCTGCTGAGGTCGACTGCAAGCACAATGGTGTACGCACTTCGTGAGGAGCTTGAGGCTGGTGTCTACATTGTGGAGTGGTTGCAGCGGGCGTCTGAGGACGGGAACTTCAACTTCACAGGGGATTGGCCTAGCCCTGAGCTGGCAATTGCACAGCAGCTCTACACAGTTGGGACGAGTGCGTCGTCGATTCTGTCAATCTACTACGGAACAGAGCGTGGGACAGCGCACGGTGTGGACGTGATGGACTCGCTTGACCTGGGGAACCACTTCATCACACCGCAGCCGGGCGACCACCTGCCCCCGTGGATCACATGCCTTCCTGCCGACTACGACGACGACCTGCCTGTGGGTGGGAAGTGTGCGGACATTGCTGCGTCTGGTGGCTGCTCCGGTCCTGATGGCAACGACCCTGCACGTCTGTGCATGAAGGCGTGCATGAATGCAAGCTCGCCAGCAGAGGCGCAGGACTACTGCTATGGGTCTGATGCACAGCCCCGCTACATTGTTGTCACTGTCAAGAACAGAAAACCTGGCTCCAGCGACGAGACCTTCCTGCCTGCCGACGGACATCCAAAATACCCGTCGAGTGCAGGCACGTTTGACCCGCGTGGGCGGCCGTGGTACAGCTCAAGCAAGGAGGCGTTCTGGTCTGAGCCCTACCTTCTTGTGCAGGACGGGCAGGGGACGGGGACAACAGTGTCGGCAGGTGTGACGACACGCGACGGTGTGTTTCTTGGAACAGTGGCCGTGGACTACACACTGGGGTCGTTTGGTGCGATGCTGTACCCACTGAAGCCAACGGAGAACTCTGTCTCGTTCCTGCTGAAGGGCAAGATTGTGATTGGGTCGACCTTCCTCGAAGCAGAGCTGGAGCAGGACACAGGCATCCCAAGAACACATGGTGTGTTTCTGGACACGACAAAGTTCCCAAACCGTGAGTCGCGGATGCTGAAGCTGACGACAAAGGTGGAGGAGCGCTTTGGGTCTGTTGAGCTGGCGACACAGGGCGGGAACACGCTGATGATGGTGAGCGGCGAGGTGCTGCTGTCTGTGCCTGTGCACATCAGGGGTGGGATGCACCTGCTTCTGGTGGTGTCCATCCCCATGACGGACGTGATGGGGAAGGCAAACGACGCGTCTGTGATGTCGCTTGTGCTTGCGATTGTCATCAGTGTGGCGTGCACAGGGGCGATGTTTGTCGTTGTGCTGCTGCTGCTGCACCCGTTGAAGAACCTCCAGAGCAACATGATGGAGGTTGCGAACATGCAGCTGGAGGGACACGTGCAAGGCAAGACACTCAGCAGGATATCCGAGATTGGTGTCATGGAGCTGGCCTTTCTGCGCATGGCACGCAACCTCATGGAGTACCGCCAGTACCTTCCGCAGAGTCTGCTTTGTCAGCACAATTCGGAAGAGGAGGGGGGGTCTGAGGCTTTCACGAAGGTATCATCAGATGACAACAAGACTGAGTCAGGATCAGCCAGCGGTTCGTCAGCCCTGTCAAGCAAGTCAAGTGCGATTCCTGTCAACAATGCGGTATTTGATGCCCACCTCTGCCACAGGCAGGTGAGCATTGTGCTGTTCAACATGAAGGACTTCCACGGTTCAGCGTCCAGCATGCCAAAGCAATCCCTGCTCAAGATGCATACAAAGTTTGTGGAGCCGATGTTGCAGGTGCGCATGTACCGTGGCATTGTGAACTTCTTCTCTGGGGACCACGTGATGCTGTCGTTCAACACTGTGCTGCGGTCGCGTGATCATTGCCACAAGGCACTTGCGTTTTCCTATGATGTCATCACAGTGCTGAACAAGCCTGCAGTGGGCAAGCCCGCGATGACGGCGAATGCTGCTGTGGTGAGCGGAGGCGCTGTGCAAGGCAACATCGGCTGCACGGGGATGAAGAACTACTGCGTGATCGGCCCGACGTTGGTGTCTGCCCTGGTGCTAGAGCGGTGGGGCGCTGCACAGGGGTACTCTGTTCTTTGCGACGCTGCTATAGCTTCGTTCGAGAGCAACGTTATTGACTACGAGCAGCGTCTGCTGTGCAGGGCTTACCTGACGAAGCGGCGGTCTACGTACGTTTTCGTTGTGGAAGGGATGAAGTCTGCGAACGAGGGCGAGTGGATGTACAACATGGAAGTGCAGAGCAAGTACCAGGCGTACAACGAGGCGTTGACAGTACTGCACCATGCGGACTACAGCAAAGCCGCAACTGCGCTTGAAAAGGCGAAGCAAGTGAAGCACGACGACAAGAACTTTTCTGAGCTGCTCACAGACCTGGAGGCTCTGATAAAAGACTGTGAAGCCAAGCCAGCTATACCAAAGACAGTACGTCCCCTGCCCCTCCCGTTGCTGCACAGCAACGACATCACCAACTCGGAGGGTGAACTCTCCATGAACGAGTATGACCGAGTGATGCCGATCTGAGAAAACCGAAGGGAAAAAGAAAACAATAACCTGGCAACACCTTCAATTTGTGTTTTACAACCTTGTTGTGGGTGTGGTACGATGTAAACTGTACCTAGGTTTCCAGGTTTTAGTTAGTCCGGCGAGACATTCGCACTTACAACTTCTTTCTTTTTTTTGATTTTGCATTGTTGTTATAGTAATAAAGGAATGAACAGCAGAAGACACTTGCACAGTGCGTTTCATGATGCAACCAGCTTCGCCTTCGGGTGAAACGCAGTAGTCGATAGGGCAAAACCCAACTTCATTCATCTCTTTTACGTATCTTTACAGAAATCCCGAGCAACAAAGTTATGTACCACAAAAAAAGACTCCCTCCTCTCTCTTCGTTTTCTACGTATAACGTCCCTCCCCCCTTCCCCCTTTACACTTCATAGAGCCTCCCTTCCCCCACTTCCCCCTCCTTCTCCCTTCTTTCTCTTTCGATGGGACCAAAGAAGAAGGCTGCGGGGAAGAAGGAGCGGGGGGGTGGTACGGTGCGGGCGCCGAAGAAGAAGGGGTGCTGCCAGGCGGTGGTGAGTCAGATCTTCGCTGATTCGCAGAGAAGCAAGGCGACGCACAACAGACTGGCTGCACAGCTAGATGCGTTGAAAGGGGGCACTGGGTTTGTGGGATTTGTCACTACAGCACTGCAGTATGCACTAATCTCGCCTATTATTGCCGCGGTGGATCGGGTTTTTAGTTTGATCGGAACGCTATTGAAAACCCAAAAGGAACACACTATTGCAGCGAAACTCCTGCAATTTGCTATCCCCCATCTCAAGGCCGAGGATAAAAACGTTCGGCGGAATGCATGCGAACTGATTCGTGTGGTAATGCAACACTACGAGCCTGGTGAAGAGGATACAGTATTGGACAATGTGGTGGAAGGGCTGCACGATGCGTTGGATGACAAGGTGCTTTCCGTTAGGGCAAAGGCGATTGAGGCGATGCACCGTGTGCAGGACCCTTCCTGGGGGGCGCGGTGCGACGTCTCGCAGCACCTTCTGCAGATGCTCTGCCAGGATGCGGCAGTGGAGCGGCTGGAGGTCCTCAAACGGCTGGAACAGCAGGAAATTGTCCCACAGCTTCTCTGCTGTGCGATCGACTCAACCATCACAGTACGCCGGGCAGCATATAAAAGGCTAGCACAGCTGTCGCCACAATGCTTTTCCTTGGGGCAGCGTGGTGCGCTTCTGCAACGTGGCCTGACAGAGCGTGCCCCAGACATACGCGCTATGACACGAAGCATCCTAAAAAACTGGCTGACTTTCTACAAAGACTCCCCTCCGCTGGTGCTCCGTGCGCTCGATGAGACGAACGAAACATTGTGCAAATTGGTCGCCGAGGCGCTGTTTGAGGTGCGCTATCGGAAACCCGACGGCATCTCCGGAGGGCAGGCCCTCGAGATGTGGGACAGAGCGGAATCAGAGTCGTTGGTGTCGGACGACCCATCCCCAGAGTCACTTCTGATGCTGCGCGTTGTGATCGAACGCCTCAGTGAGGAGGGGTCCGACCGACGTGACATATACCTCCCTGAGATGAACGTTGCGTCGAGCCTGCTCACACTCCTCATGGAAACGCTGGACAACGCACTCCGCGCTTCGGTGCAATCCAGCGACGAACTGCGCCGTCTCCTTTCAGTGATGAACCACCTTCTGCAAATCTGCCTCCTCTACGAACCCGATCTGCACACCGAAGAGCAGCGTGGTCAAATGCTTCAAGCTGTCTTCCAGCTCGCCCCGGTCCTAATAGTGGACAACCCGACTTCTTTGGTGAGCCCTTCCGTTCAGGTTTTGAAGCATTTCTGGAGAGGGAGGGACGAAGATCTGCGACGCTGCATGGTGTTGATCTTGAGCACCTTGTATGAAACCATGACAACATCTGCAAGAACTGCGGACGATGAAATGACAACAACGGCAGTCGACTTTGATGCAGAACGACAGAGCAGGCTTGATGCGGAAAAGCAGGAACGCATTGCGACACTCAAGGAGGAGGCGCGCGCACAGGAGGACGCTGTCCTCAAGAGCAAACGCAGACGCGACTCAGCAGAAACGATACGCGACCACCAGCTCGTTCTCGACAAACTCAACAACAGTATACAAGACCTCTTCCTCGAGGCCACGTACGACAGTGCAGTGTGGATCCGCATGCTGGAGTACATCCACCACGCACTCTCCGGACGCAGAGGCGAAGTGGTGTCCGCTGGGTTCCAAGATCTCATTGAAATCGCACGGCACTGTGCAATGGACCATTTCAACGGATTTGTCCGTGCCAAGGCGTTGTGCATCCTGACAGTCGCCGCAGTGCAGAACAAAGACGCGGCGTCGACTTACAAAACAGTCTTCATGAAGTCTCTCCGCATGGACACCTACCCCACCCCAGACCTCGCGGTGAACGCAATGCAGTCTGCACTACACGGCATTGTCGACGTCTATCTTGAGCACGGTGCACGCGCCTTTCAGGTCAAGGCGCATACACCAATTCCAGTTGCCTTCTCAGACGCGCCTACGCAAGAAATCGTGACCGTGCCAGACGAGACACCGAAGAGCGTTGATGACGGTGCGGTGCTCGATGTGTTGCTGTCCTTTGTGGCGCACGGTGAATGCAGTTTTGATGGTGAGGATGTGGGCTTTCCGATCCCCGAGGAGCTGGGGGTGGATAAAAGACGGCGTATCATGAAGGCCACTGCGGTGCAAGGGTTGGCCAAGCTTCTTGCGTGCAACCGACTGCCTGAGGGGCGCGAGAGTGACGCCATCGTGCAGCTGCTTTTGTACAATGTGGACCCCTTGCAGCGGTCGTGTACAGAGAGTGATGGAACGGCGCATGCGCTGCAGACGTTGTCAGTTTTCTTTACGACGTACAGCTTTTCGTCGCCGCAGAGACAGGCGATGGTGGCGGAGGCTGTGAAGCGTGCTGTGCGGTACATCTCACGTGACTGTTACGCATTGGAGAAGGATGACCACATTACGCCCATAGAGGCACAGAAAGTAGGCCGCAAGGAGCAAGTGTTGAATGCAACCGTGCTCTCGTTTTTTGCTCATTTGACCGACGCAATGGAGCTGCGGAACATCAAATCTAATGCAGGTGCGAAGCTCTCCAAGGAAACGCGTGTGGCACGCAGTGAAGCCTCTCAGCATGAGGCGCTAGCACAGCACATCCTGCTTGAGGCTTTGGTGGAGTTGGAGGAAGGGGATACGCAGCTGCCGAAGAAGTTTTTGAAGGTGTGAAAATACACTGATTTTTTCAACCCCCCCCCCCCCCCCCTCCAACACAAACACAATACAGCTGCTGACACAACTCAATCTGTACAACGCAGAGGCAGCGACCACGCTGTTCCTCGTCCCCCTCACCGAGGAGCTCATCCGGAAGAACAAAGAGCGTCAGCTGCAGCAGCTTCTTCAGGTATGCACAAACCTTCCCCCATGGTTGACCATTGGCCCTAAGGGTTAGATACTCTCTTTTTAAATCTTTAAATCCACAGAAATGGAAGACGACCCTCAAATCGGTTGTCTCCAAGCACAAAGGCACCTCGGAGGGGGAGGTTGACATTCCTGAGCAGATTGCCTCGCATACTGTGGGGTGGAGTATTGATATGGAACGCATTCCTCAGAGTGCAGCTGTGGAGCAGAGTGCACGCAGGCCTGCCAAGCGGAAGCGTGGTGTGGAGTTGGACAGCGACGACGACGATGTGGACTTTGGACTCCGTGTGGAGTGGAATACACAGGGGTCGCAGGAGTCCGTTGAGGGCGCGCGTCCTGACGCCGCAACCGCCACCCCGCAAGCAAAACGCCGCAAGCCTTCCGTCAAAGTCCCCACCAAAAAGGCAGCCAGAAGCAACCTGATGGATGACGATGAAGACGATTCCTCAGCAGAGTCGCACCTCTCCTTCGCCTTTGGTACGCCAGAGACCACACCTTGAGAGTGTCTTGTGGGGAAAAGGGTGGCGATCCTGAGATATTTTGGATTTTGCGTTGTTCTAAATGGAATTTAGGGTGAAAATAAAGACAGAAGATGCTATAAGGGAGGAGGGGGGAAGTTTCAAATGAGTAAGAGATTCCCAAATAAAGTTCATTTTTTTTGTAAAATGGGGGCCAAAAAATATACACTTCGCAACGAGGCCGAACAAGCCTCGTTAAGGCCTGATACAGGAGTGGCTGAAGTGTGGTTTGTAAGGATTAGTACGCCTCAGCCACGCCTCAGATAGGTTTTGCAGACGTGCCTATTTTCAGGCGCAGTCGGCCTCGTTGCATTATGGGAAAAAAGCGAAGAGTTTTGGGTTCTCATCTTGCCTAGTTTTCTTTGTGTTTTCTTTGTTTTTTTTATTTTGAGGGGGAAAGGGAGACCGTTCATCTTCTTACAGTCTTTGTTTGAAGGTAGTGTTTAGAAACATATTGTCTCGTACCTCAGATGCGAGAGGGGGAAAAGGGATAGCAGAAGAGGCACTGTGTTTTCAGTATACCGTCGAGGCGTTTGCACTTTTCCGACTTCCGTTTTTTATGATGTAAACCACGAAATGGATGTAGGACTGCATGGTTGAGTGTCCACCCCGTACAGCCGGTCATTGTACCAAGGTACACTGTCACGAGAGGGCTTTCAATTTCAACTCTACTTTTATTTTAGTTTTAGTTCTCGTGATAAACGGCGCATGCATCTTACACCGTTATCTTCTACTTTTCATCGGGGCTGGCATCGTACAGTGGGTCCGTCAGAGGTGTGCCAATAAGTGTTCTCTTTTAGAAAGGTGACTAAGCACGAGAGGCTTCAGGTCATCTTATAAACCGTTTCTTTTTCTGAGAGGGGTTGCTTCATATCCTTTTCAATACTGGGTACTTTTTTTGTGGGTTATACTGCGGGACTTATATTCCCTCTGGGGTTGTTTTTTTTTAGTTTTTGTCCAAAAAAAAAAGACAAAAAAAGTATGTCTAGATCTGTGTACAACGTGGCCCTCCTCCTTATGTATTTTCTGACCACATCCCCTCCTCCTCCTCCTCCTTCCTTACCCCCCTCCTCAGAACAGGTGAAAGACCTATTACACTATTAGCTAATCTTCCCACTTTTAAAGAAAAGAGGAACTCAAACGCAGGTAGAGTGAACCAATCCCACGTCGTTTTTGCGCATATTTCGTAGAGGGAGCGTGGATATTGTAAGGGAGTAGAGAAGAGAAGAGAAAATACATAAGTAAGGAAATAACACAATGGACGATGGTCCTGTCAGCATCGTGCGCTCGTGCGGCATTATCGACTCGGAGGCAAATCTTGCCGACACCATGAAGGAGCTTGGCGATGCAACTGTTGTAGGACTGTACCACACCGCTTCTTGGTGCCCACCTTGCAGGTATGGTGTTTGTTTTTGTCTCGTTTATTGGCTGAAAGGGGGGAATAAAGTGCTATTTTGGGGTCGTCAAACTGCGTTTTGTTTTTAGTATTAGTTCTCTTTGCGTTGCACTCTCTCCATATCTCCTTTTGCTCTCCATGCAGTCTGGATCTCAACACAGTTAAAAAAAACAGTTTGTCCTTATCGTTTTGCCTTCTAAGCAATACAGAGAGAACCAACCATTTTCGTTTTTTTTTTTTACCACTTTTTTCAAACCCCCCCATCATCCCATCCACAGAAAATTCACTCCAACCCTGCACGCCTTTGCAGAGAAGAACCCCCGCTTCAAAGTTGTTGTTGTGAGCGGCGATAAAAACGAATTTGACTTTAAGAACTACATCGCGAAGTACCCTGGGTTTCTGTCTATCCCCTTTGAGAGCCCTGCGCGGGGTGCTGTCGTGCAGGCAATGAACTCCACGATGATGCCCAACCTGCATATCTACAACGTACGCAACGGCGAGCTGCTCACAACATGGGGCCGTACAGTCATCTCCGAGAACCCCGACGCTATGGAAATGTGGTCGCAAGGCGAGAGCGGGATGTTTCACGGCAAGGTCATCGGACGCTACGTCTTTGGTCTCAGCGCTATGGTCCTTGTACTGATCTTTCTCTTCCAAAACATTCTTCCCAGCAGGCAGGTCTCCAAGGGACTCTGATTGTGTTTTGTTACATGCATAGCAACGCCTACCATGTCCACAGCGCGCGCACTCCAAAACTTTCGTTTATAATCCGGTTTTGAGGTTGGGCGGAATATTGTGGCAAATCCATCCTCCGGATAGATACTCTTTTGGGGGGTTTTTTTGGCGGATTTTTTTTTAATTCCGGGGCTCAATAAAACCACGGTAACCGTAGTAATAATCGTAGAGAAGAGATAATCCTGTCTTTTTTTTTTGGATGTAGTTTTAAATTTTTTTGCATAGAATATGGTGCCCTCCCTGTGAGAATTCACCAAAAGGCTTTTTTTGTTTTTTTGTTTTTTTGGACAGAGGTTCGCTTTCTGGGTGGGGAGAAGGGTAACGATCTTTTTTTTTTTAACCCACTATGTTTACAAGACAACGAATAAAAAAAGCTACATCTTTTTTTTGAAACCATTTTTTCCCCACCTCATATCCCTTTTATTTTCTTTGGGCAGTGTTTTTTTTGGTCTTTTGAAAAAAGATCTTCCGAATGTCGCAGCCCGAATCATTCTATGACATCATTGAGAAGGATATTGATGGAAGTGACGTCAACTTCACGCGCTTCAGGGGAAGGGTTGTGTACGGACTGAACGTAGCCTCAAGGTGCTCATCGACCCCTGGAGAGTATCAACGCTTGCGAGAGATTGGGGAGCGATTTGAAGGAAGGGATGTCGACATCTTGGCCTTCCCCAGCGGGCAATACGCTAACCAGGAGTGTACAAAGGACGCAGAAATAGCAGACTTCGCACGCACCCACGGCCCAAAAGGGCTAATCGTCATGAGCAAAGGGAACGTCAAGGGGAAGGAGCCGCGCCCAACCTACGCATACCTCAGGCGCGCCTGTGAGGGGAGGTTGGACACCTCCTGGAACTTCCGTGCGAAGTTTCTCGTTGACAGAACAGGGAAGTCCTACGCAGCGTCAGACCCAGAAGTGGAAATAAATTATCTACTCGGGCTCGGGCTGTACTAGGTTTTAGGGGTTAGTGGGAGGTTGAACAAAGAGGGCAAAACAGAAGAGAAGGATGTGTGTATGGGACGTCGTTTTCCGTAGCCTTTGCAACGTTTTTTTTTTGAGGTGAAGACTGAACGGTGACTATACTACAACAGATTGTCGAAGAGGTGGCATGGTGCTGTACAGGAACCGCCTCATGGTTGGGTTGGGTAGATAATGAAAATATGGAGTTGTTTCCCCCCCCTTTTTTTGAGTTCATTTTCTTTTGTTTTCAGTGTCTCCCCAAAGGCGTTGGCACTATCAAATTTCACTTTATTTCTTTTTTTTTTTTTTTTTTTTTTTTTTTTTTCACAACAGCCCTTTCCCCTCCCTTTCTTTCCTCCCCTCCTCTCCCCTCGCATTTCTTACACAAATATTTTGAATGTTTTTCGCACCCATCTTGCTTGGATGTTGCATAGGAAGGATTTCTGAGGGAGACCTGCCCGATAATTTCTTCGCACATGAGGAAGCGGAGTACGCATTCCACCCCGACTGGGGAGAGCTGGAGGTCGACTTCAGTGGCCTGCAGACAACAGTGTCGGACGTCAAACTGCCACGACTCATCAATCTGTGCAGCATCTTCGAACTCAACCACAAGGGACCACCCGATTCTTGCACCACTCTCCGTTTTGGCGAAGACCTCCACTTTGGTGCGTCCTTAGGTCACGACGCAAGCCTCGCACTCCGCCAGGCATCTGAACCTCGCGGTAAGCTTGACAGCCGAGCACTATTTACACATACATTTCAGGCTAAGGGGACACTCATCATCACAGACATTGATGGCAGGCTTGAAGCTGCGTACAACATCTCACAACACTTCAACGAACGCTTTGCAAGCGAAGGTGGCGCCAGCCTCTACATCACCCCAGGGAATGCGCCAGCGGACGGACCGGTACACCAAAACGCGATGGACGTGGTGGAGGTGCAAATTGTTGGGAAAAAACGGTGGTTTGTGTGGAACGCAACCGCAGTGTCGGTGATAGGGAGTGGGGAGCAACACCAGGCGGTGCGGTTGCCGACACAGCATATGCTACCTAGGATCGATGCAAACCAGAGTGATGCTGTCATCATCGAGCTCACCCCGGGAGATGCACTGTACATACCTCGCGGCATGGCGCACCGTGCAGAGACCATGGGGCTCGACGATACTTCAGTGCATCTCAGTGTCGGGATCGAACGTGAAGGGTACACTTTTGCAGACATTCTCGCACACTGCGTGATGGTGTCGGATGTGGTGCATCTCGACGACCGCGTCCTGATGGAAGGGGTTGAGGGTGGGTTGGGGAGTACGTATGAGGGGGATATGCATATATCCTGGAAGGACGTCCTCCACACTGTTGTCCACGCACTCAGTCTGACAGAGATCGGCCTCCGCAGGGTTGCGGATCTGCGTTCCCCCGAAGGGCTGACGGAAGCGCTGCACAGTGTGCTGGGGCAGCTCGAAGGTGCTGGTGTTGTGCAAACCATCACCAACGCCTTAGTGCTTTTAAAACCGGTGCATCCCCAGGCAGAGCTGATTGTGCAGACCTGCGATATTCTGGTGATGTTGCTTCCCGTTGCCTTGCAAGCCATCAAAGACTCTCCCTCAGCCGTCATCACCTCCTTCTGTGAGAAAACCTGTGTCAAAGAGCGTGAGGGTAGGAACGGCTGGGAGGACTGGCTTCTCCGTAATATGGTGCGTGGTGCAAAGGAGAGCGAGAAGGCGAAAGCAAAGCAACGTACGGTGCGCAAACCGTATCTCCCCTGCTGTCGATTGCTGCAGGATGCGTGACAAAAAAAGCATATCCTCCATTCAGTCATTGAGTGGGGTGTGATTGTCGATCAACGACATTTAAACCACTAACAGATAACATCGCTTACTTTTTTTAGATCTTTTTCACCATTTCCTCACTCACACACTACAAGGTTTCTATTACAACCCCATCTCACCGTAACATGACGTGCATGCCAAGTCTTGTGCTGTTCGGACAACGTCCCCCATCCTTTGATGACCGTGCAGAGCTACGTGCTTGCTACGCGCACATGTGGTCGACGTACGCTGGCACAGACACACCACACGAACGCTTTCTCGAAGACCTCAAGACAGCAGCGGAGTCGGGGCACCCCATTGTGAAGGTGATGTTGTCGCACAGTGCGCTGCAGGATGAGGGCTTCTGCACGATTGCAGCGGTACTGTCTCTTTTGCCGCGGTTTGGCCACCCCACGGAGGTGGTTCTGTCGCACAACACCCCCGGTGTGAGGGGCCTGCGTGCTGTGCTGTCTGTGTCGAACAACAGCAACATCTCTGTCATCGAGCTCTTTCAATGCGGCTTGGGGGACGCAGACTGTGCTGTCATTGCAGAGGTGCTGTGTACGAACCCAAGCTTGCAGCGTCTGAAGCTGGGTGACAATGATATCACGGATGCGGGTGTTGCAGTGTTGTGTGATGGCGTTGCAGATAATATGCAGATGGTGCAGCTGCACCTTGGAGGGAACGATGTAGGGGATGCAGGCATGAGGCACATCGCACGCTCGCTGTTTGGACACATCTCGGTCACCTCCTTGGGGCTGCGCAATGTGGGTATCGGTGACGCAGGGGTGGCTGTCATCGCCGAGGCGCTTGCCGCATCTTCCTGCAGACTGCAGGAGGTCAATCTCCGATTGAATCCCTTCTCATCGAAGTCGTCGCGTGCGCTGGGGGGTGCCTTGGCACAGAACACTTCGTTGAGGCATCTGGATGCGTCGAGCTGCAAAATTTCGTCGGGTCTCCGCCAGCTTTCCGTTGGGATTGCGTCGTCGCAGCTGACAGAGCTGTCTCTGTGCGGCAATGTGCTGGCAGACGAAGGTGTGGTGGTGCTGTGCAGGGCACTGCACGAACGGCGCTCCCGCATTACGGTCCTGCTTCTGGACGAGGTTGGGCTGACCTCGGCTGGGGTGTCTGCCGTTGCTTCCTTGGTGCACGCCTCGCCGCACCTCAAGATACTGAGTCTGAAGGAGAACTGCCTCGGGGACGGTGCCTGCCTCCTGGCGCGTGCCCTCGCAGGGAGCAGGCTGGAGTCGCTCAATGTAACACAATGCGGCATCCTCCCGCAAGGGTCCGCCTCCTTCGCGTTGGGCCTCAGGACGAACACCTCGCTGACAGCGTTGGACCACGCAAGCAACTCCACCGGAGCGTCGGGCGTCATGTGGGCCAGCGCGCTTGCAGTGAACAAAACCCTGACGCGCCTGTCCCTGACGGACAACGAGATCCCCGGACACGGCGTGCGTGCGATCGAGCTGGCGCTGAGTTCGAACAGCACCCTGCGTGGCTTCAACTTTGGAGGGCAGAGTGCGGTGCCCCCTGTTGCGAACAGAGTCCCTTCGTCGTGCAGGGTAGCGATCAACAAGCAGGTCCAGGCCAACAGAACTGCACACTACACCGCAACAGGTGACGCAGGTGGCGACTGCACCCCAAAGCTCATTACGAACGCTGTGCTGTGCTGCCTGAAGGGCTGGCTGAAGAGCGACAACATCGATGTGGAGGAGTCGCTCGTCAGGCACGACGTCCGGCCACACCGCCGTGCCCTTGGCACCCTCTCGGCGAACAACCTCAACGCTAAGAGGGAGCTCGGGAAGCAGCGGTAAGGAGGAAAAAAATGGCTCAAAAAAAAAGAAAAGAAAAAAGTCTCCAGGTGGGGGGTGGAATTTTTTTAGGGGGAAAACACGTATGGCAAATGATAATTTATTATGAGATCTCATAATAAATTATGAGATCATTATGCGCTATTATGCGCGCTCATAATAATCGCATAATGCATAATAGCGCATAATAGCACATAATAGCACATAATAGCGCATAATAGCGCATAATGATTATGCGCTATTATGTGCTCATTATGTGCTCATTATGTGCCCTACCCCAATGCCCCAAACCAGAAAATACCACCCTCAGATGTCCAAAAATCCATCTGCGCCCGGTTTTGAGCAGTTTTGAGCCTCAAGAAGCCCCGTATCTGCTTTTTTCAAAAATGTACATACAACTTGTACCTGCCCACCCCTCGTAGATAGAGCAACTCACACATCCATCACGCCTCAGTGTGAGCCAGGGGCCAGAAAAGCCCCCAAAGCCACATATTTTCACCCCAGAACCTATCCCGAGGGGTACCCAGGCGGTTTCGGGGTGTTTAGAGGGACTTGGTGGAACTTAGAACCATGTTTCAAAAAGTGTCAAGCACCTGGTACCAAAGGTTTTCCCACCCAAGGTATCTTAAGCCGTCAAAAAACGTGAAGTAGGTAATAAATCAAAGAAACCCCCCTGAAGTCAATAAAAACCACACCATAGGCCCATTTGTACCCCAAAAATCGAATTCCGCCCGGTTTTGGGCACTTTTGACCACTTCTGAGCGACTTTTTTTGGGTGGGGGGGTGGGGGGTACGGCACATAATGAGCGCATAACGCCGCATAATTGGCGCATAATAGCGCATAATAGCACATAATAGCACATAATAGCACATAATAGCACATAATAGCGCATAATATCACATGTATTATGAGATCTCATAATAGCGCATAATATATTATCATTTGCCATACGTGGGAAAAACAGAGTTTCCCGTCTCGTGTCGACCCGCGGGGTTTGTTAGGTTGATTGTGTGTAGCAACCTGGTGCACCTAGTGGGGGCGATACTTTCTCAAAGATGTGCGCAACACCGTGGAGGTGTCGTACAGCTTTTTAAATAAATGTTCTCTTTTTTTGTTGTGCCGTTTTAGGGTTGGGATCGGTGCTGAACAAAATATCTCGTAATAGTAAGACACGTGCGCGAAGGTGGGGCACGTTTCATCTTACAAATTCTCTTGTCACTTGTTTGTCCTTTAGTTTGGGTTTATTCAAACCTTTACCTTTTTATTTTTTGCATTTTTCAAGCATTTTTTTCCTACCTTGAAAACACAGCAAAATCCCCCTCCTTTCTACATGCCCCCTTCTCCTCCCTCCACGTACCTACACTCTTTCAGGGATGATTTAGAGTGATCAGAGGGTGTATTTCATCAATGGAGCGACGCACATAAGCTTTGCAGAGGACAGGACCTGAAGAGAGATGGCACGCCACGGCCAGCCGCAGGTTGACACGAAGTTCAACCCGGCACGTCTCGTAGAGAACGTGACACGCTGTCCCCCGACACATACGTTGCGTCCACAAAGGATCAAAACTGTGGACAGTGTTGCCTTTACACGCCTTACGTCGTTTCCTCCGAATGCTCTTCACGACTCGGCGGATGTGGTGCTCAGCTTTTTGCGTGCGTTTGATGTGATCATTTGGTGTTCGAGGAACATTAAGTCGTTGCATAAGGCGGCGAAGAGCGTGCAGTCGCGTCTGCGGATGTGGGCGGCAAGGAAGAACAAATGGAAGCAGGCGCTTCTGGACCTGTGGTCGTGGACGGAGCGTGAGGCACAGCGCAACATGCAGAAGCGTGTGCTCAACTCACTGCGCTTTGGGAATGCAGAGTCGCTGCGGAAGATGGAGGAGGAAGAGTTCCTCCAGGGCAACAGCGCTGCCCGCACCGCCACCGTGCAGGACTACCTCGTGCTGCTCTGCCACCAGTACAGCCGTAACGTCACCATATGGCAGGATGCGCATGGAGACAAGTGCAAATCCCTCACCACAGCGTTCAAATCCTTTGTCACAGTCGTGACGCAACTCCGCTCCGAACTGCTCGTTCTCAAAAAGGGAAAGTCCAAATGGAAGATTTCACAGTCCTGGAAGTTTAAGCAGGAAATGAACAACAAGCAAAGCCAACTGGAGGCCTGCGCACGGCAACGTATGGAGCTTATTGTCGCACTGCTCAAGGTTCCTACACGGCCGCACTTTCCGTTTCAGGTGGGGCACTCTGATGTTCTGTGGCTGATGAACCGACGCAAAAAGAACCTGAAGGCGAAGCTGGAATCGGTCATCAACTTCAACCGCGTGGTGCGGCCTTTAGGGGGCAAGCGGAGTGTCGTTGTTACTACGCAGCTGGTGGACCCCAACCCTTGTTCACGCCCTGCCACACCTGAAGGGGGCAACACCACACCCACACGGCGCTGTCGCTTCGTCATCAAACAGAAGAAACGGAAGCTCAGGAAACGACCCCGCGCAAAGCCAGGCGTCCTGCCACGCATCCAAGGTGGCTCAATAGTGCTTCGTCCAGGAGCGGACCCAAACGACGGCTTCTGGATATCAGGTGACGGGGAAGACTTCGAAGCCACCGTAGAGGAGGACAGTGTACTGACCCCGCACCTCCCAAAGATCCCAGAAGGCAGCAGACGAGGTAGCAGACCTAAGATAGCGGGCCCCTGGGATGCAGACGGCGATGTGCACAAAAGCTTGCTTTAACAAGCAGTTTTTTTTTGCGGAAAAAGGCCTCAAATCCTTGCATTTTCATGCTTTCATTTGAAGCCTTTTGGCGATATTTTACAAACAAAAAAAATTCAAACACCTGCCCAATTTTAAGGTGAACAACGCACGGTTTAGGTTTATCTTACCTTTTTTTGCTTTCCCCTTTTTGCCAGCGCTCAAGATGCCCCCACCTCTGCCGATCATAATTTTAACTTCATCAAAATCCCCCCATCCCCCTTCAAGAGAGGCAGCGCTGCCGAAGCATCGCTACCGCCTTTCCACCTACGTTGTAGGTGGGAAGAAAGCCCCTCCCTCTACAGCCACAAACCTCAGTTGCTTTTATTGGGTGTATCGGAACAGTATGTGGAGTGGTGTCTCAGCTGGCGTGGTGCTGGCAGTGTTTGCGGGTGTGGTGGCTGCCAACGTGGGGGACTGTGCGCTGGGGAACGACTCGCTCCCACTGCATGGTGTGCTTGTCTCTGACGATAACTCGCCGCCTGCCTGCTTTGGTGGAGGTGTTCTCGAGTCAGACCAGCGGTGCAGCTACCAGCTGTACAGCAACTCTACGTGCACAAAGGTATGATGACCACATGGGGTTTTATTTGTAGGACTGCATGGTTGGGGTCTACTCCGGTACAGCCGTTCATTGTACCAAGGTACACTGCCACGAGCGGGCTGTTGTATTTCATGACAACTTTGTTTTTTTATGTATCTGCGTTGAACGTCGTACTTCTATTCTTTGGCTTTGATACCGTAAACTATACTAAGGAGCGATAAACGTCCCTTAATTTTGGGCCTTCGGTTTTATTACTTAATTTATCATTTTTATAGAACATAATCGTGTCTTAAGACTTTCGGGTTGCGGTATATGAAACTAATTGTATGTCTAAACAGAACTTCGACTGTGTCGACGGTGTCCTAGAAACCTCGCTGTGGAACTGCACTGCGACCACGGACGACGACGACGAGGTCCCGTACGGTGGTATCGGTGTGCTGCTTGTCATCGTCCCCTGTCTGTGTGTGTCTGGAGCACTCCTGCTCGACAGAGTCAGAGAACGGAAGAGGGTAGCTGAGCTCGACGAAGCCTAGCCACGTTTAAAAGAAATCCCATTTTTTTTTTTATTTTGAACCAAAAAAGCGACTAGAAAAGGTTGTTCTAAAGAATGTTTCCTTCAAAAAAAAATTTTTATATGATTGTGTGTTCTAAGTATCCTAGCTGAGATTGTTATTGCGTTTGGCAAATGTTTTGTGGGTGGGTGTTTTATGCTGCAAAAATTGAAAAAGAAACTTTTCAGTTTTTTTTTCTTCTCTATTTGTGGTCACATACGTTTCTGTTTGTTTCGTTCCGTTAGTTTTATTTTTCAGTGCCTGCGTCCGCCTATGCACAATGAAGCGTTTGCACTTTCAACTTCTCTTTCCTTTCGTATGTGTTGTCCACTGACTAGGCACAGAGCGGCTTAGGTTTATCATAAACTGTTCTTTGTTTTTTTCCCCGTGTCTGGGAGGTGTGTACATCTTTTCAAACTTCACTTTTTGTCGTTTTCAGCATACTAGCAGACTGTCGTCGAAGTGTGTGTGTTGTCGTGAAGAATAAGTGAAGAATGTTAGACACAAAAAGTTGGGTCGCGTTAACTTAATAAGTCGGGGCTTTTAGGGTTTTAGCCAACTTCTCTGTTCCCGTCCATTTTTTTTTTTTTATATTGTGCCTGCCTGCAGTTTTCCTGTCAGCAAGGGTACATTTTTTGCACCCTCTTTGCATTTGTGTTTCGTTAAGAAAAAAAATGTATATGAAATAACTGTTCGCAACTCCCAAAAACGCAACAAACACTCCGGGGTTCGATAACCCAGCGGACGTGTGCCTTTTGTGCACTTCCCTCCAAGGTGCATCATGCAGATGGTGCCCTCGGTGCGGGGCGGTACACATATCGGCAGATTACTACAGTGTGTCGGGGATTGGGATGATATCGGTGTATTGTGTCTCCCTATTCACGTGAGATGCTTGAATTCAGAGATGTGCGAGACATTTTTCAATGATTTTTTCTTTTCTTTTTTCGGATTTGAAGAATGGAACCGTAGGTCCATTTTTCTGTATCAATTGTTCCTTTTGCGTGATACCAACATTTCTCTCTTTTTCTCTTCCTTTTGTTTCACAAAAAGACCTAAGTATGTGTAGCCCCTCCTTCCCCTCTCCCTCACCCCCCATTTGTCCACCTTTCGTTTCATTGTGCACGTCAGGAAGCATGCTCTTATAGCATGCAATGCTAACATGATGACATAATGACGCTCACCTGAGAGTCTGCACCACCTCCTTTGTACCACCTAAACAACACACTCAGGAAGAAAAAAAGGGCCCAAAAAAAATGGGGCAAACGTGCTGCAGAGATGCTTTGCAGGTCTGGGTTGTTTTGTCGTGAATTGCGGTTCATGAGTCTGTCTGGACGCGAATAGGACAAGCCTTTCTCGTCGGTTGCCTTTTGTTTTTTGCATGACACGCATGCGCAAGGTGCTGGCAGTGACAGATGCCTTCTCAAGGCGTGATGTGGGGCCTGACGAAGAGTCTCCACGACGGGCAACGAATTGGAATTTGGTGGCACGCAACTTTGCAGTGTCGTTGGTGCAGCGGCTAGAGCTGGCGTTGTCGGATATGCAGGTTGTATGTGTAGGGGATTATTCGCCGTTTGGCTTTGTGCTGCTGATGAGTGACTTTATTTCAAGAATACCTGGCGCAGTCTCGTCGCGAGAGACCTGCAGCTCCCCACGCCGTGCGTACGGTGTTCTGGAATGCACCGCAGGCCTGTCAAGCGAGGCGCGCCACGCAATCTGCAAAAAGGCGTCCAACGATGCCTTCCTCAGCTCCTCCGACGGCGCGGTGCTGCACGAGCAGATCAAACGCTGGGAAACCTACATGCGCCACCGATGGGACAAAATCCTAGAAGGAGACGACGACAGCACTGTCGACCCCTTCGCTTCCGAAGCAGAGCTTGAGTTCTCTCTATGGCACCTCTTCAAGGCGATAGACCACAACGGGTCGAGGCGGGTCAACTGGGAGACCTTCTTGGCATATCTCTTTGACTCTGTGCTGAAGGGGCGTGCCGGGACGTCGTCGCAGGAGGACATACGGACCTACACCTTGGTGGACCGTGAGGTGTCGCCTCTGCTGCAGCGGGTGCGTTGCATGGCGTTGGACGCAAAGAACGGCACGGTGCTTGTGCACAGCAAAGAGAAGGAGGGGCACGTCCTGCGGCTGATGGAGGACCGCTGTCTGGCAACGTTGCGGGAGAAGGAGTATCGTGTTCCGGTGGAGCACGGTGCGTTGATATCGTATGAGTTGATCCCTTCGATGGACTGTGTTGCGGTGTCGACGGCGGATGCGTTTGTGCGCATAATTGAGTTGAAGACACACCACGTACGTCTGCGGCGCAAGGCCACCGTCAGTGTGACCAAGCTACGTTGGAACGAACGCCACAAACGTCTCTACTGCGGCATGCGCACCGGGGAGCTGCAGATCTGGTCCCTCTTCGTGGAGCGGAGCTTCGACTATGAAAAGCGCCACATCCCCGAGCCCACCATAGTGCGTGCTGCAGAGGTGCACTCAGACGCAATCACGGACCTCCTCTTCCTGCCCTTCGACGGACACCTGGTGACAGCAAGCCTCGACTCTCGCATCAAATGCCTGCACAGCACCTCTCTGAAGCAGGTCCGTGTCTTGCTCGGGCACCGCAAAGGGGTCAAGCATCTGGCATACAGCCAGCAGCACAACCTCCTGATCTCTGCAGGGCATGAGTACAACCCGCTCTGCTGGGTCACGAATGTGCCTACATCGAAACACTTCCAGCTACGTGATGGGAACAAGCCGCATGCAAGCAGCATCTCAGGCATCATGGTGGTCCCCCTCACACCGCAGTGTGTCTCGCTGGACCTGAGCGGCATGGTCAAGATATGGGACATCCGCACCATGCAGTGTGTGCAGTCGCTGCAGTGCGAGCCTAACTGCTCCAAGGAGGAGATGCGTCTGCTGCACTTCCACGCCTTTGTCTTCCACTCTGAACAGCGCAGGATCGTCATCGCAGCAAACCGCACCACCTACGTCCTGAAGTACAACGTGCAAGGACGCAGCACCAACCCCACCACTGCAATGGACTACGGCATCTGCGACACGCACTTCTGCGAGAAGCAGTTCTTTGTGTTCACCTGCTCTCGACGTGACCTGCGAGCATGGGATCTGCGGACGGGGATGGCAGTACTGAGTTCGGACCATGTTGTGAAGGACGACATCACTTGCATCGAGGCTGATGAGGAGGGCCGCAAGGGCTACGTGGGATGCTTTGATGGGAGCATCTGTGTGGTGAGCATGTCCACCGGCATTGTGAGTGCCACAGCGACGCTTCCTTGTGCGTGCGAGATCTCCTACCTCGCTGCGATCCCCGACACACCGTACATCGTCTGCTGTGCGCAGGACGGCACGCTCGCTGTTGTGTCCGACGTCGACAGCAACCTTGACGTAAACAAATTCGTTGTTGCCAGCAGCGGCAAACGCTCGACCCGACTCGACGTCAAGGTGATCGTCCTCTACCAGGAGTACAACGTTCTGCTGCTCGGCTGCGGCGAGAACACGGTCAGCGTCTTCAAACTCAGCCCGATCGTCATGAGCGGACAGCCACCACAGTGGGTAAAGGAGGGCGAATGCACGGGGTCTCCTTCCACATCTGAGGTGACCTGCCTCACCCCACTACACGGGTACCCTTGCTTTGCGGCTGCAGATAGCAGCGGTGGGGTACACATCTACACCTTAAAGGGCGACCACGTCAAACAGCCGTACACGATGGCCAGCCGCTGGGTGAACAACATGCCTGAGGGGTGCGGCTACACGCCTACCGTCGTGCAGCTCGGCTTCGTGCACGACTTCAACTTCCTCTACACCGCAGACGAGATGGGCATCGTCAACATCTACAACGTACACGACGGCCTCCGCTTTGGCCTCAACAACATGAGCCCCGAAGCAGAAAAGCCAGTTGTCAGCCCATTCCACCAATGGCTGAAGGCAGACAGACGCCAGGCCGCACCCGCCTCCGTTTTCATCCACTCCTGGCATGCGCATGACGATGGTATTACGTCACTCCGAATTATCGAAAAGAAAAACACAATCATGACGTCTGGTGGCGACTGTTTGGTCACTTTCTGGACGCTTTGGGGAGTCAAGGTAGGGAACCTCTCGAAGAGCAAGCCGTCGGGGTATTTCTCTCTGAAATCCTGCGAGGAGGGATGTGACGTACCGTGGCCGCACAACCCTCTTGCGAGGAAGACCTCCTCCATGGAGAAGCTGGCCGGGGTGGCATGGGCGTTTCGCAAGCAAACCGAGATGACTACTGTCAAACACATTCTTTGCTCCTCTGACTTATGGTCCACAGAGGAAAACGACGCATCTGGACAACAAACCGAAGCAGAAGTGTTACAAAGCATCAACAACCTTCCTGACGCAGAAGATCAACCCTGCGCGACCCTACAAACCAGCGTAGTGGATGAAAGCGAAAAGGCATACGACTTTGCAAAGCTGCGCCGCTACTTCATGGTGTTCTTCAAAACAAAAAAGCAGATTATGACATGGATGCGCGACCCAGACTGCTCCGAAGGGGACATCGAAACCCCCGAACCCAGCCCAACGAAGGACGACCACCGTCACCACTTCACCTCTTACCTTATAGCACGCTCCCCGCCTACTGCAGCGCAGGTTGCTGAAGGGTGTCTCAAGAATCGTGATGCAGGAATCACCCTTCCTCCTGTCATTCAACCACGTGAAGCGACGCCTAGTGTTCCAGAGGCAGTTCTTTCTGCTAATACGCGCTATGAGACGGGGGCGACAACAAGGGATTTGTTGAATAGAAGTTTGGTGGATTGGAACAGTTTCATGGACTCTTCGCACAAGAGTGCTGTGGTGTTGCAGAAGAGCACCCATAAGGTTGTTCCGCAGAGGGCAAAGTCGACGCGTGTGGCGAATCTGTCGGGGAGTATCTCTGCAGTGGGTTTGCGGCCGTTTCGTGCAGTGCCAGGGATGTTTGTGCGTAAAGGGGCCGCCCCCGAGGCGACAACACATCGTGGTCATACTGTTGCGCAAACCAAGCTGCGACCCCTCAAGCAGACAAAGCGTGTGCCACACCAGAAGACGTTTGCACCAAGTAATGCATACTTCGAAGCAACGTCAGATATGGAGTGGAACACCTCAGGGGATTGTATTGCAACGCGGAAGCTATGGGGGAATGGTGCACCAAGGCCGAAGAGTTGGCTTGTGACATAGGGAAGAGGAGAGAGAGAGAGAGAGAGAGAGAGAGGGGTTAGAGGCTTTACAGCTTGTGGAGTGTTTTGGGGGTGAAAATTTGCGGGGGAAATAAAAAGGGAGAGGGGAGAGGGTGGTGTGGGTTACTTCCGTATCACGCATGCATTCTCTCGCCGTTCTGTCTGGGTTGTCGCCTTTTTTTGTCGGAAATAATGTGACATCGGACCCCCCCGTTTTGATTTTCTAAAACTATGGACTTCTATTTTCTCACTGGATTGGTTCTACTCCTATTTCCCACCTCCCACCCTCCTTGCAGCCTCTACAAACGGTATCAAGCACTATGAAGACCGCCGCACGCACGCTCTCGAGGCAGGCTGCCCGCAAGGGAGGCTACGCGCCGTATGACCTGCACGACACACTGCGCATCGGCGAGATGCTGACGGACGAGGAGAAGATGGTGCAGGAGTCGGCACGCGCCTTCTGCGACCAGACACTGCGCCCTGTTGTGCAGGACTGGTGGCGCAACGAGAAGTTCGACAGAGACCTTGTGTTCGGTGGGCTGGGAGAGACCGGTCTGATGGGCCCCACCATCCAGGGATACGGATGTGCAGGCACCTCGAGCGTGGCGGCTGGTCTCATCTCCCGCGAGATCGAGTCTGTGGACTCGAGCTTCCGTTCTGCGTGGTCCGTGCAGTCGTCCCTGGTGATGCACCCCATCTACACCTACGGTAACGAGGCGCAGCGTGAAAAGTACCTCCCCAAGCTTGCCTCTGGTGAGCACGTTGGCTGCTTCGGACTGACCGAGCCCAACTCCGGGTCCGACCCAGGCTCCATGACGACAAAGGCGACGGAGGACGGCGATGCTTACATCCTCAACGGTACCAAGATGTGGATCACCTCTGCGCCCATCGCAGACGTCATGGTCGTGTGGGCCAAGCTTGAGGGAAAGATCCGTGGGTTCGTCCTTGAGCGTGGCATGAAGGGTCTCACGACACCACAGATTGAGGGCAAAATGAGCCTGCGTGCGTCCCCCACCGGAATGATCGTTATGGACAACGTCCCGGTCCCGAAGGAGAACCTTCTGCCCAACGCGTCTGGTCTGTCTGGACCGTTCGGGTGCCTGAGCAGTGCGCGGTACGGAATTGCCTGGGGTGCGCTTGGTGCGGCGGAGTCGTGCTTCCTGCGTGCGCGTGAGTACACCATGGACAGAAAGCAGTTTGGCAGACCTCTGGCCGCGAACCAGCTTATCCAGAACAAGCTTGCAGACATGAACACCGAGATCACTGTGGGGCTTGCTGCGTGCCTGCAGGCAGGGCGCATGAAGGATGACGGCAAGCTCTCAGTTGAGGCCATCTCGATGATGAAGCGCTACTCCACCGGCAAGGCACTCAGGATCGCACGCGAGGCACGTGACATGCTTGGAGGCAACGGGATCGTCGATGAGTACGACGTCATCCGTCACGCACTGAACCTCGAGTCCGTCATCACATACGAGGGCACCTACGATGTCCACGCTCTCATCCTCGGCCGTGCCATCACCGACATCCAGTCCTTCAAGTAAGACTACGATCGATGCAAGTGACATCTCAAAAAAAAAGAGTATAATTTTTGCAATAAATTAAGACGACTTTGTGTTTCTTATTTTGAATTAATTTGATAACAAAACCCCCCCAAAAAAAAGGTTGCAAAATATTTAAAAAAAAAAAACTGTTGAGATGATATAAAATTTTCCTCCTCCTCTCCTCCCCCTTCTCCTCCCAGAGTTTATTTTCCCCCTCAAATCTGCTGGCTATGCACATTCATCTTTTTCAATTTTATTTGGTTGTCTTGTCTGCACATTTGCAGCTTGCTCTTTAGATGACTAAGCCCAGGAGGGGCTTAATTTCATCTATCAGGGTTTTTATATATCACTCATTCTCCGAAATTGCGTATCATTTTTCAGATTTTTCACTCACTCGACCCAGATGCATATTTTTTATCGTCCGACCCCGGAATTGAACGTTTCGAAACCGCGCTTTCAAAAAAAATAAAAATCTCAAAAAAATAAAAAAAATCTTTTTTCTGAAATCACCGCGAGAGTTTTTACCTCCCACTCTCAGCAACAGGTGAGAAAAGGACAGATGCATATTTTTTTCTGAAAATACGCGGAATGGTGTTTCCGGACTCCAAACTTTTCAAAGAAAAAAAAAATCGAGCATTTTAGTCAAAAAACTATTAAATTAAATTGGCTCCATTGTATAATACCCATATATAGGGCAATTCGGGTGCAATTTGGGTGTAAAAATGGGGTTGGCTCCACCGAAACCTGGCTGACATATAGTATTTTTCCGGCGGAAAAAAATCGTCAGAATTGAGAGAATTGTTGAAAATAGTTCCAAAGAAAAAAAAATCGGCAACTTTTGATAAAAACGTTTTTAGTGGAATAAGTCACCGAAGACCACCCAAAAAGGGGTTTCTAACCTGATCTCTTAGGAAAGTATAGGGGATACCTGAAAACGCCCCCCTCTCCCAAAATCCTTTGCGACATGAAGAGAGGCATAAAAAAAATCGTCCGACCCCGGAATTGAACGTTTTCACACCCGATCTTTCAAAATAAAAAAAAAATTTTTTTTTCTGGGGCGCGAGACATTAGTAGGATCCACCCGTCAACTCACACAGACGTTTAATGACCTCAGGGTGCAATATTTTTTTGCAAAAAGGCGCGGAATGGCATTTCCGGAGCGATCTGAAAAAATTCCGGGGTCGGAGAATTTTTTTAGTGAAAAAATAGTCACTTTAAATTGGCTCCATGGTTGGTCACAAGTGATACGCAGTTTCGGAGAATGAGTGATATGTTTTATTGGTTGCCTTGTTTTTTTTTTTGCCTGCTTTTTTTTATTCCTCCCTTCTCCTGTCTCTCTCTTCTCTCTGTTCTTTCAACCCACTCTTTCTCCTCCTCAAAATATTATTTTGGGATGTCTGTTTTGAGCATGCATCTTTCAAAAAAAATCTCTTTTTTCTTTGTCCAGAAACTCTCTCCGGTGGAATTGGGAGAAACGGTGGGGGAGCCTTCAAAGGGGGGTGGAAGGGAGGGAGGGAGGGGGGGTTAGTCAAGCGTGCAAAAGAGAGGCCGAAGAAAAATGTGTGCATCCTCTTCCTACCACGCTTTTTTTCTTTTTTACACGCGCCTGCATCCGCCTTGAGGGTGTCTGCGCGTTATCAAAATTCACTTTTTTTTTTTTTTTGCTTTTTGTTGCTACTGGCAGATGAGTCTCAAATATGTTTTTTTCTCTCGAAAAAAATGTATTATTTATTAGGTTGCAAGTATGTCGTGCAAGATTTTTTTTCAATGTTCTCATATTTCAGGGATCACTATTTATCTTAACCACTGTTTTCTCAGATGTGTCTACACAATTCTTTCAAAAGATTCATTTTCCCTTTTTTTTAACAGTGCGTACTCTCGTAGAGGTGTTCGCACATTCCACTTCACAAAATATTTTGGGTTGTTCGGAACAAATAAAAAGGGGAAAATGCTTGGGGGATATGGTGGGGATGACCTAGCCGAAAGTTGAAAAGCGAAAACTGTACAAAAAAAAAAAAAGAAAAAAAGTGAGGTGTCAGAAAATTCCATTTTTTTTTTCTCCCCCCTGAAAAAAAGTGTTAATGATCTGGTAGAATGAACACCCCAAAAAAAAAAACTCTATGAATTCAAAGGAAGGGAGGTTATGGGTGTATTTGGTTTTTTTTCCGCAATCTCTGTCGTTGAGTACGTACAGGTGTAGTGGATACGTCCACATGTAATCATGAGGATCGAGCACGTCTTTTTTTTTCTTTTTTCTTTTGCATCTGTTTCCTCCCTTTCCCCATCCCAGTTTATTAGTCTTGACCAAAAAAACCTCTCTTTTTTCCCTGTTCTTTCAAACAATGGGGAAACAAGAGTTTCAAGAGCAAAATGAACACACCCTCCCACTCCCTCTCATGTGCAGGTCCTCATGTATGGATGAGTTCTTGGGCGATTGTCGATTGTAACAAAGGAAAAGAAGGGTGACAAAAAAAAGAACAATGATTGCGCTCACGCTGAGTTTCATAAAAGTAAGTTGCTCCTCTCTGCTTGCAAGGTTCGAAAAAAAAAAGGAACGTAACACAAAAAAAATATACAAAATGAAATTCGCGAAGAGGGCAAAACAAAAAAAAAAAAACAAAACAAAACAAAACACAAAAAAAAAGCAAACTGAATTAGTAGCGATTTGCGCGAATATCGCAACCACAACGAAAAACAAAAGTATTTTTGTATCTCTCCTTTTTTCCCCCTCCATCACCTTCCCTTCCATTCCCTTAGCTGAGTCACTTATCCTCACCCCACCCCCCTTTGCTCAAGGATACATCGTAATCTCAAAGTAACGCGCCCTTCTTCTCTTCACGTCTACACCACCACTAATCAAGCATAATACAAAAAGCACTTTCCGAACAAATAAAACATTTTCAAACCCTTTGCTCAACCACGCCCTTCTCCTTCAGACAACCAACCGCCCCCTCATCCCCCCACTACACATATTAATTAGTCTCTCATTCTGCCTCGCAACAGCCACGATCAGATGAGAGACGTCGAACGCTAGCACCCTTTCCCTGTTGGGGGGGTTTCCCTCTTTGGTAGGGCTTTTGGTGCGTCTCAGGTAGAAGCATCTTTGCAGAGGAGTCGTACATCTCTTGGTAAGCCATGTCCAGCATGGCTTGGGTATCGAACGACCAGACCAAGGTGGAGTCTACTGTGGGGGGTGGTATGGTGGATAGATTCAGACAAAGGGTTCATTGCCGGTTTTGTGGTGGAAAACAGTGCAAACATGAGGATTGGACACGCGCAGAGAATCGAAAGAACACTCACGTCGCAATCAAAGGTCTGCATTCAAATTGGGTCGAAAACTGGGCCATAGCCTCCCAACGACCTGCATCGGTGCTCTTTGCGAAGTATGACATCATCCCTCAATTTCAGCAGTGCAACTTAAAGGCGGTCTTCAACCTTCAGGAAACCGGGGAGCACCCATTTTGCGGCCCGCAGGGGCATCTCTTCCCGCAGTCGGGGTTCTCGTATGTACCTGAGATTGATTTGATGCCTCATGGAGTGTCGCATTATAGCTTCCCTTGGCCGGATATGGGGACGCCAAACTTTGATATTGTGTTACGCACAGTGCAGGTTATGTGTGATCATGTGTCGAAGGGGGAGAGGTTTTTGGTGCACTGCCATGCAGGGTTGGGGAGAACGGGGTTGATGATTGCGTGTTGGATTATGTATCAGTTTGGGTATGACGCGCATGAGACTGTGGAGCGGGTGAGACGGCAACGTCCTGGGTCGATTCAGACGTCGAACCAACTCAAGTTTGTGCATGACTTCCACAAATACCTGCTTGCCTTGCGTGAGGTTTTCGCAGAAGGTGAGTCAATAGACCAGCACCTCGAGAGACAGAACGCCTACCTTCATGGACAAGAGGCCCGCGCGCTCCGTTATGTCCCTAAGCTCTGCCACAGCACACTCATTCGGATGCTCGACATGGTCGACACAGAGTTCAGCGATATGGGCACCACGCACCGCGGGTCAGAAATATGCTCCCTCCTCATTGACGGAGTACGCCGTCGTAAGGCGGGCACCCGGTTGAAACCTTCGCTCGCAGGGAAGCTGAAGGCGTTGCGACAGTCCCTAGAAGGCGGCCACTGGGGGGCAATCAAAAAGGTGACCTCGCCTGCACTCTTGGTCGAAGTGTTGCTAGATTTTTTGAGCTGTCTGTCTGCTCCTATTGTCCCTACGCTAGCGATAGAGGAGGCGATGAAGCAGTTCAGCTCTAAAGGGTACAGCGAGATGGATCCTAAGGTGCTAAGAAACTCTGTTCATCCACATCCGCCTGCTGCGAAGAAGGTGGTCGAGCCTTTGGCAGTGGATCTGGAGGTGAGCAAGCGGACTATGGGGGTGGGGTCACCGGTGTACAGTCCACATTCCTCGACATCACGGTCATCCAGGAAGTTGCCGCCTTTGGGGTCGAAGGTGGGTTCAGAAGCGTCGCCCAGACACAACTCAGGAGTCGCATTGTCGGTGCTCACAAGGAATATGAATATCTACAGCAGTGATGAAGACATCTCGCCGACAACGATCAGTGCGGTGACACCCTCGCGTCGTCAAGAGGCGCTCCTCAGCCGCGTCTCTCATAAGCTGTGGGCAGCACAGCGCAGCAGTGAACAGCTTGCGTCGGTCGCATTAAAGCAGAACCTAGCATCGGCACCCTACCACACAGTGGGCGTGATTCTGTCGTCAATCAGGCTGATGTCCTGGGTATGGAAGAGTTTCAAAAATATGGGGTGGGGAAATGCACAAAATTTTAGAAAAAAAACACCAACAAAAACAAACAGGACCTCCCGCAGCAGCGACAAGGTGAAATACTCCGTGCCATCCTTGAGGTCCTCACACAAACCTCTCTGAACGATGAGTATGTTCCCCCTCTCTCCTCTCTGGTCGTTTTCAGGGCACATGTTTGTGTTCCAGTATCATCTTTGCCAAAAAAAAATGCCGCAAATGGGCACTTGTTTTCCACCTATTGTTGTCCGCAGGGTACTTATACTTTCATACAGATGTCTAACCTTCCCCCTTGCCCTTACCCTTCCCCCACAGCGAGGTGGCGTTCTTCTCCACTGCAGCAAAGGAGTGGGGCGATGCGTACTTCACGCGCGAGAGTGCGCGCGAGACAACGGAGAACGGGAACGGTGGGGAACGCATTGCGTCGATGTACAGCGAGTGGCTGTCACGGCTGTACAGCCACCACAGCGAGGTGGGGAAGTGTCCGTACAACTGCGGCATCAGCACTCCGGAGGGAGGGATGCCTGGTCAGGACCACGATGCGTACGTCATACCCACTGCGTTGTGCGCAAGCGTCGCAGGATCAACCGGCGCAAGCGCTGTTGCAAGCTCAAGCCCAAACGACAGCATCAACCCACCACCACCGCCCCCCTCCATCAAATGCGACACACCCGCCCACGCACGCCCTTCCCTCTCCCCTCTCCACGCCCAAGCTGTCCTTGCGCCCGAATCCTGCACGAGCCCTCAGATCACACGGTATTTTATTGGAAAACAACAACAAAAAAAAAATCACTTCAACAAACAGAAGGGGAAGCCGTACACTTGGTGTTGAACAGCCGATGCATCTTGTGTCTGTTGGCGACAGCGAGGTATGGAAATATTTGTGCTCTGCGTTACCGCAAAAAAAAAAAATGATTTTTGCTTTGTTGGCCTTTTTGAGCGCCAAAACAGGCAACCTTTACCATGGTCGAGTAGTCGTTTATCTGACGGCTTTTTTTCTAAGAGAAAACCGAATGGAGTGGAAAACGTAGTGAGAGCGCAGCGGAAAACGATAGTGGGAATGCAACCAGCTTTTTTTTTTCTGTGTTGAAAAAACAAAGAGATTTTGACAAAAAAGGGACAATAAAACCCATCACACACATCCCCTTCAGACTGCTGGCCTCTCCTCTGTCCTTCAAGACGTGCGGGAGAACCTCGACACACCTGAGGTCGAAAGCGTGACCCAGCAGGAGAACCGCGACCGAGAAGGAGTCGAGAAGGACAAGGTCGAGTAGGGGCCCCTCAAAGCGCGACCGAGAATGGGGACATGGTTAGCCACCTTGGAAAAGCTACACTACTTTTGTGCGGGCTTATCTTTCCATGTTTTTTTTTTTTTTTTTTTTTTTTTTTTGCTCGTTTTTTATTTCTAGCCTTCCTGCTTCACCCCCCTTTGGGGGAGTGGGACAGCAGACACGATTAGACGCAAAAAAGTAGCGAGGCTCTCAGAGGTGTTCCCGTACACAGCCAAAAGAGTGAACCAAATGTACAAAAAAGAAAAGAAAGAAAAAAAAAGGCCTTTTGGTGTTGTCAGGATGAGCTGTGGTAAGGTGCGCTAAGCACTGCGAGGCTTAGGTTCATCTTATAAATTTTTTTTTGTACCAAAATCTGTGTTTGTTCTGCTGTGTTCCGTCGTCGGTCCGTTTCTATGTTTTGTGAAAAGTCTGTTCATATTTTGTTGATTCCTCACATGTGGAATTTTTGTTGTGATTTTTTTTATTCTATTATTTCTGCATTGTCTGGTTACTGTCCTCGACAGGTTTTTCGTGTTTGAACGAACTAAAACGAACACGCTCTAACCTTCAGGTGACACATTTGTGTAATCAGAACCTGTCCGAATGTTGGCACAATCGTAAAAGGGTTGACGATACACATTTTCTCTTCGTGATTATGTTTTGGTATTCGTAATTGTTGAACTGTATGATTTTTTATGCACCTGTCACTGTGTATTCCCTAAGATTCACATTTTTCCTACAGGTTTTCAGCCGTTTTAAGCAACTCACACAACTCATACACAGCGAAACACACAACAAATTTGCAGTGCGACAAGTCAGATTCTATTTTTGGTTACTTATTTTTGGATCGTAGAAATGCGGGGAAAGAGAGGAGGGGTGTTCGCATGACGTGAACTTGCTATTAGAGAAAATGTGTAGATGAATATTTTTCACTCCTTTTTTGGGGTTTTTTTTTAAGGGTTTTATCAACGGTGACTAAGCACGAGAAAGACTTATGATCATCTTTGCAAACCCTTATATTTTTGAAACACGAAGATAGATATTTTTTTATTCCTACGAAGCTTTTCTTCAAAGGAGAAATAGTATTACCGGGTACGCCAACCATCCCTCAAAACAGGAGGATTTGTGCAATCAATGAACACAACTTTACTTACCTACCGATCCTACTATTACCCACACTTCTCACAGAGAGGGCAACATAAAGTATTGGATGTATCTGTAAAGAACGTCCTCCTTTGCACTTTCTGTCTTGGAAAGTATAGAAAAGCAATCTTTTAGGGCAATCCTCTTTCCGAGAACAATCGTGGACGCTATCCTATGGTAGTGGTCAAAAATAAAACTTTTTTGACAACTTCCCCCCTTTTTTTTTACAGAGCAATGCCTCTTCGAGCATGACAATCCAGCATTTTTTTTGTCAAAAAAAAAAAACACACTTTTTACCCCTTCTCACCCAACTCCAGTACACTATTTAGTATGGTTCAACATCGTCTATTACCTACTGACTTCCTTAGGTCCTGCCTCCACTTCGGAGACACGAACCACACACCGATATCACTATCTAGGTCTAAAGGTGACTAAGCTACGAGAGGCTTAGGTTCATCTTATAAACTCAGGGCTGTGTAGTGGAGCGCGATCAGGTATCTACACTAATACCCAGTTTTCATTTAAAAAAAAAAAACTCTCGCCCTCCTTTCAGGAACGAAAGAAGAAAAAAAGGTTTCGCTCACCCCCTTTTTGAGTCGTTCTGGTTTCATCTCCCCGCCACAGAGCTTTATTTTATTTTTTGTGCTTTTTTTTTTTTCATCGGATGGCTGACATCGATACAGTGGGCAGTCAGGAGGTGTTGCCTGCATCAATAACTATTTTTCATTTCACCCCCCAATCCCACACACTTTGGGGCCATATTCTGCGCCACAATTACCCCTATTATTATCAAACACACACACACACACATTTTTTTGATTATTCTCTCCATATTTCCTCCACTCCTTACCCTCCCTCTCCCCCTCTCTCCAGGTCAACAAACAAACAGACGACACAATGAAGGTGGTGATGGTCGCGCACGAATGCGGCATCCCACAGTGGTACTGGAACGGCGACTCCGGTGCCGACGCGTGGGTAGCCTACGAGGAGTCGCGACGTGCTGTAGGGGAGCTCAACGGACGCCGCCTTGCAGACAAGCTTCAGGAGTCGGAGGCGGCTGGCTCGCCCCTCCTCTTCGTCTGCGAGGCGCTTCTCATCTTCACTGGCGCATTGGAGCGTGCCGACAACCCTTGCGGGGAGCACCCCGAAGCCCCCCTACGAGGAATGGCTGCGTGGGACGCAGTCCTCTCTGAGCTGCACCGTGAAGAGAACTACTTTGACAGCCTCGAAGCCCGCAGCAGCCCTTCGAAGCTCAAAGATGTGTCGAATGTTGACGAAATGATCACAACCCTCCTCGAGGCATGTGTCCTCAACGCCGCCGTGTCGCCAGAGGCGCTGCGTAAGGCATTACCAACATTTCTCGCAAAGGCTGCAACGACATTAGTGAACTTCCTTAAGTACGCAGCAGAGGTTATCACAAACCTGATTAAAGACTCCCAGGTGCGCAACTGTCTGCCAAGGATTATGTCAACGGAGTCGTATCTGTCACGTGAGTTGGCAGACCTTGGGGAGGACTCTCATGCGTCCTTGGTGTCCTTTGGAAAGCTTCTTTGCGCTGTGGAGCGGGTGCAGTGGAGGAGCAACACAAGAGCGCCCAATGGAGAGGTCGAGCAGATTGAGGACAACGTTTTCTTCGCGGTTGCGTCTGACGAAGGTGAGTCGGGCGTGCTGCTGAAACGTCTTGCGCTGCTGGTGAAGGAGTCCACCGAGATGGTGATCGGGAGCATACACAACATCTCCACGAACTACTCCCCTACCCCGCCACCCGCCTTGAGCTGTGTGATGCGTGCCTTGCTGCACTCCACAAACGACTTTGAGAGTCCTGCCATTCCACTGCAGGGCGTACGCTCTATCATCCGTGACTTCACATCACAGTCAAGCGACCACATGATGCGCAGTGTAGACGACGCCCTCGCAGACGAGACTGCACGCGGTGTGCACTGCATGACCTTCGTCAACGTCAAGCTCGCGAGCTACCACACCGGGCGTACACAAGACGGCCGCGAGGCACCGACCCTCAGCTCGGCAGACGTCTTCATGCTGAGTGCCTACGTCGAGGGCCTCTTCATCAGCAACGATGGACGCTACTACGACCCAGGCCACGGCGCCGCATGGGACCCCAACGCATTCGAAAGCGAGAGCCCCGCACAGCGCCGCAACCCCAGCGAGGTGCTCCCCTCAGTCGGCTCCACCGGTGCCTCTCTGCGTGCAGCAGCGGCAGCACCAAGCGCACAGCCTGGTGCACATGAACACAACTTCCAATCGCCTCTGCCACGCCCAGTGTCTCCCATATCGACGCCAGACACGGCAGCGCTGCCAGGACCGATGAAGGCGCACCTCGACAACCTCCAAGCCATGTCCGGGCAGCGTGAGTCATCCAGGTATGTGTTCACATTGTCACAAAATCATACAAAATAAACAAACAGATTCGCGTCTCCCACACTGTGCACCTCCCCAGGCTCGCCCCCATCCCACGCAGTGCACAGCAACAGCTTCTGCTCGCAGACACCTAACAGCTCCTTCAACAAGGCCGAGCTTGAGAGGGACGAGCGCGATGAGATGCTTACGGAACGTCCGCCTAATGAGCTGCCTTGTTTGAGGCCGCTGTGGTTGCATCCTCCTGGGAAGCACATGACCAGGGAGCGGCAGCCCTACGCCGTCTTTGTTGATGTGCTGGGGAATGAGGACACCGTGGACGACCCTGCTGATAAGGAGGCGGAGCGGAAGTTCAGCAGCATCCGCATCCTCCTCATCGAGGCGATGCCGCGTCTGGGCATGCGCGACCCTGAGCTGCTGCCACGCATGCAACGCATCCGTGACCAGATCCGCCGCAAGCTCACCTACATCGTGGACTACCTCATCACCGTCGAGAAGACCCACTTCAACCTCGTCGGCGGCTCAGCCATGGAGGACTGCAAAGGTCTTGTCCACTTCGTTGTGGTCGACCGTACCAACCACAACAAGGTGCTCTCTCCTACCATCCTCCCAATGCGTCCCAGCGAAGGCAGTGGTCTCATGGAGTGGACCCCAGAGCAGCAGGAGAACACAGAGCAGGTCATCATCCCGAAGGTGCGGGAGATGGTGAACGGGGCGCAGCAGTTGGTGTGCAAAGGGTTTACAGAGTCGCTGTGGGGGGATACAGCGGTGCAGTACTACCACCGCATCTGGGTTGAGCAGGACGACGACGAAGTGCGGATAGACAACGACCTGCTGAACGTCATCCAGACACGCCCCTGGGCGATCCGTGACCACCTTGATTCCCGCCGGAGGTGCTACGAGCTCTACGCAATGTACCTAGGCATCATCCCCCCAGTGGTCGTCGAAGAAAACAACCGTAACCTTCTCCGAATAATCCTTCCCCCAAAGAGCCGTGATATGTAAAAGAAATTCGTGTGATGTGTTTTGTGATATTTGAAAAGAAGAAGAAAAAAAAAACGTGTGAGTTGTGGGGTGTTGGAAAGTAGGGGGAAAAACTGAGAGGGGGCATTGTTATTTGTTTGAGGGGTGGGGTGCTAAATGTCATTACAAACCCCCTACAGAGACACACACACAGAGACAATTTGTTAGTTTAGCGGGAAGCACAAGAGCGAAGTGAAAGGAGGGGGGCGTGCTCAGAGGCAGCACAACGATGGGGACCGACCTGCGCAACAGCGTGTATGTGGGTTTTTTGTTTTGGTTTGTTTGTGTCCATTTTGTTTTATGACTCTCTGTTCTACAGGTGGGGGAAAGACGGGATCAGTGACTCAGCGTGGACACAGCCACGCACAGAAGCAACCACAGGATGGGGTGCACCTGCCGCAACGGTATGTCGGTTGGGCTCTGGGTTCATAATGTCCAAACACCTTTTGTTCACAGGGACCGTACTCATCCCAGCCGCAACAACAACAGCAGCAGCAGCCCCCACAGCAGCAGCAGCAATCCCAGCAGTCCCAGCAGCAGCAGCAGCCCACTGCTGACAGATGGAACATGGGTTCCAACCAAACGCGCTTCGCGACTACCTCCACCCCACAGCAGCAGCAGCAGCAACCGCAGCAGCACATCCAGACGCAGCAGCAGCCGCGTCAACAGACACACCAGCAAAGCGTGCCACAGCACCCCGCTGCACAGACCTCGCAATACTCCTCGTGGCAACAACCCCAGCAGCAGCAGCAGCAGCAGCAACAGCAACAGCAACAGCAACCCCAGCAGAGCTTGCAAAGCAACCAGTACTACTCCACACAGGGTGGGGCCAGCCTGCACGAGTCCGTGCCGTCGCACAGCACCCAACAACAACACGGTGCACAGTCACACTCACAGCCCCAGTCGCACTCGCAGCCACAGTCTCACTCACAGGCACCATCGCACTCACAGCCACAGTCGCACTCACAGCCACAGTCACACTCACAGCCCCAGTCGCACTCGCAGCCACAGTCTCACTCACAGGCACCATCGCACTCGCAGACGCAATCGCACTCGCAGCCACAGTCCACGTACCAGAGCTCCTCGTGGAACCAGCAGTACCAGCCACAGCAACAACAGCAACAACAACCCCAGCAGCAGCAGCAGCACCAACAGCAGCAGCAGCAGGCACCACAGAGTGGCTACTCCCACACGCAGACGTTTGCCACCTCGCAAGTCTACGACACACGGTATTCCTCGACGGGGGGTCAGGGACAGCAAGGACAGAGCCAACAGGGGCAGGGCCAGGGGCAGGGGCAGAGCCAGCACTCGACACACCACCAGACGGGCCACCAAAGCCAGACACACCACAGCCAACCTGCGCATAGCAGCACTCAGGGGCAGGGGCAGGGTCAGGGACAGGGCCAGCAGAGAACGCAGCACACAACGTCGTCATCGTCTTGGCCTTCTGCTGTGGCACCGAAAGAGGAGTACAGAAGCCGGGCGACACCTACTGTGGGGACGTCACAGTACGCACGCGCAGACGCACCGCTGCAGGGCCAGCAAGGCCAGGCGCAGCGCCAGGCACCACCACAGGCGAACAGCGCTGCCCCGCAGTCTGCGTACTCGAACGTCACACGCTATGGCGGTGCACCGCAGGCCACACCCGCAGCACACCCCGGTGGCGAGGCGTCGCGCACGATGGCACGCCCACCACCACCCTCAAAGGACCACGACGACCGCTTCGCAAGGAACGCACCAGCCACTATCGGTGGGCTCAACGACCGGGCAGAGAAGTCGGACGACCGGGGTGGTATCTTCGGCAACGCAAGGGTTGGTGGAGGCGGTGGAGGAGGAGGAGGTGGTGGTGGAGGTGCGCCTACCACAACACGGCCAACAGGGGCAATCGGGTCCGACCGCTTCACGCAGGAGCGCAGCTGGGGCGCACCGGGCAACGAACGCAACAACGGCAAGGGCGACAACAAGGGCTCCAAGGGAGGGAACAACGACCGTGAAGGGCGCAACAGCAACAACACCGGCAACAACAACAACGCGTTCAACCAGCGCGACTTTGGAGCGAAGGGCGACATGCGGGACTTTGGCGGCAAGGGTGGACACGGGGACTTCGGTGCCAAGGGGAAGAGTGGCGGCAACAAAGGAGACTTTGGTGGCAAGGGAGAAAACTTTGGAGGAAAGGGCGACTTTGGCGGGAAAAATGACTTCGGAGGGAAAGGCGACTTTGGTGGCAAGGGCGACTTCGGAGGAAAGGGTGACTTCCAAAGAGGGGGCAAAGGGGACGGGAAGGGCGATGGGCGGGGACACGACGACTTCATGGCGAAGGGCGGCAAGGGTGGCAAGGACGGCGGCAAGAACGACAGGGACAGGAAGGGCGGCAGGGACGACTTCCGTGACGGCGGCAAGGACGGGGGCAAGCAAGGGGGGCAGGACGGGAAGGGGTTCAAGGGCGGCAAGGGTGATATGAAGGGTGGCAAGGGCGGCATCGAGGAGGAATGGTTCAAGGGAGGCAAGAAGGGTGGCAAGGATATGAAGGGCAACAACGGGAAGGGCGACTTCGGCGGCAAGGGTGACTTCGGCAAAGGCGACTTCGGCAAGGGTGACTTCGGCAAGGGCGGGAAGAACGACTTCAACATGAAGGGAGGCAAGGACATGAAGGGCAAGGGTGACTTCAAGGGCAACGAGAAGGGCTTCAAGGGTGACGGCGGCAAGCATGGCAAGAAGGGACAGCAGTTCCCTGCCGGACGTGGCGGGGGTGGTGGGTGGATCGGTGCTCCCGGAGGAGGCGGTGGCAACGCAGGCAAGGGTGGCCGCAACACACGCGAGTCCAAGGAGGACGACGTCACCCTGCGCATCAACGCACCAAACAAGCACACCTGGCGCGACGTGAAGCAGCTGCTGTCCACCTATGGGCGCACGAACGAGGTGATGTCAGCTGGGGACGGCACATTCACGACCACCGTGTCGCACGGGACTGCCAAAAAAATGGAGCGTGAGCTGAACGGGAAGTCCCCTGCGGGCTATGGCTCCATGAAGATCAAGATCCGCATTGAGAAGAAGGACAAGACACGCACACGCGCGGAAGCACGCAAGTACGACGATGCCAAGCCGGATGCGGAGACTGTGCTCAAGATCCTTGCGGCGAAGGCGGGCAAGGGTGTCACTGTGTCGGAGTTTGTGCGTCTGCACTCCTCGGCACGTGGCGGCAAGAGACTCGACACACGTGCCACGGCCGCCCTCAAGAAGGCCCTCCGTGCAATCCCCGGTGTTGCTGTCTACGAACGCCCTGGCACGTCCAGCGGCGCACTCATTGGCCTTGAGGAGGGTCTCAAGTACCCGACACGCCTCTACTACAGCCCCAGAGATAAGGAGGTATGGGTCGGAGAACGTGACACAGCACACATACATCGTTCATTTTTGAGAATTATTTCGAATTATTTCGAATTATGCCCCATTTTTACCCCTGTTTTGTTTTCCATACACCACTTTCTGCAGGCGAAACTCCCTCTGTACGCAAAGGATGCTGAGACACAAGGCACGTCCGAATATGCGAAGAGTATTGGCTTGGAAAAGGTACGTGAACACACAGCTATCTCCCCCTCTTCCCCCAAGTTATGAATAAAAACAAAACAAAAACACAAAAATTGCAGAAGGACAAAGACGCGGAGACGAAGTCTGACCTGAAGTACCCATTCAATCTCTACTCGAAGGTTGCATGAAAAAAGCATAGCGTAAAAACGAAAGCGTAAAAAAAACAAACAAACAAACAAAAACAAAAGAGTGCACCCATTACATGGGGTGTAGACATAAATGTGAAAATAACAAACTTAACAAAAGGGGGAGTGGTGTTTTTTTCTTTTCTTTTCTTTTTGGATAATTGGCAGGTCATAGGTTGTGTATTGACGTCTCTTTTGGGTCTCTTTTTTTGTCCCAGTGGAGAACAGAAGAAAATAAACAAATCAAGGTTTCCAAAATAACCACAAATCCCACACCTTGTAGCGGCACTTTCTGTGACCCCACCAGGTGGATCACCCCTCCCACTCCCCGTCTAAATTACACAAGAATGCAACAAATGGCGACCTGGTTGTCAATTGTATTTTGAGATGCGTGCGCACGAGAGGCGTATTTATCTATTCAAGTTTTTTTTTTCTAAAAAGTCGGGGATAAAAAGGGAAGTGAAAGCACAATGCTGACACTAAATAACCGGGATTCAATAAAAAGGTAATAAAAAACAACAACACATTACGGAGAAAAGCTGCGTGGTGATCACACAAAAGGTGACTAACCCGTTGTCAATTTTTCAAGAAAATAAAAAGGGTTTTGTTGAAATTTTCCCACTGTTTTGCACTTTCTTTTCTTGTGGTTGAGTTCGTTTTCTGGGTGGTGCTTGGGCACCCAGGTACACAGATACAGGGCACCTTGACGGGCGTTGTTTGGAAACACATGAAATTATATGTACAAAAAAGTGCCTCAAAGTTGGAAAATTTCAACAAAACTGTTCACCTCGGGAACGTCGTTTTCGCTTTATTTGTGATTTCTGAGTGCGCACTCAGGAGACACTCATACAAGAAAACGACTTTTTCGGACGATAAAAAATCGCTATTTAAAAGCTAAACATAAACAAAAATCCCCCCCACCCCCACGTAATGAGGGAACAGGGGACATACCTCTCAGCGTGCCTTTTCCCACCCCAGCTCCAACGTTTTTTGACTCTCCCTCTTCCTCCCCCATGTGCCCCCCGTGACGCCTCATCATTAAGCGCCGCGTTCTGAATTTTGTAAAGGTGGCCAAAGCACGAGAGGGCTCAGGGCGCACTTCAGCCATGATTCAAAAAGGATTATTATTTTTTTGTGCCTTCGTCCGGATGGCTGGCATCGTACGTGGGTCAGTCGGAGGTGCCTGCATTAATAACTTCACTTTTTTTTTTGCTCTAAAATGCGTTGCAGAAAAAAACCCAAACTCTGTTATCTATTTCCCTCCCCACCCCCCACCCCCCTTTGCTTTTGTGTCCCCCTCCCCAATATTCCGTTTGCAAAAAAAGAAAAAAACCATTGAGTAAGGTCCAAAGGCTTCCACTCTGGTGTGCTTTAGGCGATTGTTGACACAACAAAATAAAAATAAAATACAACAATGTGTACAGAACCTGCTCCGACAGGTGATTGTCGAAAATAAATTAAAAAAAAAGACGTTTTGGACTAGTGTAGAGCACCCTCTGGGTGTCTGCGCCACACAACCAAGTTTTCAAAAAAAACAACAAAAAAAACAAAGAAAAAGAAGAAGAAAGATAAAGGTGGCGGTGACTGTATGGTGTATTCTGAAACCTTTGTCCCAACAGAACACACCAGAAGACGCAAACTACAGCAGTGCTCTGATGTCTCCTCTGATAGGCAAATTCATTACAATGCACAGTACAGTGTATCATATAAGTGGGGGGGTGGGCTAGTGCTAAAACAAAACAAAATAAAACAAAACAACAAAAAAAAAACAACAACAAAAAAATTGGCCTTCGGGCGACCTTGTGTACAGAACCCGTCCTCGGACAGGTGATTGTCGAAACTACAAAAAAAATGCGGGTTTTGCATTCTTCATCTGATGGCATAAACCAACGAAATAAAGATGTCTTTCTTAAAAAGGGTTGCAAAACCAGAACTCCCGGTGTCTAAACCTGACTAAAAGAAAAGAAAAAAAAAGCAAAAAAAAAAAAAAGAAGTGGGGTGGGGAACAGAAGAAGAAAAAAAAGTTGTTGAGGGGCATTTCTATGTGGTGAAAAAAGGTGGGTAAATGATGCGAATTTTTGCCATGTTCTGAAGCTGTCACATAATAAATGATTGTAGAAGGAGAGAGGGAAATTTGTGCAAGAAAACGGTGGTTCTTTATTGAAAAAAAAAAATACAAGAGGGGGGAGTATTCATTTAGGTGACTAAGCACGAGAGGCTTAGGATCATCTTATAAACTTTTCTTTATTTTTTTAAAAAGTCGCAAAATTAAATTGGAGTATAACGCGAAGGAGCACCCCCCAAGGTGTTTACACTAATACAACCAAAGTTTTCAAAAAAAAAAAAAAAAATACACACATGGTGCTTCCCGGGGGGTATGCATTTCACAAATTTTCAATTCAATTCACAACTTTTCACAACTATTCACAACTTTTCACTACCCTTTTTTCTCTCGTTGGTGAAGCTCTTAAACGCCGGCATTTGCAGTTCCGGAATCCGTACGGCCAGTGGTGGGGTCAATTTGCCGAAATGGACAAGTTCTCGTTTCCGCACATCACACAGTACACAGGTACACAGGTACACCACATCACGTTCTATCTTGTGAATCCCAGCGTACCCCTCAATGGGTGGGTCACCACCCCGCCCAAAAAAAAAGCACACAAAAAAAAAAAATCAATTCACAACTTTTCACAACTATTCACAACTTTTCACATTTTTTCACAATTTTTCACAATTTTTCACCACTTTTCACCAGCCTTCACAATTTTGTAGCGGTTTTCGTGTTGTGAAAATTTGTGAAAACTTGTCACATTTTGTGAAAATTTGTGAAATGCACACCCCCCGGGAAGCACCAACACACAAAAAAAACAAACAAAAAGCAACAACAAAAACAAAAACAAAAACAAAAAAACAAAAAAAAACTCACACACACGCAATCTGCTTACGAAAAAAGGGAATGTAATAAGGGAAAGTTGATCCACAGAGGTTTAACTTTAATTTTTTTAAAAAACGACAGGTACACTGCCACAAGAGGGCTTTGTATTTCAAGTCAACTTTTTTTTTTTGGGGGGGAACCTTTTTTTATTATTGAAGAGGGCGGGCTGGGGTGGGATCGGTGTTTGCTCAGATAAAAAAAGGATATACCCGCTCCTTTTAATTTTTTTTTTTTGGAGACAAAAGAAAAAAAATAATAAACTGCTGGATTTTTGTGTATAAGAAAAACAAGAGAGTGAGGCAGACTGTCTTCCCCCACCCCCCCCCCACACACACACACGTAAACTCCCCTCCCCGGGTCCGCCACTCTAAGTAACAACACTTTTTTGTTTTTTTGTTTTTTGTTTTCAACTTACCTTCCTTCACCCCCCTGTAAGGGTAACCGTAGGTGAAGTAAGGTATAGTATTGAAATCGATGTGGGGGGGGAGTAAAGGGTCAATTTTACAAAACCAGATTTTGAGGAAAATTTTAGCCGAAAATGGGCCCCACGTATAAGGAACCGGGCTCATATTTCTCAAAATTTAAGTGGCCAAAAAATTGTCCAATTTTCGAGATTGACCCCACCACTGCACGGGCGGAGCCCAAAAATGCAAATAAGGACCCTTTTTTCAACTTACCTTCCTTCACCCCCCTGTAAGGGTAACCGTAGGTGAAGTAAGGTATAGTATTGAAATCGATGTGGGGGGGGAGTAAAGGGTCAATTTTACAAAACCAGATTTTGAGGAAAATTTTAGCCGAAAATGGGCCCCACGTATAAGGAACCGGGCTCATATTTCTCAAAATTTAAGTGGCCAAAAAATTGTCCAATTTTCGAGATTGACCCCACCACTGCACGGGCGGAGCCCAAAAATGCAAATAAGGACCCTTTTTTCAACTTACCTTCCTTCACCCCCCTGTAAGGGTAACCGTAGGTGAAGTAAGGTATAGTATTGAAATCGATGTGGGGGGGGAGTAAAGGGTCAATTTTACAAAACCAGATTTTGAGGAAAATTTTAGCCGAAAATGGGCCCCACGTATAAGGAACCGGGCTCATATTTCTCAAAATTTAAGTGGCCAAAAAATTGTCCAATTTTCGAGATTGACCCCACCACTGCACGGGCGGAGCCCAAAAATGCAAATAAGGACCCTTTTTTCAACTTACCTTCCTTCACCCCCCTGTAAGGGTAACCGTAGGTGAAGTAAGGTATAGTATTGAAATCGATGTGGGGGGGGAGTAAAGGGTCAATTTTACAAAACCAGATTTTGAGGAAAATTTTAGCCGAAAATGGGCCCCACGTATAAGGAACCGGGCTCATATTTCTCAAAATTTAAGTGGCCAAAAAATTGTCCAATTTTCGAGATTGACCCCACCACTGCACGGGCGGAGCCCAAAAATGCAAATAAGGACCCTTTTTAATTTGTTCTCTTGAAAAGTGTAATTTCATGTTTTCGCGAAAAAAATAACAACTGGTCCTACAAGGGTTGAAGGAAGGTGGTTGAAAACAACAATAACAACAAGAACAACTAATTGCCAAGAAAAAAACGGAGTGTGCTGTGGAAAACTCCGCGCGATTTTCGAAACCACCGTAGCATCCTGGGGATTTGCTGGAGGTGCTGATGCGCCTGGTGTGATCGAAGTGTTGTAGTCTGTGCATTCTGTGTTCCTTCCGCACTGCTCCAACGACGACGACAATGTGGAGCCTGTGGACAACTACGAGCTGGAACACGCCGAGCCTGCCGAGCCGACGTACAACAACGCTATCGAGCAGATGGTGCTGGATGAAGAGGACAGCCCCCCTTCTTGAACGTTTCAGATGCTGGCGTCCCAGTGGGTCTGGCAGCTTACGAAGAGCGTTAGCATACCTGCAGAAGAGCAGAATGCTGGGCGTGTTGTAGATTATTTCTACAGGATGGAGTTCCACATCACACCCCGTTTTTTTTCCGATAGCAATTACTTGTTGTTTTTTGAAATGGGCAAACAATGTAACACTTCCCCCCACATACCTTTTTTTCGAGGCACAACCTGCCTCAGCATCATTACCTTCCTCCCATTACGTCGCCTGCACCCCCCTCCCACCTGGCAGTGATGTAACATTACCTACGCATGACCATATCCCCCCCTACAGATCACCCTTCCCCCCTTTCCCACCTCATGTTGGCCGATTGAATTGCCTCTTTTTGTTTTTCTGACATTTTTTTTGCAATGGGGGATATGGAGTATGTCGGCGGCCTGGTATTGCCACCGCTGGATGGGTTGCCCCGCGCTCGCGTTACTTGCGCTATTAAAAAGGCGATTAAGAAGAAGATAAAGGACTGCCGTGGTTCTGTTACGATGCTGGATATGCACAGCACTCATGTAAAAGGATTGATTGCCGAGAGGAAGCTGGCAGGACAGCATCTCAAGGAGTCTTTGAGTCGCCGGGTGCGGCAGGTGCGGAAGAAGGATTTAAAGGCGCGGATGCACCTTGAGCGTATCCACGAGGCTGAGGTGATGCAGCGGCACGTCCTTGATGAGGAACGGCAGGCGACAGACCTGCTGACAAAACACGAACTGCGGATGTCGACGGTGTACAACGAGGAGTGGATGCGGGCACGGTACTGGCGGGTGCACATCATTTCTGTGCTCTTTGCGCAGCGTGTGTATGCAGGCCTCGTGAAGCACTGCCAAAAGGATCGGTGGCGCGGTGGCGGTGGCGGTGTGGGCAGCATCGCAGCAGTGCGTGCAGAGGTGAGCAGCGAGGACAGGCTAGCAGGCACCGCAAGCATGCTTGAGGCGCAGGAAGCCGAGTCGCCACGCAACTCGATCAACCCCGAGAAGGCACACAAACAGCTCAAGAAGATGAAGCAGGCCGAGCGCTACCGCAGCCAGCTCAGCGGCGACCAACTTCGCGCCGTCTCCGTCATATGCAAATACCTATGGCGCTGGTGGGAGGTGACAATGCCACGCCGCAAGCAGGAGGCCGCCTCCATCTTGGCCACCTTCCTTACAGACATACGCTCTGCGGCGATTATCCCTAAGGCCGCCACACAGTATATGCACCACATCAAGCGTGCACAGCGGTATGTACGGCAGTACATCACCATGCGGTACTTCCGCCTGCACCTCATGATGCGGCAGTGGAGTTGCTACGAAAACAAAATGCAAGAAAACCTGCGCGCAGAGCGGAAGGTGCAGGAGAAACGCCTTGCAGACAAATACGGTATCCGCAACAGCGATATTCTCCTCGCCCCTGCACGCAAACGCCGCGGCAAGAAGAAGGAGGAGCCCAAACGGCGCCTCGAGCATGACGACTATCTCCTGCTCATCAAACTCAAGAAGGAGACACCCATCATCCCGAAGACGATGTTCCTACCGCTCATTGAGAACGAACTGGTACGCAACAGGCGTATGTACCTATCAGAGCTTGCCACATGGAAACGCGAGATGCTGCTGTACCACGCAACCATGGTGCACCAGCAGCACCTCATGCAGCTTGAGTCCACCATCCAAGCACAGCCCACCCCCATGAAGCCCGTCATGCGCTGCCTCATCGACCCTGCACGCCTCTCAGACCTCATACGTCAATGCGTCAAGCAAATCGAAGATGGCATCGCCGCCAAGATGCTCCGCACCATGGACCGTGGACCCGGAAAAGGCTCCCGTGGAAGCTTCCTCCCGCCATTGGACCAGACAGGTGCGTCGCAGCAGACGCAAAAGCTAGAACCCCTGCAAGACGCAAATGACATAGTAAGCGCCCAAGAAGAAGGGGAAAAACTGCGGGATCTAGAGTGTGAGATCAGAGCGGTATGTGTTTAGCGTCAGGCCTGGGCCGGAGTCGGCCAAGTCGAAAACATCAGGTCACTCTCAGTGGCCAAAAACCAGATTTTTGCCTTTTTTTGCCTACAGCTTCCCTGTAAACCACTCCCATGCGCATCACTCCGGGGTTCGATAACCCGCGGAGTGTCAGTGCCTGCGTCCCAGAGGCGTTTGCACTATCAACTTCACTTTTTTTTTCCCTTTCAAATCCTCCACACCCCTACACCTCCCTGTACCCTTCTTCCCGTACTCTCACTCCCGCCTCTGTCGTTTGCGGGCGGCTTGCCCGGGGACTCGTTTCGGACGTTCTTCTACCGTCACCTCGGTATCAGTATATCAGTATCCGTTGTCCAACTCTCAACGGAAGTACTCTCACTCTCGGATTCACTCCTGGTCTGCACTGCTCGCCGTAAGTACGATGTAGTCCCCTGAGCTCAGACATTTAATGTCAAAGCTCGCGTCGACGGCTTCGCCTGGCGGACTTTCAAAGTCCGCTATAAATAGTCCGCCAAAACTCGGGCGGACTATTTATCAAGTCCGTCTCAACTCGGGCGGGGTTTTCTTGGTGGTATTTTTTTGCTACGAAAGTAATATAAAAGGCCGAAATTTATTTTTGTCCAAAAAAAAATAAAAAATGGTAATAAATTGGATAAGCCCTATGAAGCGAAAGTATGCATTTAATCATAGTACACATCGAGGATTGTGCTGCACACTCCATCAATCACTCAAATACCCTCTACAGCGAAGCGCGGTCAACACTCGCAATACCTGTCCATTGATTGTGAAGCGCTGAATTGCGACAGCCACCATGCATTCTTTTCTTTCTGCACAAAAAAAAAAAAAAAAAAAAAAAAAAAAAAAAATCAAATAAACACTCTCTTAATGTAGACGTTGTGGGTGGTATTGGACAATGGAAGGGCCCTCCACCTTACAGCATTTCACTCTTCTTTTTGGTGCCTGCACCGTTTGTAGGCTATCTTGACATATCTGATACATCCTGATAAAAAAAAATGTACCCATTCAAAAAGATAAACGTGCCGTGCCCTTGGGCCTTGTGGTCATCCACAGAGGCGACAATTTTCTGAACAAGATAAAGCAAAAAGCTTGCGTTTCTTTTATCGAACAGATTTTATTCACCGCCCCGTACCCAAAACATAAACACCACTTTGAATCAGAAAAAATATTTTCCCTTTTCTTTTTTCTTCCACACGCGCTGGTTGTTGTGCTTCGTTCATTTTTTTATCAAAAAGCTTTAGTTTCGAGTGCGAAACGTTTCTCCATGTATTGCACGGGAACCAACATGACAAACAGGTGCAGGGTGGTTCCGTGCTTATCATAGAACCTGGCACCTTGTGTGTCTCCCAAAAACTAAAAAGCGTTGTGTGTGAAGTTTTGAAGGAAGGAAAAAGAAAAAGTTTTTTTTTTTTTTGCCTGACTCCCATTTCCCCCTTTTAGTTGTCGTTATGTTCTTTTTGGTTTCCCCCCTGCTCAGAGGTCATCTTCAATACCTGCTGGGCTCTTCTTTGCTTGACAATCGTTTTTAGTAATGCATTGCAACGGATGAAGGGAAAAAGCGGGGGGGTTTTTTTCATTGTCTCATTTCTTAAGAACCTTATTTGGTTCAGCAACTTTTCTCTCTTTTTTTTAGGCACACACTGCCACTAAAGGAGTTGTATTTCAAGCCATTTTATTTATTTTTTTGTCACCTCATGAAATGAAGGAGGAAATAGAAACAAAGCATTTTGAACACACTTTGCGGTTCTAGGGACGAACCGCGCTGCAGAGGCCACTCCTCACCAAAGGTCGAGGTGTGCGTTTCACCACAACCTCTCCCATGGGTTTTATCGTGTGATAAGTGTTAAGTTTCTATTTTTTTGTACTTCTACTTGTCATCCGGGCTGGCATCGTACATGGGTCGGTCGGAGGTGCCTGCATCAACAACTTCATTTTTATTTTATTTTTTGAAATACTGCACACTCACCCACACTCTCTGACGAGGCTCACGTCAACACCTTCACGGCGTGCGTCGCGCACTCTCCCTTGCGGCCAGTCTCGCAGGAGGCAAGGTGCCTATCTACCGATAGCACACCTGCCCCTCTTTTGCGAGAGTCTTCAGGCCCCATCCCCCCCCCATCTTTTGATCCCTTTCCCCCACAACTTTGCATTTGACTCGGTTCCCCTTTTGCTGCACACACAGCACCACCCCTTTTTTCCTCTTTGCCAACGGTTTCCACCTGTTGCAAACCCCCACCGTCCCTCCTTGCGAACGGCCTCGAAGGTCGAAGAAAAAGCCTCCCCCCGATATTTCCCCCACAATTTTTTGTTAATCCCCCCCTCCACAACCCATTTTCACCTTACAGAGCTGTGTGTGGGTGGGTCCTTTTTCCCCCAATCTTTCTCCTTGCCTCCTGGGGTAGCGAATCAGCAGTAGGTCACATCTGTTGGGTCTCCACCTCTCCTCGACTCCTGTCGTGCGCCTTAAGTATTCATACACCCCTAATCCACAATGCAAGCGATGGAAGACCAGCAAGGCTACGCAGCAGGCCCGGTAGGCGAACAGCAGGAGGACGGCTTTGTGTGGCCGACAGTGCAGTATGTGATGCGCGAGTCGTTGGCGAACCTTTCTTTAACAGTTAGTTTGGCGCGCGCAACAGGGACAGGCGCACAGAAAGAGGACACCGCTGGTCCGAAGGAGTTGGTGGTGAACAAGCCGGAAGGGGAGGCTGTGGGGCTGCTTGTCAAGCTTGATGACAAACATCGTTTGGTAGTGACCGGCACCACAGAAGAGAGTGTGGCTGAGCGGACGTTGAATAACTTTACGGATTGTGTGATTGCTCTGGTTAATGGCCAGGTTCCTGGCGATGAGGCACAGTTTTTTGAACTGAGCTGCCAAGGTACCGAGACAAGGGTGCAGTTTCAGAGTGCCGAGACGCATGATGCGTTGGGCCAAGAAGAGTCCTTTGTGGTGCTTGGCTGGCAGCAGAAGGTGCACCACCCAGAGGAGCTGCTCCTCATCCTCCAGAGGGATGAGAACGACACACAGCGGCAGGAGCTTTTGCAGTTTTTGCGTTCGTATGACGTCCCTGCGAAGGGGGGAGGGCCCAACCCGCTTTCCGCCCCGGCTGTACCCCCTCAGCTTGCACAGCAGATTTTCGCGCAGCTTCAACGCGAAGATGGGAACGTCTCGTCAGAAGCACTGCTGCAAGCCATCAGCACGTCAGGGTGCGCATCTCCACAGCTAATATCCGCCATCTCCTCCTGTGGAGACACCGTCACCCACGAGGCATGGGACAGCATGGCCAGTCGTCCTCTTCACTCCAAAAGCACTGCAGACTTTGACGTAAAGTTAGAACACCTCCTCAGCAGCACGCTGGTATGCACCTATGTCACCGGGGAGCAGCACAGCCTGCGGACGAGGTGGTTGGATCCAGTTGCGACATATGGGTTTGGCGGCAAGTCTGTGACAGACTACGAGGTGATGAAGGGGATAGAGAAGCATCAGCCGGTGGGGCACGGTGCGGTGGTGAAGTGGGACAAGGAGATCAACAGGGACGTGGTGGAGGAGCACGACATCGACGTGGCGGACCAACAGGAGATGTTTGTCGTAGCTGCGTTCGGGCATGCAGAGAAGAACCGCCACGGTGCGTGGGTGTGGTACCGCGAAAAGGATGTGCTCCTAGCACACCTAGTCGCACACAGCAAGACAGGCTTCTCCATGTGGCCGCCCCTCAGCGACCTGGGAGCAGTTGTTTCACAACGTCGCAGGATGGACGATCTGATCGAAGACGTCCCTGTCTCCAAGCCGTACACCATTCGCGTACCTCTCGGCACCCGAGGTGAAAGTGTGCAATACAAATACAGTGTTGGTGTGCGTGAGGCACACAATGCAGATGACCTTGCTAATAGTGACAATGTGTCTGAGGCTACGACGAGACATGAGGGGAGGGACGAAGAGGATCGGAGGAAGGAGATGCTGCACCGTGTCATTGTGTCGCACTACCGGCAGATGCAGACAGCGAAGCGTGAGCAGAACCCCGAGGAGGATGCGGGGCTGCTCTCGGCACCCTCGCAGGCGGATGCGCAGAAGGTCCACTACTTTGGCGATATCATGTCCGCATCGGGCTTCGAATGCTCCAATCTTTTCATAAAATTTGAGCTTGCGCTGCCCGACAAACAATGGCGGGTAGACAGCTCCCAGGCAGGGTTTGGTGGTGATGAGAACACAACGTGCTTCACGCAGACCTCGCGTATGGTACGCCGCAAGCTCACCGACGGCACGTTTGTTACCTTCTTCGCGTTTGCAATGCCGTTTGAACTGAACTGCTCGGCAAACAAGATCACTGCAGCGCACCCGAGAATGCTGATGGAGCTGCATTCTGAGCGGCAGTACGGTTCGCAGCAGCTGGAGGGCTATGGGTTTGTCGATCTCACCGTGTCGCCAGGGTCGCACCGTACCGTGGTGCAGTGCTGGCGCCCCGTCCAGTCCATCCGCCAGTCCCTCCGTGAGTTTTTCCTGAACGTCTCAACCGAGCTTGAACACACCTCCTATGCAGGTGTGCCTGCCCAGCAAGAAGGTCCCTTCCTCAATAAGTTCGGCTTCCATACCGAATCAACCGGGCGGGTCGAGGTGCGGTGGAACTGCATCATGCAAGCATAAAAGAGAACAAAAAGGGGGAAAGTAATTGTTTGTTGCATGTTCCTCCTGACAGAATATAATGGGTTTTATTGTCCACAAACTGTTACAACAGAGGTGTTTATTCATCTTGTGGCCTTAGAAAAAATAAAATAGATAAAAATCGCTTTTTTAAAAGCTCTGGCAAACAAAACGGTCTCTCCTCTCTCCCCTTTTTACCCCCCCTTTTTTTTCCTGTTCATTTGACACTTCACAAATGAGGGATTCCATCGCAACCACAACCTTTTTCTATATTTGACTATTTTGCCAAGACTCGACACAGCTGCTCACAACTCTTTGCACACTTCACTTCAAAACCCTACCCTATACCCTATACCCTATGCCCACCTCTTCTCCCCTTCCCCTAGGCCCCTCCCCTCCCATGGATGATCTCATCATCCCGTCGCCCCCTTCGGACAATGTACACATAGCAGTGCAGGGTGGGCGACGTACCTACAAGACGTCTCTGCAGCGTGGTAAGGATCGCGTGCGTGCTGCGACGGAGCGGCACCAGAGCACAACGAACCCCACCCGGCAGTGGGCGCCGTGCAAGCAGGTGGGTGGGAGCGAGCGTGGCTGGCTGCGCGAGCTGGACCCACACTCAGAGAGGTATTCGTCTACAATCATCGCGTCGGAGTTGGTTCTCAAGCAGGTGTACACCGAAACGGGGCGTGGTGGCGATGTCGTGGGTGGACCCTGCAAGAAGCGCACTGCAGTCGCAGTGACACTGCTGTACCACCTCTCGGGCTTCTTCCAGCAGTACCAGGACCTCATGAAGTGCCTGCTCAGAGACCTAGTGGGCTCCATCTACGTGCAAGTTGAGCACGACGCAGGCGCACTGTGGGACTGCCTTTGCAGCTCCGGGGAGGACTTCTTCCGCCGTCGTGCGTGCTACGAGGCTAATGAATTTGATGCAAAGCCAACGTACTTCGAGGAGCACCGCACCATGAAGACTGCCCTAGAGCGCTATACCAAGGAGCGCAACCTGCTCTACACATGCAGGGGTGCACTCTGCTTGACATTAGACGCAGTCCTGAGGAGACGGGATGCGGACACACAAAAGCTCGTTCTCCGGTGGTGGTGGGCATTTACACGCATCGAAGGCCACTACAAACGGACGAACACACGGAAGCAGCGACAAATGAGCAATGCAGTAAAGATGTCGTGGACGCGGCGCCTGGTGGCGATGCAGAGGCGATGTTTCACTGCCCTGCGTGCGAATGTCATGGAGACACGGTCCGGGAAGATGTCCATCGTGCGCAACAGTCTTGACCTGATCAAAGCTGAGCTCGTAGTGGTCAAAAACGAGTCGCGCATGTGTGTCGACAAATACTATCAATGCCTGCGTATGTGGGAGGCGTGGGCACACAACGTGGTGTCGCTCTATGAAGACTCCGACACAGAAGACACAGGCGTCATTGAGTCGAAGAACATCGAAAGCACGGCAAGCTACAAAAAGCGCTTTGAGGGTCTCACGCAAATGATCCGTCACGGCATCAAGGCTGACCTGCTTGCGGCCAATGCCCCGCCACCGGTACCGCCTCTCAAGGGCGCACCTGGGAGACGAGAAGCTGTGGCCGTGCTGGCTCAGCATCAGCAGCTGATCAACACACTCTTCCACGCGTACTCCGCAAAGCTGTGTGGGGTGTACGTGGTGAGCCTCTTCGATGTGTCGCGTATGATCGACGACTGCCTGCTCACTGCACACCGTGCCACAATGCTGCACTGCGCTTCCGTCGCTGCAGGCAAGCGCGATGTGTCGCCCATCCTGCTCCCTGCCGACGGCTTCCAGGAGTTCCTTTTCGAGTCCGCTGTGCTGACCATGGAGCACGACTCTGTTGAAGGCAAGATGACTGCCTTGGTGTGCAGCATTGCAGGTAGAGTCGACAGATTCAGCACACCTGATCTCTTCGACAATGTGCTTAGGGACCCAGAGGTTCTGAATATGAGTGTCAAAATGCTGCAGGATTTAGTGCCCTTCTGCAAGACAAAAGGTCTAAATGCGGAGTACGTGAATGGGCTGGAGATACAACACCTACGTGCAGACCAAGTGGACGCCGTGTTCGACAGGCTGCCCTCAGAGGACCTGCAGGACGTAGACTATCTGACAGTGACCCTCGCGCTAGCCATGCTGAACGACCCCATGCCCTTCACACCACCCGACGAAAAGTGGGCAACCTTCTCACTCCTCCTCCAGGTTGCCCAAGGTGACACAGCTGCGCGGAAGTTCAAAAAACTCCTCAAACGAACCGACGCAACCCCACAAGCAGCAAGCAAACCCCGCGCAGCACTCAGGCGGAACATCTCTAAATGACCCCCATTTACACAACGAATGGTGAAGAAAAAAGCGATTCAAAAAAAAGAGGGGAAATCCCCGGTTTTTACTTTGTTTCCATATTTAGCTGTGTGCACGGAGAGGCACATTCATCAAGCTTTTTAAACTTTGCACCCTTTAACGACACAGGTAGAATACTTTCTCCTCTCTCTCTCTCTCTCTCTTTTAGAAAAAATGTCGTCGATCTTGCAAGAAGAGCATGACTTCCAGGACGAGCTGGAGAACTTAGAAATGGACCAGTACCGTGAGCGCGTGCGTCAGGATGTGGAGGACTTCATCTCGGGGTCGCCGTCTCGCTCACGGGGCTCGAACAGCTGCTCCCCCCACAGGAGGGACCAGGATGTGGCAACACCGTCACCAGGGCGGTACGGCTCTGAGGGTGGATCTCCGGTATGCTTTTAAATTTTACGTCAGACGAACGTCGTGTCGACGTACGTTTCATAAACACCTTCCAACAGGGCGGACGCTACGGCTCCCAGAGCCAGGGTCGCGTGAACCAGCAGGAGTGCAAAGGCCGTGCAGACCGCCTCTACAAAGCAATGAAGGGCTTCGGCACCAAGGAGTCTGCGGTGTACAAGGAGCTCGAGGGTGTGCGCAGCCAAGACGAGTGGGGTGAGGTGCAGGGCCAGTTCCGCACACACTACTCTAGCTTCCACAGCGGGAACCTCGTGCGGGCGATCGACGACGAGCTGACGAAGTCGGAGATGCAGAAGGCAAGAGACATCCTCTCGAAGAAGGGTATCGACATGGATGGCCAGGGGGGACAGGGGCAGGGGGGCTACAGCAGCAACAACAACAACAGCTACGGAAGTGGCAACAACAACAACAACAACAGCTACGGGGGTAACAGCAACAACAGTGGTCGCTACGGAAGCAACAACAACAACAGCTACGGAAGTGGCAACAACAACAACAGCAGCAGCTACGGGGGTGGTAACAGCAACAACAACAACAGCCCCAGCCAGCAGGGAGGCAGCAGCAGTGGTCCCGGGTCTTCCCGTCTCAACGGCTTCACCGACCGTCTCTACAAAGCAATGAAGGGCTTCGGCACTGACGAGAGTGCTATTTACAACGTAATCGGTGAGCTGCAGCAGCAGAGCGAATGGGACTGGGTGAAGGGCGACTTCAAGAAGGACTACCCGAAGTTCCACGGTGGCGACGTGGTGAAGGCGCTGAAGGACGACCTCACGAAGAAGGAGCTGACGAAGGTGACTGACATCATGGCACAGCGTGGAATCCAGCTTGAGGGTGGCAGCAACAACAGCTACGGAGGTGGCAACAACAACAACAGCGGAAGCTACGGGGGTGGTAACAACAACAACAACAACAGCTACGGAAGCAACAACAACAACAACAACAACAGCAGCAGCAGCTACGGGGGTGGTAACAGCAACAACAACAACAGCCCCAGCCAGCAGGGAGGCAACAACGAGGATGCCAAATGGAACAAAGACTCCAGCAGCAACAACAACAACAGCACCAGCCAGCAAAGCACCGCTGCCGCTGGCCGTGCAGACCGCCTCTACAAAGCAATGAAGGGCTTCGGCACAAAGGAGGCAACCATCTACCAGGAGCTTGAGAGTGTGCGGGACGAGGCTGAGTGGCGCAGCACTGAGCGCGACTTCAAGCAGAAGTACGCAAGCTTCCACAAGGGCGACCTCGTTGCCGCAATCAAGGACGAGCTGACCAAGAAGGAGCTGCAGAAGGCTTCCGACATCCTTGCTGCCAAGGGCATCCAGCTGGACGCGAGCCAGACCCAGAAGCAGAACGACAGCACACCTTCCAACCAGCAGTCGGACTCGCAGCGTCTGAACGGCTACACGGACCGCCTCTACAAAGCGATGAAGGGCATGGGCACGAACGAGAACGCGATCTACGACGTTGTGGGCGAGATCAACAACGCGTCCGAATGGGGCTTCGTGGTGCGCGACTTCAAGTCTGACTACGCGAGCTTCCATGGAGGCGACGTGGTGGTCGCACTCAAGGACGAGCTGAACAAGAAGGAGCTGGCGAAGGTGACTGAGATCCTTGCTTCCAAGGGCGTCCAGCTTGAGGACCAATCGGTCTTCGAACGCCTTGAGGGATACTCAGAGAAGCTCTACAAGGCCATGAAGGGCTTCGGCACAGACGAGGCTGCAGTCTACAGCGTCCTTGAGGGCGTCAACACGCCTGCTGAGTGGAACTACGTCAAGCGCGAGTTCGCTGAGAACTACCCCAAATTCCACAAAGGTGACGTCATCGTCGCACTCAAGGACGAGCTGAACAAGAAGGAGGAGGCCCGTTGCACCGAAATGATGCAGGCAAAGGGAATCCGTCTCTTCGACTGATAAGCATACACAAGAGAGAGGAGAAAAAGAGGAAAAACGAAAGTGACAAAAAAAATATACAAAAAAACAAATTGAGAAAAAAAAAAGCCGAAAAGGGGCAAAATGAATTGCGATGTCCAAAAGAACCCCCTTCTCCTTCTCCGATGCAACAACAATTTTTCAAAAAAAAAAGAATGGGCATCACATACAGGGGGGGCGACCACTCTACGAATTTTTCCCCCCTTTCTCCCCAGCATAAAAAAAGCACAAAAAAAAAAAAGCAAAAAAAAAAAAAAAAAAGAAACGTTTCAGATAGGCAGCACAGATCGCCGGCTCTTCTTTGGGTCAGGTATTGAATAACTATTACTGTCGTACACCAAGCCATCCCCTCACCCAAGTTTTTTTTTGTACCTGTACTCACCCCAACCGACAATATGCGTCTTTGAACAAGCAACACACAGAACAGTAGGCTAATCTGCACGGAAGTCAGCCAGACTGTGGCGGGGGTCCAACATCCCTCACAGGAAATTTGACTTCTAGTTTCTTCTTTTTCTCTTCAGTCCTACTGTTCACCTCCCCCCTAGTGCTTGCTTGTTTGTTGTGGACAAACAGCGATAACGATAGTTCTCCGTGGAACGACAACGTGTGTGCCTCACCCTCACCGAAAGCACATCAAAAGACGTTTCATGTCCACTCTTTACTCGTTATGTTCTCGCACACTTGCCACGAAACGCATTCCCAGTTTATTTTTTTTCCACTCTTTTTCTTTGCTTTTCTACAGTTACGCCCCCCCCAAGCCCTCCAAAGAGGTTATACAAACGCAAAAAAAAGCACCTTTCCCCCAAAAAATAAATCTTGCTGTTTCCTCACCCCATCCTTTTGTAGTTTGATGCGTTGACGCTTCCATACACACTATCTCACACCTATAGGGCGGTGTTGCAGATCACAGTGGGGAGACAAATGATGTTACACTTTCCCCCGCTCACAAAGTAAAATATTTGCTAAAAAAAAACGCACACTGTGAACAGGGGGGGTTTCGTTGTGTTCTATAGATAAAAAAATGAGTGATGAGGCCTCTGTTCTGAAGCAGTTGAGCTACGATTTGGAGAACCAGGTGGAGTTGCTTGACATGGAACTTGAAACTGCAAAGGAACGCATCCGCGAGCTTACCCTCGAGAAGTCCGAGATCCGCAACACTTTAGAAGACACGCAGGCAGAGCGCGACCTCATCCAGAAGGAGCTCAGCCGAATCTACGGCAGAGAAATCACCTCCGACGGACTTCTTGAAGCTCTCAAAGCCATCGAGAAGAAGTAGACACGGTGCAGGTAAAGGGGAGCTGTGTTGTGTTCATGAGTTCTGATGGGCGCTGTGCAGGATACAGTCAGAGAGGGTGGGGAGGGGAGGGTGGGGAGGGGGCATCGCCGTTTTTCCGAAACGTCGCAGATGCAAACCAAAAAAAAAAGTAATTAGTGGAGCAGATCCTCTGTCACTATTGTGACCAAGTTTTCAAAAAAAAAAGTAAGGGGTAGTTTGTTAGGGGTTGTCCACATGAAGTAAGGATTGCTGCTACCCTAGCGGGTGGGTCACTGTGCACCCCCCTTTGTAGATTGTTGGGTGACAGTCCACCTGGTGAGCCCTATCTTTTCAAATGGGGATGTCTTTGCACCCCAGTGGGTGTTGCGTTTTAGTCAGCGTTGTGCCTGAACCCCACCCACCTACATCACCCAGGCACACAAATGGAATACATGAACATCCCTCACGATGTGCCCACGTCGTGCAGGTACGAGACGCTCTCCTCAAGTGGCGATGCTGTGTGCGTATCCTGGGTGGACCCTTCGCACGCAGGCGTGTTGAACACCATTGCAGCTGCAGCGCAGCGGGCACGCGGACTGGCGACAGTGCTGGAGGTGAGCGACACGTCGTCGCCCTCCCTCACCGTCGTCACCTCAGCACCAGGCAGCTCTATAGCCGACACCGTCACGCAACGTCTTGCAGTGGATACGGCGTTCGATTATGACACGCTGTGGGCATTTCTTGTCCAGGGGCTAGGTGCGTTGGAAGCGTTGCACTCGCTTGACGTTGTTCACGGTGATGTGTCCGCATCGGCACGCATCGACACAGAGGGGGGGACGATGACCTTGGGTCTTCCGCTGCTAGGACGTCCTGCAGCAGCGAAGTACGCACCGCCGGAGATAGTGGGGGGCAGTGTGGCGGGGGATGTGTACGAGCTGGGGTGTACTTTGCTGGAGGTTGTGCACCTGAGGGACGCAAGGCAGGCACGCCTGCTGCAGGGTGGTGGAAGTGGTAATGGTGGTAGTGGCGGTGCTGCCGACGTCGAGCTGGCCTTCCTTCTCGAGAAGATGACCGAGCAGGACCCAGTCCGCAGACCCACCCTGCAACAGATCTTTGCGTATGCACCAGTGAGGTCGCGTGTCGTGCCCTCGCAGACACCACCCAAGACAGAAACATTGCAACACCAGCTCGACGCACAACAGACAGAGCTAGAAGCGTTGAGAGCCCAGGTAGCAGACGCAGAGCGGCACGAAGCGACTGTGGTGATGCTGAAGGGCCAGCTGCAGCTGCAGGAGTTGGAATTGCAGAAGCTGAGAGGCGAGGGTGTTGAGGTCCTGCGGAAGCAGCTGTACTCACAAGAGGTGGAGCTGGAGAAGCTGAGGACAGAGGCATCCGATGTGGACAGACGTGAGGAGGCAGTGGCCAAGCGTGAGGCCGTGTGTGAGGACGACGCTGCCAGGCTAGCCGTGCGCGAGGCTAAGGTCACTGCGTTCCTTGCACTCTACGAGATGACCTCGGAGCAGCTGCACCGCATCCCGACCTGCGTGGAGCAGCAGCAGCTGTTTGCGGACTACTACCAGCTGGGGAGGGATGCCAGCACTACCGGCACTGCAAACACTACCAGCACCACCACCACCACCACCGCCGAAGAGCACGCACCCCACCACACCATACCGGCGACACAAGAACGGGAGAGAAGCTGTTCGCGCGAGCTCAGCTTCTCTGATGTGCACAGCAACGGTGAAGAGGAGGGAGCGCACGAAACGTCATCCTCGACACACACGACGCAGACGCAGGCAGGCTCACACCACGACGCAAGCTTCACGCTCATCCGCCCAGGCACCATGCCGTCACCGATACGTCCCGACACACCGGAGCCGCTTCCGAGCACACCCGAAGTGCTGTCTGCGGCCCCCGTTCTGTGCGAGGTGGTGCACGAAGGCGAGCTTGTCAGCGCAGACTACAGCGAGGCACGCTCGGAGAACACCCTGCTGCAGCCGTTCGACACACCCACAACAACGACGTACGAGGGGCGTGCGAACGAGTCCCGCGTAGAAGAGATCACCATCGAAGAGCACGACAGCAGCGGCACACATGAGTCCCCAAGCACACCCCCGAGCCGTCCTGCAGAGGCGCCGCCATCGGTGACACCACCTCGCACGCATGAGGACTTCATTGCATGGCATCTGTCGCGGTCTCCCGAGAAGTACCTTACCCCGCGGGATGACAGGTCGACGCCACTGCAGAAGTGCAGGCTGGACCCTTCGGGGCATGTGGTGAAGCCGTGGCAGCAGCGCTCTATTCAGGACTCTCTCCAGCACAGCCGGGCTGTGCTGGAGGATATGGCGCAGCGCAACCGTGCGAACAGCAAGGACAGCAGGCGGCGCACGCGGGACTACCTTTTGAAGCGCTCACGCGAGATGCTCGCACATGCGGACGAATCTCTAGCAGCGAGCACACCGCGACACACCCAGCAGCACTCCGCAAGCGCAACACCTACGACACACTCCCCATCCCCAGACTTCCGACGCAGGAGAAGCATGTCACCCCCGCCCACGGAGGACGAAGGCGAGCCCAGTGGCACAGCCGACACCTCTGAGGCATCCAAGATCACTGTCGTGGGCCCCTCCCCAACACGGCTGTACTCCCGCAGGCAGCTTGCGTCAGCAGAGGTGAAGGGCAGGGCAGGGAGAGGTGGCGACGGCGGTAGCGGTGAGGAGTCCCCACAAGCACTGCTCAGACGCCTCCGTGTGGAGAGAATGGGGCTCTCGCAGATGGGGACGGTGGCGTAGGTGGAGGGGAAGGGGTGTTTTTTTCTGAAAATTTGGGGGTTTTTTTTGCGTCTTTCAACTGGGAGGAGATGAGAGGGTAATATGATCACGCTTCTCTACAAAAAAAAAAAAAAAACTGTCTTGTGTTTTCTCTCGACGCAAATTATCGTTAAATACGTTGTTCTTCAACAACAGATGGAAAAGTAGTTTTTTTCTAACAGCCACATTCTTTAGGCTGTCTTAGTATTTCTGACAGTCAGTTTTAACCCCCCCCAGTGTTCCCGCCTCATTACCGCCCATTTACTAACTCATAGTTGCGTGTTCACAAGAGGCTTGCATCTTTCTCGTTCCCTCCAACCCTTTAAGTATCCCGCACCTTGGCCTACAACGCAACACACGCAAATAGGGTGACGACATACTGAACAGCTCTCTGTGGCCGTCTCTGGCAGTAGACAGCAAAATATCAAACCCAGCGTGTTTCCAACACGATAACGACAGTGGAACAAAATATGTGTGTGCATCAGAGAGACACAGCCATCTTACACATTTTCTCCCCCTTTTTTCTGGGTGTTGTTTCACAACACCCCCACTCCCTTACCCTCCATTAGATTAGACAAAGGCCCATCCTCCTCATCCTTCCCTTTTCACCATCCCTCCTGCCCAACTTTTTTCATTATTTTCTCGCAAAAAAAAACCCCCGCAGAACAACACACATTCCCTCTATCCTTCTAAGAAACGTTCCCCCTCTCCCTTCTTTTCCTCTCTTTTCCCACTCCGATGATATGAACGCCCAGCAGCCCTTGGGGGCACATCCACATCCACACCATAGTGCTTTTGGCAGTACCCACTCCGCTGGCGGCACCTTGGTGAGATATGTACCACACTGCACACATCTTGACCTCGCCATCTTCACAGACGTCTGCAAACGCGCTGAAGGCATATGTGGTCTCCTGCTCCCTTCGAACGCACGCTTGGTGGACGGTGAACTTCAAATATTCTATTCGCAAATCGCACAACCTCTTACGGCACCTGCCTCTGAAGCTGCAGCGGCATTGATTATACAACAGGTGGCAGGGATTGTATCGCAGCTTCATGCGAGAGGTCTGGTGCATGGCCATCTTAAACGATCTAATGTTATGCTTTTTGAAGGGCGTATTGTGTTGACTGACTTTGGGTTGAGTGCGATGGAGGCTGGGGGTGGGTGGCAGAGGGGGGGGAAGGGGCGTGCTGTTGTGTCCCCGTATGCGTTGCCCCCTGAGGTCCTGCAGGTGGATGCGGAGCCTGCGTGTGTGCTAGCAGAGACGACAGATCTGTGGGGGCTAGGGTTTATTGCTGCAGAGACGCTTGCAGGGGGTGCAGGAAGTTTGCCGCATCAACGGCATGTACCAGGGGTGGCGTTGCGTCTGCTTCGTGAGCATACGCCGCTGGACGTGGCAGTTCTCTTCGCAGACTGCAGTAAGGATCTGCAGGACTTTCTTGCGTCCTGTCTCAACAAGGACCCCTCGCAGCGCACGCCGTTGTCGCAGATGGTGCTGCCAGCGTTGCGTCCTGAGGTGGGCGAGAACAGTGATGTGCCGTTGTCCCTGATGGGGATCATCCTGCCCGCCCTGGAAGGTGCCGGTGCACCAGAGGCTTTGGTGAGGGAGATGAAGCGGACAGTGCACAGCATCGACCGTGAATGGGCACATTATCTGCCGTGTCTTGTGGCGGAGATATCGGAGGCAGCGGAAATGTACATCCCAGCAGCAGTGGAGGGGAGCACCTCGGTGGAAGGGGTGCGGAACTATCTGATCGGGAAGTACACTTATAAATGCGCGATTGCGGAAGGCGCGCAGAAGTAGAGGGAGAAGAGAGCAAAGTAGACCAATTATTTTGGCAAAAGGGGCGGGGGGGAGGAGGGTGGGTATATTTCTCCAGATGCAACTGCAGTGGATGCCTCGAGGCTGTCTTTATCTTCTTTTTCAAGGCACCCCTCTTTGCTTTGCACATTCTTTCATTTGCCTCGTCTCCCACACAATATGACACCTCAGATAAGAAAAAAACGTTCATAATGGCTGCACGATGCCTGTGTGCGGCGTTGCTGGTCGCCAGCAGCAACGCCTTTGACAGCCCCATCCCCGAGGAGGTGGCTGGGATCTACACCGAAACAGCGCTCGCGATGCTTGATTTTGGTATCATCTCTGCAGACAACGCAGATGCGTACACCGCTCTCGTGGCAGAGTCTGGGGTGAAGATCCTGGAAACATTCTCCAAGAACTCAAGCTACTTTCCCCTCATCGACGGTGTGCACAGGGTTGAGAACAAGCGTGACCTGCGCCGCATGATCAAAAACGCGGCAAAGAACGGCCAAAAGATCCGTGTTGCTGGGTCACAGCACTCTGCACCACAGGCAGTCTTTGGGGAAGAGACAGAGGATGTTGTGAAGGTGAAGCTCGCCGGGAAATTCCGTGACATCAAGGTCCTGGAGCAGACCGACGACTTCCTGAGAATCAGAGTCGGTGCCGGGGCGAACCTCGGTGTGGACCCTTTCGAGCCAGAGTCGACGGTTGCGAACGCTGTTGCACACACAGTGGAATCCTTGGGCTTTGCCTTCCCCATGGTGGGCGGTGTGATGGAGCAGACTATTGGAGGGTTCCTCATGACGTCCACCCACGGAAACACTGTGCACCACGGTGTGGCAGACCAGATTGAGTCTTTCCGCTTCATGGACGGCAAGGGGCGTACACGCAACGCACGCTGTGGCACCGCTCTCTTCAACGCTGCTGGTGTGTCTATGGGTCTCTACGGTGTGCTGTACGAGGTGACTTTCAAGCTCTCGCGCAAATCCTTCAACATCCAGGGCACAGACAGCGGCGTCAACTACGGGGAGTCTTTGGTCAACTCCTCTGCAAGCCTCAAGGACGCTATCTATGAGAACGAGTACTTCCGTGCGTTCTGGTGGCCGGCAGCCGACCGCGTTCAACAGAACTACGCCAACGCTGTCCCCGCAGACACCCCAATTGTCCCCTTCAAACCCGAGTTCGACAGATACTTCGATCTGACGGCGGGTGCCATTCTCTGGTACGTTAGCGATACCTTCGCCGTTCCAGAGGAGGCAGCTGTCCTTAAGGCGCAAATGGAGTATGCCTCCAGCTTCCTTGTGGGGGAGGCAGTTCCGCTGCATCAGGATGACTACACAGAGAGGTGGAACATTGGGATTCCCTTGGACGACGTGACGATGGAGGAGCAGCTGAACAAGGGGAGCAACCCTGAGCGCCAGATTTTGAGGCTGCAGTTCACGGAGATGTGGGTCGACCTGGAGCACGCTGATGCGTTCTACGAGAAGGTGACGCAGATGATTGCGGGCATGAGCGCTATGGAGCGCGGCAACTTCGGCATGGAGTGGTACTCTGCGAAGGCGTCGCCCTTCTGGATGTCCCCCTCCTACGGACACGACGTCCTGCGTCTGGACTTCCTCTACTGGGAGCACAACCACCACGAGACCATCCGCGAGTTCTACGGACGCTTCTGGGCAGAGCTGATCGAATTCCCCTCCCTCCGCCTCCACTGGGGGAAGTGGCAGCCGCACGCAGGTGAGACCTTCGGCTCTGTGACCATGGGAGCCGATTTCATGTCCCAGAGATACCCAAAATACGCATCCTGGAAGCTGTACCGTAAGCTGATGGACCCCGACCAGGTCTTCGTGACGAACTACTGGAAGACGCAGATGGGGCTGTGATAAAACAAAACGGGGGAGGGGAAGATTCAAGAAATATAAGTGCTCTTCAAGTTAAAACCTCCCTGCTCTCAAGGTCAGGATATTATTCTGGTGAGAAGAAAAAAAAACCCCCCAAAGCAAAACAAAACAAAACAAAACAAATACAACCGATCAGCCGCGCAAACGAGAGAAAAAAAAAAATTCCCTCCCCACCTCTCGTCATCATTCCTTATCATTAGAGCAACAACGAAGCGGATTTTTTTTCCAGACAACATGTTGCAACATGCAAATATTTTGCTCTGATTTTTTAGAAACCTTTGTATCCGCAAAATACACTGGAGACAGGGCTCGTGTGAGAGAGGGCTATTCAAAGTCGAAAAACCGGCCACGGCCCAGACACACTGAGTTCCACCCCTCCCACCTTCCCTCTCCGGACAATATGTCTCGGTGTGGATAAAAAATGCGAAGGCTGTTTTATAAAGACCTGATGGCGAAAGAAGAAGCCACTCAACAGCAAAGATGTTGCTTGGAACCCCCTCCCCTCCCCTCCTCTTCCCACCCGCCATTTCCCATATCTCCCACCCCACCCCCCCTTGCTGAACTTACTTCAGCAACGTTGAGGTTTCCAACCTGATAATTTAAGGTCGGGAAGTCACAGATTGCTTCGCTTCGTGGGTACGAAACACAGCTTTGTGTGGAGACCACAAGATTGCTCGTATTTTTTTTTTCCTTCAAAAAATCCCCCGGTCTAACTTAACCCGTGGGCTTGTTGGCAACACAAAAAAAACTGCAGGTACAAGTCTGTTGGTTATTGCGCACAGTGGTCACGATGTATATTTTCCATAATACGATATTATAGGATTCCCGATAGACAATGTCGATGACCGCACAACGTGTGTTGCGATCTCCGTCTTTTTATTTTATTTTTATTTTTATTGATTTTTTGCATAAAATCACTCGTTTTTGAACGTCCTGATGTGCTTTCTCTTTGGAAAGTACAATTATGAAATTGGTTTTTGCACAAAATCTCCGAACATCTTTTATTCCCCCCTTGCCATGAACAAGACAACATAGGCTCTGTGGTGGCGCGAAAGTGTCCCGAGGTCTTTCTCAAGATACAATACACGACGTACTAGTCATGGCTCTTTTGGTTTTTAACCCCCCCTCCCTTTTCCCCCACGCGTGTAGTCTTGAAGTGGAACCATGGTGTAACCATTTTTCTTTCTCCTTCTCTCTTTCCAGCCTTCTCGATGTTTCACTTTTTCGTTTGAGCGATGTTTTTGTTTTCCTTTGTGCGTATCATATGAACAACAAACAAACAAAAAAAGCGTCTGCCCCGCCCTTGTTAGTTCACCTCTCGGAAACCCCCAATTTGGGGTGTTTTTTAGGTTATGCATGTGTTGCATGCTTTTGGTGGTTATAAAGTTTTGTGTAGAAAAAAGGCAGTGTGCTTGACGTTTGATGGTCAAAAGTGCAAAATTCGTTCGGCAATTTGATGAAAAATCGCCCGATATCAAACCCCACACATCCACAAACACACTCCCCCCACAAAAAAATTAAGGTTTCGCAAGCATCCCCCTCCCTCTCCCCTCCCCCCTCTCCCCCCCCCTCCCCCCTCCCCCCTCTCCCCCCTCTCCCCTTACTATGCCCGCTACAGTGTCACGGTACAACGTTGCTGCGGGGAATGCATTGGGTCCTGTCACTGCACAGGCGGCTATTGTACGGGAGAGGACACATTTGCAGCAGCACGTGACACATGGTGCAGGGCACCACACGGGGCAGTATGCGCGGGGTGGTGGTTACCGTGGTAGCAGTGCGTCTGGCCACAGCCACGCTGCACAGATGCACGCACCACAGCAGCACAGCAGCGCAGTGCGCAAACAACCCAACTACGTGCTGCAGGCAGGCCCGTCCCCAAGCGTGCCCATCACCCACACTGCACACACACCCTTCGCACATCCCGCCTACGCAGGGCATGCGAGCCACGCGCCTGCAGAGCGTGACAGTGATGCAGACATGCGACGGCGTCTCGCCGACGCGCTTGCAGAGAACGACCAGCTCAAGAAGGCGCAGACAGGTAGCCAACACCCCCCTCCCCCCTTCCCTTCCCACAGATTGACAGGGCTTTTGTATTTCAAGTCAAATTGATTTAAAGTCTAAAGGATTGTGAGGAATCGACTCATCTTACTGTTGTTTGCAGTTTCGCTGTTCGCAACTAAGTATCACGCGGGGGTTTGATAACCCAGCGTGTCGGTGTCTGCGTCCCAGAGACATTTGTGCAGTATCAACTTCACTTTGTTTTAGGGCGAAGGGCTAGCACCTCTATTATTACTCAAACAATCCACCACAGCGATGTCGCTCCAGCAGAAGATGCTCGTCTCCGCCCACACGGACCGTCTGCGCAGGGCAGAGGAAAGCATCCAGACCCTCGCGTCTGCGAACAACTGGAAGGCTGGCTGCATTGTGCGTCTGGAGCGCGAGGTTGCGTCGCTGCGGAGTGGCGAGGCGCTGTGCACGCTGAACCTGCCGTCGCACACCACCGGGCTTGGAGTGGTGCGGGCGTGCGCCTTCCGCGCTGTGTCCCCTGTTGCTCCGACCGACGACGACGATGCTGATTCCCTTGGGATGGTCAAAGCCTTGGCAGAGGACCTCTCTGCTGCAACACGTCGTGCAGATGCCCTTGAGGCTGCTCTAATGGCCACGAGACGGCGCACCACCCGAGGGGTTGAGGTGGGTGGTGGTGGTGGTAGTGGTGCAGGCCCCATCACCATCCCCGCAGCAGAGTGCAAAAGCAAAAGCAACCACAGCATGCCTGTTGTTCCTATGGTCGCGCCAACTGCTGTTGTCGCTGTGGCCCGTCCCGTGCAGCGTGCCAAGGGGCGTTCCAAGTCTGCTGCCGCATCACTCCGAAACCCACGCAACTATTCAGACAGTGAAACCAGTGGAACGCGAAGGAGAACAGCCTCGTTAAGAAGGTTCGCTGAGGAATGAGCGGAAGTTTTTTTTTTTGATGACGGACAAAAAACAATGGAAGTCGGGGGTATCATCGTTATTCAGAATGTTAACCACGAAATGAATGTAGGACTGCAGGTTGGGGTCCACCCCGGTACACCGGTCATTGTACCAAGGTACACTGTCACGAGAGGCTTTTTTTGTATTTCAAGTCAACATTTTTTTCAGGAGAGAACCTGCTCTCGGGGTGTTCTCCATTCACATCTTTATATCAATTTGTCTTTCCTCTTTTTGTTATGGCAAATTCCTTTGTCAAGAAAAAGAGATTTTTTTTTTTCCATCTGCCTCGTTTCCTTATGTTTGTTGACACAAATATACTGGAAAAAAAGGATAAAAGCAAATTATTAATTTGGACACTTTCCCCCCTCCCCACTAAAGTGACGGAGCACGAAGAGGCTCTCATTTTATAAACCTTTTCCCCCTTTTCTCTCTATTCTACAATGCACCCGAGAGACGTATTCACGTATCGATTGACAATTTTAAGAGTTTGTCCAAAAAAAAATGACTGTGTTTCTTTTTTTCTAATAAAATCACACTAATCTTAATTGCCCCCATCCACCCTCCTCCCCTCTCACTTCATACTCTACAAAAAGAAAAGGTTTGCGGAATTAGTGGAGTTCATCCTCGGGTGTCTACACTAATACAACCAAGCTTTCAAAAAAAAGGAAAAAAAAGTTTTAAAAAAAAAACCTTACCATGGGGTGGCGACAAGGGGGGTCGGAACTGGGCAGTCACGAAAAATCACGAAAAATCACAAAGAATCATTTTTCTTCTTTGTGATTCTTTGCGACAGGTCGTGATTTTTTGTGATTTTTTTGCGATTTTTTGCGATTTTTTGCGATTTTTTGCGATTTTTTGTGATTTTTTGTGATCTTTTGTGATTTTTTGTGATCTTTTGTGATTTTTTGTGATCGGCATATTTTGAGATGAGCTTTTTTTTGTCCCACTCTGGTACTGTACTGTGTACTGTACTGTGTATACTGTGTATACTGCGGAAATTGACCAAAAACGAGAACTTGTCCATTTCGGCAAATTGACCCCACCACTGGCCGGACGGATTCCGGAAATGCAAATGCCGGCGTTTAAAAATTTCACCAATGAAAACAAAACAAAAATTTCCAACAACAAACAACACATGAATGCCCCCCAAAACGGCATGACATCTGGTAGAAACACGGTAGGGAATCGGTTATGCAGCCACGCCGAAAAAGTTCAATTTTAAGCGAAACTTACACATACTTACGCAGAACTGAGAACAACTGAGCACAATTCCACCTCAATTACAGCACAATTGCAGCAGCCCAAAACGGTACACTTTTGTGATTTTTTGTGATTTTTTGTGATTTTTCGTGATTTTTCGTGATTTTTTGTGATTTTTTGTGATTTTTTGTGATCGAGATAATTTGAAAATATTTTTTGTGAATATTTTTTTCCACACCCCCCCTGTAGCCACCCCATACCAGTTCTGCACCTTGGAAGGTTATCTGAGAAGGTTCCCAAGCTCCGCACTGATGGAAGTGAAGTCAGCACGGTGATATTATTGGTAATTGCAACCCAAAGGAGTCTGGGGATCTCCTTACCACCCCTTTTAAAAAGGTGGCTAAGCGCGAGAGGCTGGGGTACATCTTATAAACCTTTTTTGCTTTTGTTTTGTTTTTGTATTCTTTTTTTTTGTGTGTGTTGTGGAAAACCAATCACACAAAAAAGAAAAACGAGGAGCTTCTACATGTGGAAGAAGAGACACCTTCCGGTGACAACTTTCCATACATTTTGTTTTCCATCTTGCTTTTAAAAAAACGTATTCTGAATCAACATCAGCACGGTGATGAAACAGAATACATTTTTAACCCTTTTACCTTTCCACTTAATGAACCTACGAGAGATGCAAAAAGAAGAAGAAAAAAATAAATGCAGTTCACTTACGTGAAGCCCTGCAGCCGCATCTCTCAACTCTGTCAAAGTTGAAAAAAAACAAATGTATATACATAGCGCTCTAATTAGAGTATTAGGGTATAATTAGAGTCTGGGATTTTGGGCCAAGTCAGTTAGAGTCCAGTTAGAGTATAATTAGAGTCGCTTTTCTTCAATTAGACTATAATTAGAGTGCAGTTAGAGCATAATTAGACTCTAACTACACTCTAATTATAGTCTAACTAGAGTAAAACAACAGGCTTCTTGTAGGTGCAAACGCCGTAAGGAACCGGTTCCCATAAGGTTCCTCTGTAGGACCCAGGTGCCCAGATACCCACATAGCTGAAAATAAGACTTGGGGAACCGAGTTCTCAGCCGGACTGGGACACAATATGTGAAGGCGCTGTGGTCCGCCTGAAAGCGGGTCGGGGACCCGGTCGCGGGAGGGTGGGGGCCTAGTCCTAGTCCTACTGTACCTAGTACCCAGTACCGGGACTCGGGACCCGGCTTATTCTCAGCTATGGGTACCCAGGTACTCAGACCCGCGCAGTGGCACATGCCCTCAAGTGTGAGTGCCCCATACATTAGGGAATGCGATGCAAAAACTCTATGTGCACCTTCTGCAAAATTTACCCTGTCTTCGTGCACCTTCGGTGCAACGCCGCAGACAGGCCAAGCAGCGTTGGACTCAGAGGAATGCCTGCTGTGCAGGTATCAAACATGAGAAACTCCCAGCAACAAGGGGCGCCTTTTGGCGGGCATTATTGAAGGTGTTTGGGGTGCAAAATTTTCTAAAAATGTTGATGCGCGGGTACAGAAGTGGTGTCTTGTTCTTTCATCTGTAGGAATGTAAATGTCAATCGAATTTAACTACCACTAAGGGGTCGAAGGGGTAATCCCAGTATCAAAGGCTGTGTTGACGGGAAATCTATCGCGAGCATACGTTCATTTCAGCCGAAGAAATACTACTTATGAACCCAGGAGAGATCCAAGCCTCGCGTTGAACAACTACCCGCGATCGACAATACCAAAGAGAATTCATAACAAAACAACACCCTGCCCCATACACACTAAATAGCCATGCTTCAAGTGCATGCCCCTGGGCCAAAATTCCTGTGCTAAAAAGGCGACAAGACCATCCACAAGGAGTGTGAATTGTGCACTGGTTTTCTGGGGGAACAAACAATATTTTCTTGTGTCTGGTTCTCTGCAAGCAGAGAACAGACTTTCTGGATTACAAAGTCAAACTTCTTGCACTAGCTATGCTTCCTGGGTTAATGGCTATAGCATTGATTGATGTGCCCCTCTTTATTGACCCTCTTATAAGACTCTAATTAGAGTCCAGTTAGAGTATTAGAGTTCAGTTAGAGTTTTAAAGACTCTAATTATACTCGAACTGCCGACTCTAATTATCTAGTTAGAGTCTAATTGGAGCGCTATGTATAAATGTAACATGTTTTTTAGACATCAGCCAAAAATCTGCTTCTGAAAGCGGGGAATTGAAATGAGTTAAATGTGTCGTAGGCTCAAAAAAGATGCATCTGTGGTTGAGTAAGTAAAGGATACCCAGAAGTATACTCCTTAGCGATTTTGGCTGATGTATAAAAAATGTCCCAAAAAAAAATCAAAAAAAAAAAAAAAATCGACATCGTTCCCATAAAACCCATTCCTCTCCTCTCTCTCTCCCCATCCCTTTCTCAGAAGGAAGTATGTTGTCCGGAAGAGTACATCACATTTTTTTCTTTCATGGAGTTTTTTTTTTTTCTGTTCTTCCCGAAAATTGAACGCATGAATTCATTGATCTTCTTCTATTAGTTTGCTTTTTATTTGAGATGAAAGTTTAGGTGACTATAAAACGAGAGGCTTAGAGTCGTCACAAACCTTTTTTTTTTTTCTCTCCCTTTTTGTGTCCCATGGCATTATTCACTTTTTTTTAGCGTACACTGTCTGCGAGAGGGCTTTGTATTTCAAGACTTTTTCTTTCTGTTCTGACACCCTCAGGATTCCTTTCCCCCCCATCCCCTTATTAACAGCGTTGTTTACCCATACCCACCTCAGTTTGCTTTGTCCAACGCGAACAGCAGTGGTGACATCAATAAAACCATCTCTCCACTTCCCCTGTTTTAACGTATCTCAGAAAGCTTTTTTCGAGAGGAGAGCGGTCAAACGACCCTTCATGAGATGACGTGAAGAGACGATGCGAAGCTTTTGTAGTTCAATTAGCGTGGTTGAAGGGAGGGTGTGATAAAGTGTGATACGACGTGGTCCAGGACCAATCTCACTTCTAATATAGTGACAAGTGAAATGACAAGCGAAATTCATGACAAGTGATTTCCATGTCATTTCACTTGTCAGGTGCCTCTGGACCACGTCGTGTAAAGTGCTATTCTGTGCTATTTAGGGGTCGTCGGCCACACCATCAATTTCAAGTAGAGGATGTCTTCAATGATCCCCTGTTCATCTGTCTGATGAGTGGAAGCGGGAGTAGAACATATCAGATGCAAACGAAATGGATGTAGGGGTCCACTCCCCCCGGGACATCGGCCATACCAAGGCAACACTGTTCACGAGAGGGCGTGGATTTCAACCTTTCCCCCCCTTGCAAACTCCCTCGAATTGCCTCCCATCACTACATCCCAGCAACTTCCCCCTTATTATCTATGCGATGAGCTCTTTTGACCTAACGTCGTGGCTGGCCGGCGCAGGCCTGGAGCGTCTTGAAGGTGCCCTGCGCAGCAATGAGGTGTTGTCGGCGGATGACCTGTTTGGGCTTTCTGAGGCAGACATACGCGAGCTTGCACCGGTGATGGGGGTGCGCAATCGTTTTATGCGTGCGATAGCTGCATTGCGGGACGTAGAGGGTGCAGGTGGGGTGTCCGCACCGCAGGGTGTGAGTACAGGGAAGACCATTGTGTTCTCGAAGGCGCCGCCGACCCCAGCACGCACACCAGGCACACCGCGTACACCTACAGCGAAACGAGGTGCGAGACGTACCTCGAGGCCTGCCGAGCGGTCCGTCTACACAGCAGAGCCGCGGCAGCTGGTGTTGCGTCGTACAGTGTCGCCGGGTCCGACTGGGTTGGGTGTGGGTGGTGGTGGTGGTGGTGGTGTGGGTGTCAGCGGACGTGCCAGCTTCGGTGTTGACAACAGCTATATAGCAGAGCGCCGCCGTCGTGAGGCAGAGCGCACGGAGCTGCGCAAGCAGACGCTTGTACAGGAGCGGGAGCGGTGGCTGCAACTGCTGCAGTATGGTGTTTATCCCCCCCTTCTCTTTAAAAATGCTGTGACGCTGCGTTGCCCAGAGCGTATTTCAGTCAACATTTTTTGAAAATAAAACAACAACAACAGACGCACTGTGAGCCGGCAGCACGTCGACTGCACAACAGAGCGGAAGCGCAAGGAGGCTGCGAAGCAGGAGGAGGCGCGCAGACGGAGTCTCTCACGCAGCCTCTCGTACAGCAAGCAGCAGCGGCAGCAGTCTGCCTCGGGGCGGAGGTATGGCGTATTCCCACCCGCCCGGGGGGCGCGACTTCCCTTTTCGAGGGCGACCAGTATCTCAAAAAATATTTTTTCGGAGACAATGACTCTTATCTGAAGAAGGTTTTTTAGTAATTCTCTCGTGTTCCTCACTCCTCCCCTCACGATATCAATACCTTAGACCTTTGGTCTGGGAGGAGTTTTGGGGTTCTTCTCTGTCTCCACCTTGATCGCCGCGTCCTCTTAGCGACCGTACCCTGTACCATCTGTTGTCAACAGAGAATTTTTTCTTCGATAGCTTCGAGAGCGTAGGCCCAAGCCAAGGGATCAGAGTCCGAATCGAAATGTTCATCACTAATGCAAGTTCATTAGTCTCGCAGAGGAACGCGTTGCGCATGAAATGCATTAGTACAAACGCTCTGGTTCCGCGGTAAAGATTGATCGGTGTCTCACTCGCACTCGCTATCTTCTGCTCGTTTTGAGTGGCAATCGCTTTCCTCCATGCCCCTTCTGCAGCCACGTCGCATGGGTTGTCCATAAAAATAAAAAAGGACACAAAGTGGATGACGATGCCGATGTCCACACGGTCACTTCTATAGCTTGCCCCCTTGTCTCCCCAACCTGTTCAGAGCAATATGTCCGCCGGCCTGTTGTTTCCGAGGATCAATCCGTTGTGTTCTAGCATGGCATCAACCCTGCCTCATTGGCCGTAATCACGTACTGAGTTATGTTTTTTGTCTCAGTATGTGATGCTCCAATCTGCAGGCGAAGATGTGGTCCCAGGAGTGCCTATGGGCTGGTTGCATTGCCTGCGTGAAACACCCTCCGTATATGGGAGCTGCTTGGAGAAGTTAGAGAAGCGTGCATCCAACAAGAGTGATGTCATGTCTATATACGAGAATGTTCACTTTCTCCAGTATCCCTGCAGACAGGTCACGTTGTCGTAGGGGACGGCTGGCTGTTCCTTGGGGTCAATCCGCGCTCTTTCAGCCACCCTTCGTTGTGTTCTCGGGTTTGGATCGTCAACAACCCTCACAGCATGCCACTTTTGTTTTAATCCCTTTTTGCTTCACCAAAACCTCGACAGACCTGATAGAAAGCGAGCACCCTCTGACGGAGAGCTGCGGTCGGCTTTGTACAACGATATTGCGTGCGCGTATGAATCCTTTGCGGATCCGCAGTCGGTCGTGCTGGGATCGCCACAGCGGCGGCGTGTGTGGAGCAGGGACAACGAGCCTGTCCTCTTCAACCCACCGATGCTCAGCCCTGGGGGTGCCGTCTTTGATGAATGCTCGCCGTCGCCGCCTCCACCGCCAGGCTCGCCCAGCCCGCTGCAGGCGTCGCCAGGGACGTTCTTCTACCGAGCAGGCAGCATCCCACCCCCGCAGATGCCCACCCTGCATGACGACGGTGCTGTGTCCCCTGACGTCTATGCTGCCGCACCACAGCACGCAGCCTCGCCTGAACACCAAGTCATGCCGGTATGTGTGATGGGCGTTGTGTGGGTGACAGCGTTAGAGTGGTGACCTATGTCTTGGTTTTCAGTGTTTGTCTTTCAGGGTTATTTTTATTTGTTTTCCCAATCACGCCACCCGCAGGACTCTGAAGAGCACCGTTCTCGCCTGCTGTCGTTAATTGAAGACCAAAAGCAGCAGAGGTACCGTCATTGGTATGTGTCGGGTTTGGGTGATGATGTATCTACACATGCACCACACAACAGGGTCGGCAGCGATGACTCAGTGAGCTTCAAGTAAAAAGGGCAGTGTCGGCGACGCAGAGCACACATAGCTAGAGCGGCTCTGCCAGCCACCACCTCCACCCCCGTTGTCTCAGCCATTCTGTAGTGAATGGCTTTTCCTTTAGAAAGTTGTCACTTATTATTTCCTTCAAGCCCCAGCAATATGATACCACACACAGGGTGCTGGTGGTTTTTGCTTTTCAATCCAGCCTTGGCCAGAACACTTTCTGTACACTGTGGACTCAGTTCAACGCAGAGCGAGCTACGTTTAGATGGGGAACAGTTCAGTTCAAAGAGTGTTAAAAGCAATTCCACAAAACAACAAACCATTTTTTTTGTACGTGTGTATCGGGGCGGTGTATTCTTAGAGTTAACAAATAAAGGGTTCGTGCAACGTTTTGTATTGTTGTCGTTTCCCCTCACCCTCACACTTCGAATACCACAGTACCATACCCAGGCTTGCTCCGCAAAGCCAACGGGCCTTTTACTAAGGACACTTAATAAATAAATATGGACGCAGTTAACGACATGATCGACAAGATGGGCGGTATGTGGCTCTTTGCGTCATTTCCGATATTAAAAATCACTTCACACAAATACAGGTGCGCAGTACAGCTTGGGCAACCAGACCTGGTGGGCGTACGTGCCCTCTATCTGGACGGTGCTCATCGGCACGCTCATCGTGCTGGTGTGCGTGCCCTTTATGATTCTGTGGTACGCACGCGCACAGTGCAATGACGCAGCTAATCAGATGCGTACAGCAGGAAATAAACCTCGGAAGTTCCGTAAGCCGAAGTGGGTATGTCAGTTGTTTGTCATGTTTGTAGTATATCCCACAACAGACGCTGGACGACCCCACCGCAAAGCGCGACATGCCGATCGAGATGCGTGGGAAGGGCAGCATCGCAGAGGCAGTGAAGCGCTACGCAGACAGACGCGACAGCGACAGCGACTCTGAGGACGACAACACACAGCTCACACCTGAGCAGATCCTTGCGCAGCACCAGGAGATCCCGCGTGAGCCGCATGTGGGCATCTTCCTTGGTGTGGAGGACCCGACACCCGCACGCGAGGAGAAGAAGAACACCCGCTGTGGGGCAGATGCACGCGACATGGCCGAGGCAATGGGGAAGCTTGACTACCGCACGTTCTCGCTGCACGACCACAAGTCACACAAGACTGCATCTGACGGGTCTATGCTGCCGACACGCATGAACCTTGCACACCTGCTGCGTACACTGAAGGACGGCAAGTACGACGAGCAGACACGCAGGAAGCCGAACCTGGCTGAGTGGTCGAACTGCCTTGTGTACCTTGCCTCGCGTGTGCGCATCACCACGTACGGCGAAGGGAAGAGCGAGACCATGGAGTTCTTGATGCGTCAGGAGAGTATGTCTTTGCGTTTGTCTTTGTCTTTGCGTTTGTCTTTTGTCTTTTGTCTTGTCGTAGGTTTCCACCTCACACTCATACCTTCCCCAACTCACCTCCACCCACACACCACAGTGGAGCAGGACCCCGTCTGGATTGACATGGTTGAGCTGATCAACAAGATCTCGGACATCCCGTTTGGCCGCCTCTTTGTGATGCTCGGTATGTGGTAACCTCGCTGCACATTCCCCTCCTCCCTCTCTCCCACACTCACCCTCATCCTTATCCTCACCTTCACACAGATGTGGTGCACACTGGTGAGGACGACATCAAGTTTGAGGACGGCGAAGACCAGCCCAACCCAGGGAAGCCGTGCTCGATGGCAGAGATTCTTCGCAGGACTGGTGTGCTGTCAGGGATTGTGAACAGCCAGCGCTGCAGCGTGGTGGGGATGACACGTCCTGAGGTGATGCCGAAGGAGCTGCCTGAGGAGATGACGAATGGTGAGAAGATCAAGGTGCGTAACGGGCCGTTCACACACTTCTTCCTGTCCGGTCTGCGTGAGGTGGAGAAGCGCGACCCGAACGCAGAGATGTGGAAGAACCTGTCGAGCAAGGGACTTGGCATGGGCGGGATGGGTGGCGGGTTTGGCAGCATGATGCCGACTGTTGCACCTGTGACGTCTGGCGACTTGGGGATCTGCCCGTTCCACTGTGGTGACATGACTGTGGATGCGATCTACCGTTTCATGGCGAAGAAGGTGCGCATGCTGCTGAAGGACCCTGTGAACGACCCTGCCTACCACCAGGGCAGCGTGAAGATGGTGCTTGCCATGCAGAAGGCCATCCGCCCGAAGGACGCACCCGACACACCGGCGTTCTTCCACGAGTGCAAGCGTGAGGCACTGATGGAGCAGATCACGGAGGGCATCATGCCGAAGGGCGAGCGCCTGCACCGCACTGCTGCTCTGCACGGACAGGTGGGTGTGGGGAAGTCTGCACTGATGCTTGCAACAGGGTGGACGAAGGAGACGCTGGACCACTTCTCCGATGGTGTTTACTACTTCACCCTGCGCAACTCGCTTGCAGAGCTGCGCAAGACAGGGAAGGACCCTCTGCCCGAGATGCAGCAGCGTCTTGCACACTGTGCTGCTGGGTTTGAGGGCATGCTGCAGACACACGAGAACGGCGTGTACTACCTTGGCAAGCACTTTGCAGGTCTGAAGGCGCTTGTTATGATTGACGACGTGACAGAGCCTGAGGATGTGGATGCTGTGATTGAGGCACTTGGCACAAAGGAGCACAAGAACCCGCTGGTGTCGTTCATCTTCACAACGAACAAGAAGGAGGTGGCAGAGCGCTGCAAGACTGTGATTGAGGTGACGAACCTGACGATGGAGGAGAGCGAGAACGTGATGTCTGCTGCAGCAGGACTTCTGAGTGCAAAGGACCTTCCGAAGGAGGCAATGCAGATCTCTGCTTCTTACAAGCACCTTCCGGTATGTGTTGTTGTTGCCATTACTTGGGTTTGCTTTACTTGCCCTTACAAATATACCATTACTTCCCCATTCAGTTGTTCTCGTCGATGATCGGAACTGCAATGCGTGGTGCGAACGCAGCGAAGTGGACAGGTTTTGCAGAGGAGGTGTCGAAGAGGTATGTTGGCACTTTCTTTGTCTTTCACCCTCTGCCCTCCATCCCAACTCTCTCACAAACATTTCACATCACAGTGGTGAGGACGAAGGCAAACTGATGTCGGCACTGTTCTCTGTGATGTCTGAGACAAGCAGTGCGTGCCTGCGCCGCCTGGCCCCCGTACCCACGAACCGCAGTGTTGCGATCCCGGCACTGATGACGTTCTGGCGTGCTGAGGTGGGTGGACTGGACTGGAACAAGGCTTACGCTGTGCTGGCAGAGCTGCTTGACAGTGGATGTGTGAGCCTTGTGCTTGAGGACGAGTACACTGTGCTTGTGCACCCGCTTGTGTCGCAGTACCTGAAGAAGGGTCTTGACGGAGACGAGCACTCGCTGATCCTGAACCTGTACCGTGAGATGTCTGGTATGGACGAGGACTGCTTCAAGCCCGAGGACATGGATGCATGGGTGCAGATGCAGTGGGATGGGTACTACCACCACCACGCACCAAGCCACTTCCACGCTGTGGCACCACACCTTGTGGACAAGATGCTGGAGGACGGACGCTGGCTGCTGTCGCAACACGACGCATCGCGTGTGGACAAGCTTGTGAGCGACTACAAGTGCTACGGGTCGACGGAGCCTGTGAAGGCACTGGCAAGCGCACTGGAGGATGCACGTGCGTCGCTGAGACGCCACCCGTGGGAAGTGATCCCTCAGATGCTGGGCCGTGTGCGTGGACGCAAGTGCGATGTGCTGAGGAAGTTTGCGTCTGACCTGACGGAGGGAAGCCGTGCGGCAACACCTGCCGACAAGTACCTGATGTGGCTGAACCCGTTGTTTGACGAGAAGACCTTCAACTCTGCTGAGACGGAGGTGGACAGTGCAGGCTCGTGCGTGGGATTCTTCAAGGACTACGTTGTGACGGGACACAAGGACGGACGTGTGGTTCTGTGGAACATCCGCACCGGAAAGAAGGAGAAGGAGCTGCTTGGACACAAGGGTGCTGTGCATGGTGTGGTGTCGACTGAGTCTGGGAAGCTTGCCACTGGCAGCAAGGATGAGGAGACTGGGTCGCGCATCCGTTTGTGGAACCTGGAGACAGGCGAGGGTGAGGTGCAGGGATCGCTCCCGAAGGACGCAGAGAAGCCTGCAGACCGTCTGTTCCCGTACAAGGTGACCCTCGGCCGCACAGGCACAGACATCCGTGACCACGACGAGGACTCGTACGGCGGCTACAACACAAACCACATTGTGACTGACACAATCCTTGTGGAGCACACGGAGGACTCGGAGACAATCAACTGCCACACCTTCATGGGGTGGGACTCGAACATTGTTGCTGCGTCCCTTACACTTGGTTGTGCTGTTGCTGAGGCACGTGCGACTGAGCGCGACGGACAGTTGCTTGTTGCCAGCACAGACGAGCACGGCCGCATGCTTCTGTTCAAGTTGATGACGAACGATGTGCGTGAGGAGCGCAAGGCAGACACGGATTCGGACTGAGCCGCCCCTTAGCTGTGTGAGTCTGCATACCGTGAGTGACCTACTGGGAGAAGACTCCTTTTCTTTTCTTTTTTACTTTTAGATTGAGTTGGACAGTCAACAGTCCTTCTTACCAGAAGTGGCCAGGTTCCAGAAGCATTCGAACTGATGGGAAAATGTTCGGTGCGATTAATATCGATTCAGACTAAGCAGCACGGCAGGAACCACGTCAGTAGTGCAGCACGTCCTTGTGCGTCTGCAGTATTGTTCGTGTTCTCTTTTTAATGCAAATGTTAGTTTCAGGGATTCGGGATAATTTTACAACAAAAAAGAAGATTACATAGAAAACAAAACAAAACAAAACCAATGAGACACTACGAAGTGTTGCGTAGGAGACAGCAGCTTCGAGGGTTGCAACTTTTGTCAGCCTCATAACAAAGAAGGGATTACAACAGAAACATTGTGCTTTACAAAACAGAAATGAGGCGTTTGTCTAAATATTTTTTTTGAGAAAAAAAGGATAACCAAAAGAAGCAAACGCACACACTGCCCCCAGAGGACCCGTGTAAGGGGACATCACACACCCCTTCCTGAGTGGCTCCCCTTCTGTGGCAGGTAAATATCTTCTCCTCCTCCCCTCCCCCTCTTTCCTCTCGCCCCTTAACATATTTTTTTGTTGTCATTTGTCCCCCGACACACTTAACCCTCCCCTGACCATTCCTCCCAGTTAATTGCGGTTTTTAAAAATAATGATAAATAACAACAAAGAATTGTGCGGCGTCTAATCGGGCTTAGGTTCACACAACACCAACTTTTCTCGCTCTTTTTGATCGGTGTTTTTTTTTTTTGTAATTATAAACTCACATAATTTTTGCGATAACCTTTCTGGCACCTAGCCCCCCAATTTTTTTTTGACAAAAAAAAAATATACAGTTTCTTTGACCATACCCAATCCCTTTTGGGGGAAAATTAAGTGGTGAGGGGGAATCTCCGAGAGGCTATTGAAGCAGGTGTTTGTTGTTCACAGCCTTGGTTGTGTGATGAGAAGCACCATAGTGGGCCCCCGTGGACTGGAAACCGCAGTCATAAATAAATAAGTAAAAAGCTCGCGTCTCTTGCTGTGTTCTTTTTGTTTTTTTTTTTTTTTTGGGGGGGGAGTTTTTTTCCAACAAAAAGTGTGCGAAAAAGGGGGGGTTTTTTTGGAGAGGCTTCAGTTTAACAAAAGGTGGCCCTGTAGGGCGGGAAGGTCACCTTACAAACTTTTAACCTTTTCAACCATTCTATGGGTTTTAAACAACAGTTCTGACTAAAGGAGGGAGGGGGGCTTCGCACAAATCACCCCAAAGAAAATGATGGCGATTTTTTTTGAAGGAAAAAAAATTTTTTTTTGAAAAGGTGTCTCTTTGTGGGTCTCGATCCCGGCTCTCCTCGCTTCGCTTGCGGGATTCATAGGCCAAGCTAAGGGAACTGCAAACCAGTCGCCTCAACGGGTCATGATAATAGCAAGGGAAAAATTCATATTGGAACCGAACCTTTGGGTTCCCCAAAGGTTCAGTTCCAATATGAATTTTCCCCTAATAACAATTGTAGAGCTCTTACTCAGGAGTCTACACTAATACAACCAAATTTTCAACAAAAAAAAAAAAAAAAAAGGAATTCAACACTCTGATCATTTTTGCTTCATCATTTTTTGTGAAAAAAATATTTTATTGCATCACAATCACAACCCCCCCAGATTAATTACACATTGAAGGTTATACGTAATAGTTAACGTTTTAAAAGTACCTTGCATCGTTTTTCTAGACTCTTAAGAAACCAACCCGTAGAGGGAAGCTTTGCAGCAATGGAGGATATTCTTGAGACTGTGCAGATGGTGGCAAGGCAAGCATGGGGTATGTAGCGATATGTAGTGCAGATTAGATGTGTGAAAAGAGCCTCGTTTGAGGTTAGTGTGCAAACCTTTGAATCTCTTTAATTTACATGAAATGCTTTTCTGGAGTTATTCAACACCACACAGCCGTCTTTTGAGGTGATTGTTTGTACATTCTTTTGTCTTACCCCATGGAGAGTACACGGCATAGCCTAGAAGAGGTGTAATCTGTGCAGATGGTGGTCACATAGGTTTTCATAAAATGGTGTTCCTTTTGTGGGGTTTTTGTTTGAATTCTTTCTTTTTGCAGGTCTTGCCCCATCGGTGTGGACGGTGCTCATCAGCACGATGATTGTGTTGGTGTGTGTGCCCTTTATGATCCTGTGGTACGCACGTCGTCAGTGCAATGATGCTGCCGGTCAGCTGAAGCCTGGTGGCAATGCACCCAAGAAGTTCCGCAAGATGAAGATGGTATGTAACACAACGTGTGGGCAAAGGGGTGTCGCAACCTATGTGCCTGTATGGCTATAGGCTTGTTGCATATCGCGAGTGTGCTGTCTTTAAATGTCTTTACCCAACCCACAACAGACGCTGGACGACCCCACCGCAAAGCGCGACATGCCGATCGAGATGCGTGGGAAGGGCAGCATCGCAGAGGCAGTGAAGCGCTACGCAGACAGACGCGACAGCGACAGCGACTCTGAGGACGACAACACACAGCTCACACCTGAGCAGATCCTTGCGCAGCACCAGGAGATCCCGCGTGAGCCGCATGTGGGCATCTTCCTTGGTGTGGAGGACCCGACACCCGCACGCGAGGAGAAGAAGAACACCCGCTGTGGGGCAGATGCACGCGACATGGCCGAGGCAATGGGGAAGCTTGACTACCGCACGTTCTCGCTGCACGACCACAAGTCACACAAGACTGCATCTGACGGGTCTATGCTGCCGACACGCATGAACCTTGCACACCTGCTGCGTACACTGAAGGACGGCAAGTACGACGAGCAGACACGCAGGAAGCCGAACCTGGCTGAGTGGTCGAACTGCCTTGTGTACCTTGCCTCGCGTGTGCGCATCACCACGTACGGCGAAGGGAAGAGCGAGACCATGGAGTTCTTGATGCGTCAGGAGAGTATGTCTTTGCGTTTGTCTTTGTCTTTGCGTTTGTCTTTTGTCTTTTGTCTTGTCGTAGGTTTCCACCTCACACTCATACCTTCCCCAACTCACCTCCACCCACACACCACAGTGGAGCAGGACCCCGTCTGGATTGACATGGTTGAGCTGATCAACAAGATCTCGGACATCCCGTTTGGCCGCCTCTTTGTGATGCTCGGTATGTGGTAACCTCGCTGCACATTCCCCTCCTCCCTCTCTCCCACACTCACCCTCATCCTTATCCTCACCTTCACACAGATGTGGTGCACACTGGTGAGGACGATATCAAGTTTGAGGACGGCGAAGACCAGCCCAACCCAGGGAAGCCGTGCTCGATGGCAGAGATTCTTCGCAGGACTGGTGTGCTGTCAGGGATTGTGAACAGCCAGCGCTGCAGCGTGGTGGGGATGACACGTCCTGAGGTGATGCCGAAGGAGCTGCCTGAGGAGATGACGAATGGTGAGAAGATCAAGGTGCGCAACGGGCCGTTCACACACTTCTTCCTGTCCGGTCTGCGTGAGGTGGAGAAGCGCGACCCGAACGCAGAGATGTGGAAGAACCTGTCGAGCAAGGGACTTGGCATGGGCGGGATGGGTGGCGGGTTCGGCAGCATGATGCCGACTGTTGCACCTGTGACGTCTGGCGACTTGGGGATCTGCCCGTTCCACTGTGGTGATATGACTGTGGATGCGATCTACCGTTTCATGGCGAAGAAGGTGCGCATGCTGCTGAAGGACCCTGTGAACGACCCTGCCTACCACCAGGGCAGCGTGAAGATGGTGCTTGCCATGCAGAAGGCCATCCGCCCGAAGGACGCACCCGACACACCGGCGTTCTTCCACGAGTGCAAGCGTGAGGCACTGATGGAGCAGATCACGGAGGGCATCATGCCGAAGGGCGAGCGCCTGCACCGCACTGCTGCTCTGCACGGACAGGTGGGTGTGGGGAAGTCTGCACTGATGCTTGCAACAGGGTGGACGAAGGAGACGCTGGACCACTTCTCCGATGGTGTTTACTACTTCACCCTGCGCAACTCGCTTGCAGAGCTGCGCAAGACAGGGAAGGACCCTCTGCCCGAGATGCAGCAGCGTCTTGCACACTGTGCTGCTGGGTTTGAGGGCATGCTGCAGACACACGAGAACGGCGTGTACTACCTTGGAAAGCACTTTGCAGGTCTGAAGGCGCTTGTTATGATTGACGACGTGACAGAGCCTGAGGATGTGGATGCTGTGATTGAGGCACTTGGCACAAAGGAGCACAAGAACCCGCTGGTGTCGTTCATCTTCACAACGAACAAGAAGGAGGTGGCAGAGCGCTGCAAGACTGTGATTGAGGTGACGAACCTGACGATGGAGGAGAGCGAGAACGTGATGTCTGCTGCAGCAGGACTTCTGAGTGCAAAGGACCTTCCGAAGGAGGCAATGCAGATTTCTGCTTCTTACAAGCACCTTCCGGTATGTGTTGTTGTTGTTGTTGTTGTGGTGCTGGCACCATTACTTGGATTTGCTTTACTTGCCCTTACAAATATGCCATTACTTCCCCATTCAGTTGTTCTCGTCGATGATCGGAACTGCAATGCGTGGTGCGAACGCAGCGAAGTGGACAGGTTTTGCAGAGGAGGTGTCGAAGAGGTATGTTGGCACTTTCTTTGTCTTTCACCCTCTGCCCTCCATCCCAACTCTCTCACACACATTTCACATCACAGTGGAGAGGACGAAGGCAAACTGATGTCGGCACTGTTCTCTGTGATGTCTGAGACAAGCAGTGCGTGCCTGCGCCGCCTGGCCCCCGTACCCACGAACCGCAGTGTTGCGATCCCGGCACTGATGACGTTCTGGCGTGCTGAGGTGGGTGGACTGGACTGGAACAAGGCTTACGCTGTGCTGGCAGAGCTGCTTGACAGTGGATGTGTGAGCCTTGTGCTTGAGGACGAGTACACTGTGCTTGTACACCCGCTTGTGTCGCAGTACCTGAAGAAGGGTCTTGACGGAGACGAGCACTCGCTGATCCTGAACCTGTACCGTGAGATGTCTGGTATGGACGAGGACTGCTTCAAGCCCGAGGACATGGATGCATGGGTGCAGATGCAGTGGGATGGGTACTACCACCACCACGCACCAAGCCACTTCCACGCTGTGGCACCACACCTTGTGGACAAGATGCTGGAGGACGGACGCTGGCTGCTGTCGCAACACGACGCATCGCGTGTGGACAAGCTTGTGAGCGACTACAAGTGCTACGGGTCGACGGAGCCTGTGAAGGCACTGGCAAGCGCACTGGAGGATGCACGTGCGTCGCTGAGACGCCACCCGTGGGAGGTGATCCCTCAGATGCTGGGCCGTGTGCGTGGACGCAAGTGCGATGTGCTGAGGAAGTTTGCGTCTGACCTGACGGAGGGAAGCCGTGCGGCAACACCTGCCGACAAGTACCTGATGTGGCTGAACCCGTTGTTTGACGAGAAGACCTTCAACTCTGCTGAGACGGAGGTGGACAGTGCAGGCTCGTGCGTGGGATTCTTCAAGGACTACGTTGTGACGGGACACAAGGACGGACGTGTGGTTCTGTGGAACATCCGCACCGGAAAGAAGGAGAAGGAGCTGCTTGGACACAAGGGTGCTGTGCATGGTGTGGTGTCGACTGAGTCTGGGAAGCTTGCCACTGGCAGCAAGGATGAGGAGACTGGGTCGCGCATCCGTTTGTGGAACCTGGAGACAGGCGAGGGTGAGGTGCAGGGATCGCTCCCGAAGGACGCAGAGAAGCCTGCAGACCGTCTGTTCCCGTACAAGGTGACCCTCGGCCGCACAGGCACAGACATCCGTGACCACGACGAGGACTCGTACGGCGGCTACAACACAAACCACATTGTGACTGACACAATCCTTGTGGAGCACACGGAGGACTCGGAGACAATCAACTGCCACACCTTCATGGGGTGGGACTCGAACATTGTTGCTGCGTCCCTTACACTTGGTTGTGCTGTTGCTGAGGCACGTGCGACTGAGCGCGACGGACAGTTGCTTGTTGCCAGCACAGACGAGCACGGCCGCATGCTTCTGTTCAAGTTGATGACGAACGATGTGCGTGAGGAGCGCAAGGCAGATACAGAGTCGGAGTGACGATGGTAAAAGGATATAGAACGTTAGCTGAAGGATGTGTTGCTCTTTTCCAGGAGCAGTTGGACGTGACGTACGATAATATGAAGGAAAAAAAATAACAAAACAAACCCACAGAAACGCAAGAGAGTATTCCCCTCCTTATGGTTTCCTACGTGTGTGCTTGAAAGGCGTGCCTTTTGCCTTTAATGCTCTTTTAATTCTTTATTTTCTTAATTTTACGCAGTTTGTTTTTATGCTGTTCTTGCGATGTCATTGTACGCGCGATGCGTGTGATGACGACTTCCAATTGTGTTTGCCTAAAAAGGAAAGTGTGTATCGGAACCACACTATTCCAACCAATTCTTTAACGTGAAACAAGAAGACAAGTAATGAGGTGTCGGGTGTTTGAATTTGATAAGGCGGGTAACAGAGACGCACCAAGACTGTTGCGTTAATCTGTCTGTAAATTCGCTTTTTAACAAAAAAAAACGAACACTCAGTTGTATACTGAGGATAATAACAAAGCCAAATCAACAAAAAAGAGACGAAGTGAAAAGTCTGTAAAGACGTAAACAATGTGTTTTCTGAGGAAAAAAATATTTTTTAAAAACACCCCACCCACTTAAACGCAAGGTTTGTTCAGCTGATACGACAAAAAAAAACTGACAGTGGAGATTGCACAACTGTGGCAACACAACCGAGGCAACAACACTACTAACAAAGAGTCTAAGTATAAAAAAAAAAAACAAAAAAAAAAAAAAAAAAAAAAAACGCAAATGCAAACTATTATCTGCGAATAACTCAGTACGCAGGTTGCGAAGAGGGGGAAAAACCTACCAAAAGAAAAATAGTGAAGCACACTCTAGGGTGGCTACACTAATACAACCAAGTTTTCAAAAAACAAAAACAAAAAAAGAGAAAATAATATTGTGTGGTGATCGCAGCAGCCACATATCAAATGTTAAAACAAAAATCCCTACAAAAAAAAAATAACCTCTCTCTCTCTCTCCCCTGCCCTCTTCATCCTGGAGCAACTCTTGTCTCGTGAACTGAAAATGCTTCAAATCTGCTGATATGCAGTTTTTGGGGCTTTTTTTTTTTTTTTGGTTTGCCTTTAATGCTCCTTTTACACACCACCCCCTCTCTCACCTTTCCCCCCCTTTGTAGTTGAAATCAATATGCTACGTTGTTCTTTGCATGGTTGGGTGTCCACCCCCGGTACAGCCGGTCATGAACCAAAGGTACACTGTCACGAGAGGGCTTTGTATTTCAAGTTAACCTTTTTCCCCTTTGGAGATGCATGCAGGATCATCGTGTAACATGGTTTCCCTCTTTTATTATTTTTGTAAGGTGACTAAGCACGAAGAGGCTTAGGTTCATCTTATAAAACATTTCTTTCTTTTTTGCATTGGTAGGGCATCGCGCTACCATTGTGTCTTTCCCCCTCACCCTTCTCCCTCTCCCTCTTCTTTCAAAACCCCACCCATTTGCTTTTGTTGTTGCTGGAGGATGTGTATACCCTCAACTTTCCTCAACAACTTTAATTTTTCTTTTATTTTGTATTCAATGCAAGGCCTGTCTCTGCTACCAGAGGTTGACGCAAAAAGACGAGGGCATAAAACCCCCTTTTTCATTTTGTATTTTTGTCTACGGATGCAATCTACTACTTTCACAAAAAAACAAAACAAAAACAAAAACAAAAAAGACAGGGGTTTCGTTTAAATACTGAACCACTCAAATGGACCACACACCATCATCACCAGAGGCCGAAGTAAACACACTAAGGGGATTGTTTTTACTAACCAACACTAACCCTCCCTTACCCTACTCCCTACCCCCTTTATCCCTTTGCAAATGAGTTGGCAATAGAACAAAAGAATTTTTTTTGCGTCCCCTCTTTTGGCGGTGGCATCAAAGAGGTTGTCGAAGTAGTCGTTTTGTTGCGTCGCTTGCTGTGCGTGGTGCTGCTTCGCAATGGCGACTCTCAAGATCCACATCATTGCGGCAAGAGACCTGCCGATTATGGACTCACAGTCGCATCTGACTGACGCATATGTTTTAATCAAGCACTGCGATGAGCAACGCAAGACTGAGGTGCGCAAACGCACCCTGAACCCAAAGTGGAATGAAGTGCTGTCCTTCGACATTGCAGACCTGAACGAGCTGCAGGAAGACCCTGTCGAGATTAAGGTCATGGACCAGGACAGGTGGACTGCAGACGACCCCATCGGCACAGTCTTCATCGACATCAACTCTCTCCTGGTCTCGGAACAGCCTCGTATGGAGGGGTGGATGCCCATCTTCGACACAATGCGTGGTCTGCGTGGCGAGCTGCACCTCACCGTCTCCGTCAAATTCATGGGCGGCAAAGAGTCGAACCCGTTTATCCCATTCATTCCTGAATGCAAGGAAGGCATGGTCGAGCTGGCTGACCGCAAAGTCGTGCATTCCATTGCAGCGGAGACGGACTGTGTGTTGATTATGTCGGTCAGCATGTTGGACCCTGCTCTGTACCGTGTGGAGAAGGTGGTGGGCATGGTGGAGGAGCTGATCATGCGGCACGACCCCGAGCATGCGAGGCTGCAGAGTCTGAGGAGCAGTCGGATTGTCAACGAGCAGCGCATGCTTCAGTTCTTCAAGGCATCAGGCGAGGTGCGGCGCGAGCTCGCACGCAAGACAAGCAACCTCGGATGCAACTGCATCCTCGGCTACCGCGAGCTCTGCGACCTGGAGCCCCTAGGAGGGAACATCATCCTGCGTGCCTACGGGACGTGCTGCCAGATATCAAAGGTCGTGAAGGAGGACCAAATGCGTTCCCCCACAGGCAGCACCGTCGAGGAGAACCAACAAGACCGTGTCGGCCTCAACGCCTGGCCCGCCACAGCACGCCGCAAGCGCCATATGCGCAACATGCACCAACTCATGAAGGAGCCAACGAAGCTTCTCACAATAAAGGGCCTCCCCTCCAACGTCGTGAAGCGCATCGGTGGTGTCGTCAGTGCACGGTCCATCAAGCTTGTGACACAGCTCAAGACAAAGGCAGTCGTGCAGGAGCGTGATTCGTGGTGGCAAGAGCTGCGTGAGGAGGTCAAGCTCCACGCACGGTCCTTCTCCTGCAACGCGGTGATCGGGTACTCGGAGACGACAACGTTCCATGAGGACATCTGCATTCTGTCGGCGTGCGGGACGGCGGTGATGGCGGACTGGAGTGCCTTTACGTGGCCACTGACACGGCACCTCCGCAAGCAGCACAGCAAAAACTCCAAGAAGGGCGAGGCCTGCCAGATCGTGCACATGTCTGTGACGGACCTCTCGTCGAAGCTGATCACTACACACGAGGACGAGATGGCACGCTGTCTCTGGTGCAAGCAGAAGCCCGTGCCCGCCTTCCTCCTCGCCAACTGCGAGCTGCCTGCAGACCTCCCCTACGAAGGCAACCCAATGCTCATCGAGGCGCACCACGTCAAGAAGAAGGAGGCCAGCAGTGGGGAGCCGCTCGCCATCGAGATGAGCAAGATGCTTCCTCACCTTGAGTTCCACATCCACAGGGAGATCGTGCACAAGGTATGCCCACCCCTGCTTCACATTACACCCAAAATAGCCATCTTACGCACCAGAATTTCCCAAAAAAATCTGTCAAACAAACCCCCAAAAATAGGTTCAAAAGAACGGCTTCAACGCAGCATTTGGTCTCAAAGTCGGTCTTGCTGTTGGAGAGAAGTTCGTCATTGCCACCGCCACCGCGACAGCAGTGTACATCCCATGTCTCCCGCTGGTCGACCCTGAGACCGTGGGGGGGACGTTTTATAGGGTATGCCCTCTCCCTCTCCCCCTTCCCTTCCCTTCCCTTTCCACCTCTCCTTTGCAATGCGTTGCACTACACAACCTCCACACCTCAGGCAAACCCCACCGCCAAGAGCAGTCTGCTCAAGCTGGACTACTTCTCGCCACCACGGATGTCACCTTTGTCACGCTTTGAGAAGCAGGGCAGCAGGCTTGACGAGGAGATGGACGGGTCTGGGTTGCGTCCCACATCACCTACTGCGGCAGCGTGCGGGCAGTCCTCGCCTAGCGACTCTGAGGAGGACTCAAGCACCACCTCGTCGTCGAGCTGCACGACAAGCAGCGGGGCGAGCAGCTTCTCAGACACGAGCGGCGGGATGTTTGCTGCGATAGACAATGAGCGCGTGAAGCCGTTTGTGGTGGACATCGAGAACATGCCTGAGGACACCTCCGCTCAGCAGGAGGTGAAGGACGAGGCGATCTACTTCAATGTCGACACGCTAGCTGCGTCGCCGCTCAACCTCAAGGCGTCGCACTCCATCACAATACAACGCCGCTTCGACTTCCTCGTGACCCCCACGCAGCGTGTGCAGGACCCGAACACACCCCTCACGAAGATCTTCCAGTATTTGCACAGCGTGCTGCGCATGAAGGTCGCGCAGCTGGGGAAGTGTGTCGTGGCGTCGTACAAAAGCGAGGTGATGTTTGCCAGCGACAACGACATCAACATACGCCTCATAGGTTACATCCTGCTCCCGGCAGACAACAGAATGTGGTATCGCAACAGCGTCTCAACGGTATGTCGTCGTTCTTGAACATCGATGGGTTTGGGGAAGGGTTTCGTTGGACGTTGTTCCGCAAACCTTGGTATTTGTAAAACTCACCCCCATCCAAAGGTACTGGAGGAGATGATGTGGCGCGACCAGCACCGCCGCAGCGTGAGTTCCGACGGCCACATCCGCCACCTCAAGTTTGTTCTTCTCTCCTGCAGAGACCCGAACATCGAGACAACAACTATCCCGACTATTGAGCTGCAGTGGGAACGCGGCTCGTACGAGCTTTCGGAACTCGACTGCACATTGGACCGTCCTGTGTACCTGCAGCTGCCAGAACCTGTCCTGGTCACAGGGTACCGGATACAGACGTCGAATGAAGAGAACGGGGCTGACCCTATGAGGTACGACACCCGACACATATTCTGGAATTACCAAAAAAAAAACTCAACCACACCACACTACAGCTGGCTCGTGTACGGCCTCCGTGGCTCGCGCATGAAGAACGAGCGTGCAATGCTGCTGTCCGAGGTGCTTGCCTACGACATGCCTACAGAGCGCTCTGCGTGGACACCGATCATCGACGTTGTGTCGGACCCGCACACACAGCTGCTGAAGAGGCGGGGCAAGGGTCGGCGCGACGGGAAGGAACGCGAACCGCATTTGGAGAGGACGAAGTCGAAGAAGAAGCTGTCGTGCCCGCAGATAACTGTGCCCCCGCCGACGGCAGAGTCGAGCGAAGGCAAACACTCCCCACATGGTTCGCAGCAGGCGCAACCTATTCTCTCTGCACAGGCGCTCCCAGGGTCACCACGCAAGTCGCCCAAACGCAAGCTACATGGCCTCTCACGTGCCCTCCACGAATCGGAAGACTTCTCCCGAATCGATATGGCCAACGTGCTGGAGTCGGGCGGCGGCACACCCTTCGAGTCACCCATCCTCGGTGAGGATGCAGACACGAAGAAGAAAGGGAACTCTGCAAGGAAATATGCGAAGCCCGAAAAATGGGAGCTCTCCTACCTTCAGGTACGGAAACCACCTCCCCCGCATACACACAGCACCTATCGTGCGATAGCTTTTTTTAGTGAACATACAATTCAGTATTGCAACACATTCAATCAAACAACACACAGGCAACGTCTCCGTTCTGCTTCAACATCAACCCGCAAGATGTACGCCACGAGGACCCGAACGCAAGCTCCATGCGCTACAGCACTCTTGAGCGTGCCGACAGCTGGGTAGCCGATGTGCTGCCGCGTGCGGTATGCACACCCACCACCACTTTTCGAGAGCCAGAAGCCGCGAGCTTCAGGCAAGGCAAAAACAATGCGTGAGCACAGGGCTCCACACTCAGCACAATTATTTTAGGTGACTAAGCACGTTCACATCCTACAACTGTGTCCAATCTGTGCTAAAGCTTCCAGCTTCCGCCCAGAGGCTCAACTCCCCTTTAACAAAATAACCACCATATTATCCAACCTTTTCTACCCTTTCAGATGGAAGTCGACCCCGACTCGCACAACGTGACGTTGACGCCAATGGACTACATCCCCGGGGCAGTGATCCAGCGCTACCAGGGCTACCTCTCGCACCACTTCCTGCGTGAGACCGAGAAGGCACGCAGCGGCACGAACCCGTACTCAGGTCTGGGTACGTTCTACCACTACCAGATCATCGAGGCGAACCACGTGATCCGGCGTCTCGTGCATGCGATGCAGGGCAACGCACTGCTCTCATGTGAGATCACACACCACGTCATGCGCGACAGTGATGAGTCACGCTCTGCCTACCACTTCTTCACCATCACAGGCCAAGTCGCGCAGGTGCATTTCAGTACGTCGTAGTGGGTAGAGGGTGGGGTAGGGTGGTGCCGTAGTGGCGCTTTTTATAGTTTAGTTTTTAGTTTAGATTGAAAGTGTTTTCGCAATTTTGCAAAAAAAAAAGGAGGTGTGTGGCACTGTGTACATTTTCTAATTGCCCTTTTAAAGGAAACACATTTCCAAACAGAAGGCAACATTGTTCCGTTGTGAAAATAGTACACAAAACAATGCAACATGAACCCATATTGGATGATGAAGAATACTTGAAGGCGATCATGCAGGAGATAGACGCAGCGCCGTGCGACCAGGAGGAACCGAAGGAAAAGGAGGGAAAGGAAGCCCCACGCGAAGCGCAGTCGTCATCAGCAAAGCGGCCCCGCGAGCCTGGCGTTACTGTATGCCCATTACCCCCCCCGACACACATTCTACCTATGCCCACCCTCCTGCATTTCACTCAATGCATATTTTTTTACCCTTGCTCGATTTACTCTCGATTCCACCTACCTTATGACCACGTCTGCTCTCCTGTCCATCCCCCTCCCTCTACAGCTAGAGTACTTTACACCTGGGACTGAGGCTTTTCTCTCTGATGTTTCTTCCGATGACGAGCCTAATGCAAAGCGAAGGAAGTGTGGCATCACAATGAAGGAGATCGCGACGCACACGGCACGGCTGATGCAGAGTGCTGGCGACAGCGAGGGGCTTGCGCTGTTCTGTGCGGGGCTGTCAGAAGGGCGCCACGTTCTGTCGCTGCGGCTGCTGGAGGACCTGGAGCTCGACAGAACACGCTTCCTCTCCTTCTCGAAGCACGGTGTCGGCAGTGACCTTTTCCTGCAAAGTGTCTTTGAGCTCAACGGCGTGCCCGCAGTGCAGTTCACCTGGGAGGAGGAGAACGTCGAGACTTCCAGCAAGAAGTTCCCCTACAAAACTGTGGTATGAAGGAGTCTTTTTATTCAATTTTTTTTTGGAAAAAATGGTCAAATCGGAGACGAAGTTCTAGCGAAAAGGTAGGCTAATGCAAATAATAAAACAACAGGCGCAATTCGCGATAGGTGTGCGTGTGAACTGGGGGCTCGCTGAACCGAGTATATGGAGCACCAAAGAGGCGAAGACACAGACGAGGGTGACTGCAATATCGAGGTATGTGTCAACCCTTCTCCCCCTTCCCCTTGCCCATCTACCGGGCACCTGGTTCTTTAAAGCGAGACTAGGTCCGTCTTTGCAGCGTTGCAGAGCAATTTCCTTCTGTCTCCATATGAATGCACTTAACCACTTCCTCTGCAGGGCTGCGCTGTCCAAAGGCATACCTGGGGAGTCTTTGCTTCGCATTCTTGCGTTCGCAGAGGTCCAAATGACAGTGCCCCTTGCGTTGTACTGGAAGGGGTACCGCCCGCGCTACCGGAGTGAGGATCGGAAGTATGTCGCGAGTGTGCGGTGCTACCCACCTAAGTGGCAGTCGGGGCATGTGGTGGCGACGACGCTCGAGTTTGTACTGCGTGTGCTAGGCCTGCAGACAGGCGCTGTGCCTGCAGAGGAGTTCTTCACCCTCCTCATGTGTCTCGTCAGCAACACAGCGGTGCTCAGCACAGAAGGGCGCTGGGACCTCTCCGGAGCGCGTGTTCTCTACACGCCGGTGGAAAAGCTCGAGGACTGGGCGAAGTGTTGAAGGGGTACATGGTGTGGTGTGCGGTGTGCAGAACGAAACGTCCCTAGCAAAAGTGGTAAAAACTCAGTATAAGGCTTCTCAAGTATAGGAAATGTATAAACAAAGCTGAAGAGACATTTGTTTCCCCCTCCTTCCTCCTCCCCCATCCCATCCCCTCAGGAAGACCCCATTTCTATCAGGAAACCCCCTAAACAAAATGGCCCAACCACCACTACCCCCCGGTGATTCACCCATGGACTGCGTGAACTGCGAGAAGCGCTTTCAGCTCTCCGCACGGCCGGTGGTGCTGAAGTGCGAACACATCTTCTGTTCATCGTGCGTTGCGAGGATGCGGCGGCATGTTCAGGGGAATGTATATGTGACGTGTTGTGCGTGCAATACTGAGACAGATGTTCCTTCGGGGAGGACCGTGCATCTGCCGACTGTGGAGGGGATTATGGCAACGTTGATGCGAGAGAGCGAGACACCGCAGGCTGTGGCGGCGAGGGAGGAGCAGCTGAGTGAGTCGGCTGCGATCAACCAGGCTGTGCTGAAGCTTCTTGACGACAACGTTGAGCACGCCGTCACCGACAATGAGATGCGTGACATCGCCCTGCACCTACACCAATGCATCCAGCCCGAGGCTGTGCAGAGCAACAAACCAAGCGAGGCGCGCCTCGTGTGGCTCCTCATGCTCCTCTCCGCCCTCCTTCTTCGCTACGTCGCCATCGAGCAGGACGCACGCACCGCACTCTTCCGCGACATTGTCGAACTCCAAAAGCACGAATCCAACACAATCCACGGCCTCTGCTTCAGCATCCTCACCACATACTATGCAGAGCTCATCAGCTATGCACCGCAGTGAGGCGAAGTGTTCGTTGCAGCGTCGAATTCTCTTGGGGGTACAGAGTTTATTTAACTCTCAATATGTGAAAAATTTGGGGTAGGGGGTGATGGGGGGATGGGAGGGGAGGGGGTGGTGATGGTGGTGTATTTGAGAACGAAAATCATACATTTTCTTCGAAAACTGCACCCCACAGAGGTCACGTTCGCGGTGATGATGTTACTAAGGTTTTTGGTGATATGACAAGCTATTTGACATGTTATTTTATAACATGTCATGTCACATGCCAAGCACGTCATATGCGTGTTATGTTCAAAGCATGTCATTTTACATGTCATGTCAAAAACCTTAGTAATATCGTCACCTTGTTGTCAAACGTTACTTTAAAAAAAAGAACCCAGTCCACTGTACACAAAGACAATATTGGTCTCATTTTGCTCTCTTTCTCCTTCCGCCCCTCAACCCCACATTGCACTCACCAGACACCACACACACTATGTCACCTCTTCCCTTTGTGGCCGCCGCCGTGCTGGCGCTGCACCCAGCAACAAACCCCCCATGGCCAGCTACCTACAACATGAGCATGTCGACCATAACCATGGCGTGCAACATGTCTGGCTGGTACGACACCGCCCTCTCAGCTGAGTTCGGTATTACTTCCTTCGACTGGAGCAACGCCAAGGCACAGTGGGCAAACCAGAAGCCCATGGACTGTGAGGAGCGCCTCGTCACACAGGCGAGCATGACAAAGGCACGCAACCCTGCAACAAACGTCTTCGTCTACAGAAATCTTGTGAAGGCTCTGCCCTGGTTCAGCACTGTGCGCACCAAGCTGGACGACCCTGCCTACAGTGGTTTCTTTTTGAAGTTCGCCAATGGCGTGAACGGGACGTACCACGTGCCTGCTTGCGACCCTGTGGGCGGGAAGTGCAGTGCGTTCTACCACGACCAGGAGCAGACCCCTGCGCAGCCTACACCGGAGAAGCCGCACCCCGATGGCAGCTGTGTGGACGTCTGCGACTGTGGGAAGAACCCCTGTGGGGAGTACCTCTGGGACCACAGGAACGGAACCATGCTGCGCAACTTCCTCATTCAGGACATCCTCAGCAACACCGCGCTGGGCCACCCTGACATCGACGGGCTCTTCATCGACGACTTCTGGTGCTCGAACCTCCTCAACGGGTCGTGCAACGACCCCGTCCAGGGCCCATCCGAGGTCGACAAGTACAACCAAGTCGACATGGGCCTCTCGGACCAAGACGTGCTCGACATCACAAATGAGTACTACATTACTATGACCGCCGCCCAGGAAGCCGTCATCCAAGCAAAGGCGTACACCTGGAGTCTCTTCCCTGGACAGCAGAACGCCAACGCAGCACCGGTGCTCAACAACGAGAAGAACTGCCAGAAGCAGATGGAGGAGTGGTGTGATACGCACCCTTGGGAGGAGCTGCCGTTCATATTCGGACTGAACATGGGGAGCAACCACACGCTGCCGTCGCTCAAGGCAGACCTTGCGACGTTCCTCTTGGCACGTGGCCCGTACGCCTACATCGGTGCAGGCATCTGGGGCATGAGCTGGCCCGCTGGTGCCGAATTCGACAAACTGCGCCCCACAGTGAAGCGTCCCACAGAGCTTGACGTTGACTACGGCAGCCCACTCGGCCTCTGCAAGCAAACGTCCGCAGGGGTGTTCGAACGTGACTTCACCAACAGCCACGTGAAGCTTGACTGTGCCTCCTACAGTGGAGAGATTCAAATGAAATGAAATCGAGAAAATATTGAAATCAAGAAAGAGAGCTAGGAGAATGAATCTAAGCCTCACGGGCTTAGCCATCTTAAATGCTTTGCGAGAATGTGTACCCTGCGTGTCGCGTATTGTACTAACGTCTTAGGGGCAAAGTTGGCTGCCACCTTGCTGGTGTGGTGGTGCGACAGTCTGGGGGGGTTGTAACGGATACATTTGGGGCGGCTTGGGGACGTAATTCCCCTCCCCCTCCCTTCCCCCCTTTCCCCGCCTTCCCCCTCCTCTTCCTTTTGAGCCAAGCAAGCAAACAGCCATGCCATGCCATGGTTCTTACCTCTTTTTTGGCCATTTAGGTTTCCTTTTACTTCTTCTGTTGTTGGCCGCAGGGTACTTGTGCTTTCATCTAGCTGGCATCGTGCGTGGGTCAGCGGGAGGTACCTGCATCAACACAGCTTCACTTTTTTTTCTATTTTCCAGTTGGGTGTGCGGAGGGCAGCCTTGAGGGGTTCTATTTATTTTCAACCCCACGCCCACTCCTCCCTCAATGGGTACGGAGTTCCACATTTATAGCATACCGCAAAACAGTGAAAATATCTTCATTTTATTTTATTTTGAATAGTTTATTTGCACCCATTCCTACTGATTTAGACCTCTTGTCGTTGACACCCTGCAAACAATGCAATGCTGATCGACTTGTCCGAGACTTGCTTCGCAATGTGGGCCAGCTAACGCTGGTACACCTCGTCGCTGTATTTTTCCGAATTCCCTCCCATCGACCAGAAAGCGAGCCAAACCGTTCTTGTACGCAATCTTGAAGGTGGGGAGGGTGAGGTGCGGTCTGCCCTCAGTCTTGCGGATGGGCCGATGTTGGGGATGCGGACCACCGAGGGCTACTGCTCCTTCAGGTGGCGGTCCCGTGGATCAGTGGGCTCTTTCAGTCGCGCAAGTGGCCACCTTGGGGATGCTCCAGCGCGCTAACCTTCGCTCTGTCCCCACTTTAAAAGAAGAACCCAATCCACTGTACACAAAGACAATATTGGTCTCATTTTGCTCTCTCTCTCTCTCTCCTTCCGCCCCTCAACCCCACACTGCACTCACCAGACACCACACACACTATGTCACCTCTTCCCTTTGTGGCTGCCGCCGTGCTGGCGCTGCACCCAGCAACAAACCCCCCATGGCCAGCTACCTACAACATGAGCATGTCGACCATGACCATGGCGTGCAACGGGTCTGGCTGGTTCAACACCGCCCTCGCATCTGAGTTCGGTATTACTTCCTTTGACTGGAGCAACGCCAAGGCACAGTGGGCAAACCAGAAGCCCATGGACTGTGAGGAGCGCCTCGTCACACAGGCGAGCATGACAAAGGCACGCAACCCTGCAACAAACGTCTTCGTCTACAGAAATCTTGTGAAGGCTCTGCCCTGGTTCAGCTCTGTGCGCACCAAGCTGGACGACCCTGCCTACAGTGGTTTCTTTTTGAAGTTCGCCAATGGCGTGAACGGGACGTACCACGTGCCTGCTTGCGACCCTGTGGGCGGGAAGTGCAGTGCGTTCTACCACGACCAGGAGCAGACCCCTGCTCAGCCGACACCGGAGAAGCCGCACCCCGATGGCAGCTGTGTGGACGTCTGCGACTGTGGGAAGAACCCCTGTGGGGAGTACCTCTGGGACCACAGGAACGGAACCATGCTGCGCAACTTCCTCATCCAGGAGACCATCCTCAGCAGCTCCGCAGTGGGCCACCCTGACATCGACGGGCTCTTCATCGACGACTTCTGGTGCTCGAACCTCCTCAACGGGTCGTGCACCGACCCCGTCCAGGGCCCATCCGAGGTCGACAAGTACAACCAAGTCGACATGGGCCTCTCGGACCAAGACGTGCTCGACATCACAAATGAGTACTACATTACTATGACCGCCGCCCAGGAAGCCATCCTCCAAGCAAAGGCGTACACCTGGAGTCTCTTCCCTGGACAGCAGAATGCCAACGCAGCACCGGTGCTCAACAACGAGAAGAACTGCCAGAAGCAGATGGAGGAGTGGTGTGATACACACCCTTGGGAGGAGCTGCCGTTCATGTTCGGACTGAACATGGGGAGCAACCACACGCTGCCGTCGCTCAAGGCAGACCTTGCGACGTTCCTCTTGGCACGTGGCCCGTACGCCTACATCGGTGCAGGCATCTGGGGCATGAGCTGGCCCGCCGGTGTCCAATGGGACAAGCAGCGCCCCACAGTGAAGCGTCCCACAGAGCTTGACGTTGACTACGGCAGCCCACTCGGCCTCTGCAAGCAAACGTCCGCAGGGGTGTTCGAACGCGACTTCACCAACAGCCACGTGAAGCTTGACTGTGCCTCCTACAGTGGAGAGATTCAAATGAAATGAAAACCGAAAAATATTGAAATCAAGAAAAAGAGCTAGGAGAATGAATCTAAGCCTCACGGGCTTAGCCATCTTAAATGTTTCGTGTGAATGTGCCCTGCGTGTCGCGTATTGTACTAACGTCTTCGGGTCGGGTGGGGGCAAAGTTGGCTGCCATGCTGGTGTGGCGGCGCAACAGTCTGGGGGGGGTTGTAAATGATACATTTGGGGCTTGGGGACGTCATCCCCCCCCTCCCTCCTCCCCGCCTCCCCCCTCCTCTTCCTTTTGAGCCAAGCATAGCAAACAGCCATGCCATGGTTCTTACCTCTTTTTTCTATTTTCTAATTGGGTGTGCGGAGGGCAACCTTACTTGAGGGGTTATTTTTTAAACCCCACGCCCACTCCTCCCTCAATGGGCACGGAGTTCCACATAGCAAAAGACAATATCTTCACCCCCCTTTTTTTGAACAGTTTGTTTGCACCCATTCCTTCTCTACCCACCCATCAACCCAACCCTGCCTACGACAGTACCCTAGGTGTCGACAAGAAACCAAAGGCGCCTGAGCAATGTCACACAACCAAGAGGCTACCCCCGACACGTCTGTGCTCGCATCCCCCCTGCCCGCCCCTACGCAGACAAGCTTCTTCCGCCCCAACACAGACACTCCTGTCAAGCTTGGGAGTGGAGTCAGAAGCATAGCTGACAGCGAGCTGTGCCCTCTCAACTCCTTTGAGACACCGGGTGGGGCAAGCTTCAGGTATGCAATGGGTACACCTTGGCAGGTCTGGAGGGCAGAAAGCCAGGACTCTCTTTCAAAACCGGGATCCCTCGAGACCTGTTGCTACCCGTCAAAATGGGTTATGCACTGCAAAGCGACTTTCCTTTTCAATGAAAATTCCAACTTCCTCTTCATCTTTGTCGCTCTCCGTGTTGTCCATACACTGCACAAACCCCTTCCGGAGGTGTCTTCTTGTCTAATCCTCGGTCTTTGCTAATTTGTCCCGCTTTTTTCTTCCTTCTCTTCATTCTCTTCAACCTCTTCCTCACAGGTCAGACAACTCCGTTGATGACGAGATCGCACATTGCATGGTTTCCACCCCAGCCACAACACCCACTACTTACCGTGCACGTCCTGACCAGCCAGTGGCACGTGCATTGGAGACGTCGTAACGATAGCATGAGGAGGACGGTAGGGTAGACAGTCTCTGTAAGAGGGTGAAGGGGTGAAGGAGAGGAGGCGAGGGGGAGGATATACACGTTTGTGCCAAATGCATGCGAAAAATATTCGGTTGCTTTTAAGATGTGTCCATCTTTCCGGTAATTTTTTTTTGGTTTTCCAACGTGTTTTCTGGGGGGTTTTGTTTGTAGGTGAATAAGCGTGAGGCTTGGGTTCATCTTAATAATCTTCTCTTTTATTAGTATTCCTGAGGTGCACTGTCTGAGGAGGGCTTTGTATTTCAAGTAATTTTTTTTTTTGTATTGCTGTGGGTTTGTAGCCCGCAGCAATACTCATAAGTAGTGGGTCAGTGTTGTTATCGTACCTTATAACTATAAGCACTGCTCGGCAGTTTAGATGTTCTCAAAAAAAAAAAATCTTCTTTCCACACATATCTCGTCCCATCCCGATGCAGGGGTGGGTTGGATTTTTGAAGGTGACGAAGCACGTGAGGCTTTTGAATCAAATACCTCTTTTCTCTCTCACTCTCTCTCTCTTTTCTCTGTTTCATATTTCTGTTGCAGACCTACGCCCTCAGCAGCTCTCTTCGCTTATGAAAACGCCCTCTCTGTCCCCAAGCTTTTCCCCCTTTCAACGTGACCATATTTTTCTGCCAGTTCGAGCACTTCTGTTGAGATATGACGAGATGTCCATCAGTACTCTCACGTTCCCCATTCCCTATCCCCTATCACATACCCCATCTCCCCAAGGGTACACATGAGATGGACGCAGTGCACCACGACACGCTAGGTCTCGCACACAATGCAGGTGTGCAGAGGACACTGCGGGATGCGGGCGAGCCGCCGGATGTGATGTTCAGTGCACGTGCCGCTGTCGCAGTGGTGCCGCCGACGGACCAGCATGTGAAGGCGGAGCTGCAGGGAGCTGTGCTGCTGGCGACTCCACAGTCGATGTGGTTCACGAGCAGCACCGGGAAGACGCTTGTGCGTGTCTTCTTCATTGAGGTTGTGCGTGTTGTGCGCTACACGGAGCCACCCCTCGTCTGCGTGCACGCAGACCACTGGGGCAGCGAGGTGCGTGTCCTGCTGCAGTGCGAGCACATCGCCCTCTTTGCAGACCTCCTCCTCGGCAGGCTCTCCCTCGAGATCGATGTCTGCGTGCGTCGCAAGCTCAGCGACGACGGTGTTAGCGTCGACCACACGGCAGTGCCGCAGCACTCCTACGCAGGCACGTCGCAGATGCAGGAGGCGGGTGTGAAGCCCAAAGCTGTTGAGGGTGGCAGTGGTGGCAGCGACCCCGAGACAGGGCTACCCATAGTGCCCCTGCCAGCAGACGTAGTGCGCCTGCACCCCGTGCTCGCGAAGAGCACTGTGCACCACATCGAGGACGTGATGAAGGTGTCCAGCAAGGGTCGTCAGCAGCGGCGCCTCCTCGTCATTACGAGCACAAGCTTCTACATGTGCGATCTTTCAAGAGGACGGAGGGGTGTGACACGGTGCACAGACATCGTGCGCATTGCACAGGTCTTTGCACACTCCTCAGGGCAGAGTGGTGTCATGGCATTGAAGGTATGTGCGACATCGTGAGGCTTGGTATACGGTTGGCAGGTGGCAACTCAACAACGCAACACACAACACACAGGTGCCATACGACGGATTCGACAGCGTCTTCCGATCCTCAAAACACGAGGCGATATGCAATATTCTGACGGTATGGCGACAACAAATTAGGGCACAATAACATACCCAGAGCACAAGGGCGATTCATGCACCAAAAACACCCTTCACAGACAATTTCGCGCGTACGGCATGGACGGACGCTCCTGGTGACCCCGTGGGATCTGACCGAGGTCAAAGGCGTATCCATGTATGTTTCTCCACCCTCCACCCTTCACCCTTCATCCATTCATCCCCTTCTCTCTCCTTCAGGGGCGCCTTTAGTGTGAATGAGGTGCAGTTCTTGCTGCAGAAGCCTTCGGAGTACCGTGTGCGGCAGCACTCCCCTGACATCGAACGTGCTGCAGTGGAAGACTTGTACGGTGCACCACGGCATCACCACCATGCGAAGGCGGCGGCGTTCAACGCACAGCACGCACTGAGCCTGCAGAGAAGCGCCTCGCAGGACGGCGTGCGGCGTGTACACTCGGGGTCGTCGTACATGGGCACCGCTGCATCGTCGCAGAGTGCAACAGAGTCGGAGACACGCGAGACAGACTCGCAGTCAGACGCGCTGTTGGCAGAGCACCACCAGCAGCACCAGCAGTACATCACAGAGCGAACGTCCTACTCAGCAACACTCCCACAGGGTGACGACAACTTCCTCCAGTACACTCACATGGGTGCCGAAGAGCAGGCATCCGTGACGGAGGACACACCACCGCCACCGGAGATGGAGGGGGAGAGTGAGAGGAGCATGGCGATGCCTGCGCAGGACTACCAAGGGGGCGGGGCGCTAGCGGCGCTGTCGCTCCGCGAGGATGTGCTTGAGGTGTTGCGTGTGGCAGCGGTGCTGTTGATGGAGGGCCAGCATGCGCCCCTTGCGCGCTTTTTGACGTCGTGCGCGTCTGTCGTGCAGGACGCGTCAGCGGACACCGCACAGCTGCAGGGCATGGCGGCGGAGGCAGTGGCAATGGTGCACCACATGCCACCCCCTGCCTCGTCCTCACCCTCACGCTCACCCTCACCACGAGCCGAGACACCAAACTCCTCTGTGCCACCTAGCGAGGACCCACCTGAGGACGACGTGGACTACACACTGCGGGCAACGGAGGTGGCGGTGGTGATGCCGCTGCAGCAGCAGCACGCACCACCACCACCACCACCTCCTCCTCCTCCCACACTCACAGCCTCTACACAGACGGAGTTGGTGGAACCGAGCCCACAAGGGGAGCTACCTGAAGAAGAAGGAGAAGAAGAAGAAGAAGAAATACCTGCACAGAGCTACACCCCAGCACAGACGCAAACCGACGTTGCAGAGGGCTGCGACCAGGGGTGTGGCCCCGCAACACCCCTGGCCACGCCCGCGGAAGAGGTGTTGTGCACACCACCACAGTCGCCGACGTCCGCACCACGCCTACCATCTGGGTCACCCGCTGCTTCGGGGGTTGTATCCTGTGAGGGTGTGGTGATGGTGGCGTGGGATGTGTGCGCTACGTGGCACAGTATGGAGTTGGTGTTGCTGGAAAGCGTGCTGTGCTGTGTGGTGAAGGGGCGGCGGCAGGTGCTTGTACGGCTTATGGACGTTGTGCGCCTTGAGACGCGTGCACACCTCCCGCATGCGACACTGCCACCAAGCAGGTCGCGCAGGCCCGGCGCCATTGCACTGACGTGCCGCAACACACAACGCTACTACCTTGTGTTCGACCTTCCTGAAGAGCAGCTTGTCTGGGCAAAGGCGCTGGCCACAGCGATAGGGGGTGACCACACCGAAGCCCTGACACCATCCCCTGCAAAAGGGATTAGACCAATCTGAGGTGGGTTATGTGGGGATTGGTGCGCAGCAAAGGGTGGTTTTGTATATTTCTTTGGCAATATGGTGGCACTGTGTTGTAGGTGCACCATGGGTTACCATTAAGCGGAGGAGCTACAAACACGTTTGCGCCATCGTGGAGGGAAGGGATTTTAAGATGCACGAGAGGCACATTCATCTTAGAAGTTTTCTTTTGTTGTGCTTTCATCCGGATGGCTGTTGTTATCGTACCGTTGGTCCATCGGAAGTGCCCGCATCAACTATTTCTTTAGTTATTCTCATTTTTGTGTACTTAGAAAAAATGGGAAGAGTTAGAAAAAACAAAATGATTTGCTGTTGTTCTGTATCCTCACTGACCCCTTTCTCTTCCTCTGTCTCGCCCCCAAAAATATTTACAGGAAATCAAAAATAATATAAAGGTTTTGTGTGCAGTCAAAATATGCCCGCAAAGAGGCGTCGTGCGGACGCCGAGGAGGAGGCGCCAGCTGCGAAGAGGCAGTGCGTGCCAAAGGAGAAGTCTTCCTGGGAGAAAGCCATGTATGTAGTTCGTTGTTTTTAATTCCCTTTTTTAATGCACAAAGCAATAGCGTGCGAGAGGTGTGCTCCTTGTTGTTTTCCCTTTTGGCTGCTCTCCCACGGTAACTATCGTGCAAATCGTAGCAGGCCGTTTAGACCAGGGGGAATAAAGAGCTTGAGTGCTTTTGAGCGGTTGTGAACCGCCTCCGTTCTCTTACGGTGCGGAACATTGACTTCCATGCATGACCAAGACCCGAGCTGCGTTTTTTAACGGCTCTTTGATGACGTTAACGTTTTAGATGTCATCTGCTTCACTTATTCCTCGAATACCCATCTATGCTTGCCATGAAAAACACCCCACTCCCCAGGCCGTACTTCCTGTGCGGGTACTCGCCCAAGGAGCTCCCCGGCAGGGAGCAGCAGCTGGCCTTTATGAACGACCACGCAACGCGGGAGGGGTCGGTTGTGTTTTTGCACGGCACACCTGGGACAGGCAAGACGGCGCTGGTGTCGCGGGTGGCTGAGAAGCACTTTTTGTATGTCCCACTCTTTTCCCCTTCACCTGTTCTTTTGGATGTTTTCACAACCCTTGTATTGCAACAGGAAGTCACGCACCCTGGTCCTGACGTGCACCTCCTTACGCAGCACGCGTGCCATGCTTGACCAGTTCCAAGCGTGGCTCGCAGACGACGGCTGCGAACGCTTCGCCTCGCTCCCCGAGCAGTGGGAGGAGATCCTTGACTGCCTCATCCCGCAACGCAGGAAGGACAGACGACGGCTGCAGGCGGAGGAGAAGAAGCGCAAGAAGCAAGAGGCACGTGCACGCAAGGATGCGGAGGAGCAGTGGCGCAAGCTGACGCATGCAGGACTCGCAAAGGAGCTGAAGAAGCGTGGCCTGAAGAAGGTGCCACCAAAATCCAAGGACAGAATCGACCTACTGATTGCGTGGGAGGCTGCGAAGGAGAGCAGCGACAAGGTGGAGAGCACTGCCAGCGATGCCAGCGAGGAGGAGGACGAGGCGAGCGTTGGTGAGAGCGAGGGCGAAGGCAAAAGTAAAAGCGAAAGCGAAGGCGAAGAGGGCGAAGAGAGTGATGAGAGCGATGAGAGCGAAGGCAGCTCCGCGTCGTCCTGTTGGGACACCATGACCACCCAGCAGCTGGCATGCTCTCTGCAGAAACGCGGTTTGGATGTGGAGCGTCTGAAAGCGGCACGTCTCAAGACGCTGCAGCAGTGGAAAGCTGATGGGTGCAGCACCGCACGGCAGCGACGTTGTCTTGTTCTTGACGAGTTGGACTTCCTGATGTCCGGCCCGCACACGAACACACGCCTGCAGCCCGACAACAGACGCGTCTTCGACGAGAAGAGCACCTGCATCCAGTTCCTCGAGCACCTCGTTGAGGAGCTCATGAAGCGCGACAACACAGTCTTTCTCGCCGCCATCAGCAACGCGGAGACCGCAACAAAAGGCCCTATCGCAAAGATCCCACAGGAAAACAGAATACACTTCCAACCCTACGTCGAGAGCGAGGTATGCAGAACGGGGTCAAACCACCCACCCCCCCCCTTTTTGTTTATTCATACTTTCAACTTCTCCCAAACAGATGACAGAAATTGTTCGGAGCAGAATACACGAAGCAGGAAGCAATTGGGAGGCACTGTTTCAAGAGCCTGCCGTGCGCCTTCTTGTCCTCAAATCTCTTAAGTCGGGGTCAGGGGACTGCCGCACCCTTCTTGAGCACGTTCGGCTGTCGATTGCAGGCAAGGTAGGCACCAACACATCGGACACAATCACCCCGAAGGACGCAGCACATTCCGCGCCACGGCAGAACGAGATGTATCTATGGCTGCGTGCGATGAGCGACAATGCGCGACTCTTTGTGGTGTCGTGTCTTGCGCTCCGTGGCGACCCGAGCAAGAAGATCACCCTCGCAATGGTGTCGGCCATGTACAGGAAGATTCATCTGCAGTTCATGACTGCAGCGCACGACTCTTCTATTGAACTGATGCAGGTGCTTCTCACTGAGGTGTCGATGCACAGCTTCATCAACCCTGCCTCAGTCAAGCCTGCACGTGGCAAACGTGCTGCAAGCAGTACATCAGATGTCGGCAGCCGTGTGGTCGAGGTCAACTCCTCCCTCGCACCCGACATGTTCTACGCAGCGCTGCGCACCCTGCACACCGAAAACAAAGGCGTAGGTGACTCTCTCCTCTGCGAAATACTCGAAGCGCTTCTCCCAAGCCAAGACCTCTTCTAATCTGCCTTTGGGTTGCTTGTCGATACGAAAAATGCAAAAAGAAAAATTGAAAAAGGAGGCAAAAAGTGTGATTTAATAGAGTTATCGGGAGTCCTAACCAACCCTGGCCAGGGCAACCTCCCCTTTTAGATGCGCGATTTCATTTTATTTATTTTTGGTGGGTGGGCACAAGAGGCTCACTTCATCTTTCAAAATTTTCCTTTTTTTATTTGTTTTTTTGTAGCGGTGTTATTTGATACCTGGGCATTTGGGAAGTAAATATAGTTTCATGGTGAAGACCAGGGTGAGTGCATCAACTCACTCGTTTCGGGATAAGTTGTTCCGTTCTGTGAACACATCCCTCCCCTGCCTTGAAGGGCAGAATACTCTTTTATTTTTGTACAGAATCTGTTCTTTGTAACAGACACCCCCCCTATTTTGTTTTTGTCACCCATTTCTTTTTCGTCCGATACTACAAAAATCAATGCCTGCCAAAATACCATTTCTCTCTCTCCCTCCACCACCACCACCACCACCGCCACAACCCTCATCTCGAACAGCGTTTTTTTCTCTCTTTTCCCCTCAAAAAAGAGTACGGAAGGTACCTTGGTGGGGAGAAGTGATTCCTACTATATTTTATTAGAGATACAACAGAATGGGTGATATGAATGGAGCTGCGGCAGAAATTGCGAGGAGTGTGAAGCAGGCGAGGGAGTATGCGGTGATGGGGCGGTACCCGACAGCACTTGTCTTCCTTGCGGGGCTGAAGAAGCAGATCCAGACGCAGATACGCAGCTCAGGCCCCGATGCAGGCACGCTGTGGCAGAAGGTGCTGGACGACCTCTCCCGCGAGGCAGCTCTCATCAAAGAGCTCAACGATGAGATCAGCGCCTTCACCCCACAGCCCGCACCCTCCGCAGCGGTGTCCGCACCCACACAGGTCTTCCCCGCACAGTCCAATGCACCGCCCCTCTACGGCGGCGGTGGAATGGGTGGTGGTGACCTCCCCCGTGCACGCTGGGATGACGGTCGTCCTAACCAAGCCAACGACGATAAATACGGCGACAAAGACAAATTTGGTCCCGGTTTTGAGCCCCCACGCCGTGCGAATGCGGTGAAGGCGCGTGAGCCACCACGAATGTCTGCTGCTGCACGTGAAAAGCGTGAGGGTGGACGTCGCAAAGAGCCCCTAGTGCGCGCAACACGCCCACGCACCCCAGGGAGGGAGGACGGGAAGAAAAAGGAGGATAAAGGTGGGGACGGGAACAACCCTGCAAAGTACGTTGCGCGCAAGGGTGAGGAGGATATGGTGGACCTCATCCACAATGAAATCTGCACACACAAGATTGGGGTCACTTGGGACCAGATTGCTGGCCTAGACGACGCGAAGGACCTGCTAGAGGAGGCCATTGTCCTGCCGGTGTACATGCCGGACTACTTCCAAGGCATCCGCCGCCCCTGGCGTGGTGTGATGATGTACGGCCCACCCGGGACAGGCAAGACACTTCTCGCGAAGGCTGTTGCAACGGAGTCGACGACAACGTTCTTCAACGTCTCTGTGGCAACACTCACTTCGAAGTGGCGTGGTGATTCGGAGAAGTTGGTGCGGATATTGTTTGAAATGGCACGGCACTATGCACCAACGACGATCTTCATTGACGAGATTGATGCGTTGTGTTCGAAGCGTGGTGAAGGGGAGCATGAGGCGAGTCGGAGGGTGAAGACAGAGCTTCTTGTGCAGATGGACGGGATGTCATCGATGGATGACGACGGGAAGGACAAGGTGGTGATGGTGCTCGGTGCGACGAACCACCCGTGGGAGATCGACGACGCAATGCTGCGGCGTCTTGAGCGGCGAATCTACATCCCGTGCCCGCCAATGGACGACCGCGTGGAGCTCTTCAAGATTAACTCACAGACGATCGAGGTGGCGAGCGACGTCGACTTCGACTATCTCGCGCGCTGCACAGAGAACTACTCTGGTGCAGACATCACCACCGTCTGCAGAGATGCAAGCATGGCCTCCATGCGTCGCATGCTTGACAAAGGCAAGCTCCGCCGCTCCGAAATCAAGGACCGCGAAAAGGCGCGAGAGATCGGCAAGGGCCTCGGGGAGGAGCCTATCACAATGGAGGACTTCAAAAATGTATGCGAACCACCCCCTCTCTTTCTCTCTCCCCCCTGCATGAGTTTTCGGCCCAAAAGAACGAATACGGAGCTCTTTTATAGGTGGCACTGCACTCCTACATGCGAGGTTCAGGCATATTACAGACTTCCTTTGTGTCTCCTATCCCTCACTCAAACAAACCCCATTCCAACAGGCACTGAAGAGCACCCCATGCAGCTGCAACGCGAACATCATCCAGCGCTACGAGAAGTGGCACAAAGAGTACGAAACGAAGGAGATCAAGTAGCGTTCTCTTGTACGTCTCTCTTGAACTGTTTCAGAGATGTGGTCTAGCCTCCACGTGAAAATGAGGGTCGGGGTCAGGGGGTAGGGAGGGTATTTACCAGAGTTTCCCAAAACACAGAAAATAAAACGCCACGTTTTGGGGGCTCTTAATAGAATAAATAAAAGCTGACAATAAACCAGTAGAGCCTTTGTTGGCAATAGAACTTAACACATGCCACATTGGAGAACTCCTAAAAAAAGTGCATTTTTTTTTTTTTTTGGGCAAAAAAAAATATCACTTTGGGTTTTCACCAATTTTATTTTAGACCTGTGGAGAACGGGGGAAGCACTGAATAGAAGCACAGTTTTTTCCCCCCTCGGTTTTTCCCTTTCCCCCCAAAGATGCCTGCAATCTTATTCATTTGTGGACGCGGGGTTCATCTTAGCAATTCTCTTTGTGCACTCTTCTGTAAAGGCTACGTTAGATCCACTAATTTACCTTGGGTCATTCATCCGACCACAACAAAAGAATAACAATCCAGCGACGTTTCTGGGCAGTCTACCTTATTTAACATGCGTTTCTTCAACCCTCACAGACCCCCTTTTTCTTTACCCATGTACCCCTGCACCCATCACCTTCCCACACCACGCCACAACGCATCGCAGAACAAACCCCGAAATGACCCTCCCACTGGTCCTTGCTGCGACACTCGCAGCGGCACCAGCAAGCAGACATGAGGTGACGTCGTTCCCAGGCTATGACGGCCCCCTTCCTTCGAAGGCGTACTCCGGCTTCATCCCTTCGGTGTCCCCCCCATCGGGTAAGGGTGAGATGTACTTCCACTACCTGATGTTCGAGGCAGAGGAGAACCCCGCCACCGCACCCACCGTGTTCTGGTACAACGGCGGCCCCGGTGCGTCCAGCCTGTTCGGCCTCTTCCTGGAGCTCGGCCCGCTGTACCTGAACGAGTTCTCTGAGACGACGGAGGCCTTCAACAAGACAGGCATCCCCACCCCGCTGTACAACCCCAAGACGTGGAGCAAGCGCTTCAACCTCTTCGCCATTGACAGCCCCGCCCCCGTCGGGTTCTCCTACTGCACGCAGGAGGGCCCCGCAGGGAAGGGGACGAGCTGTGGGAGCTGGAACGACACGTACGTCTTCAAGGCCAACCACGCTGTCGTGACGACACTCATGAACGACGTCTTCCCGGAGCTGAAGCAGAACAAGCTCTACATTGCGGGCGAGAGCTACGCTGGCGTCTACGTTCCGGGTCTTGTGAACGAGCTTATCACCGAGCCCAAAGGCCTGAACCTTGCTGGTTACATCGTCGGCGACGGTGTGCTGGGAAATGTGGGGTGTGAGGGTCCTTTGTACGACGTTGAGTTCTTCGGCGGGCACGGGCAGATCAGCAACGAGCTGTACAACAGAATCCGCGACGAGTGCCCACGCAGCGAGCTCTGCTCGGGGAAGCTGACTGCGAAGTGCGAGGCCTACATTGCTGAGATGACCACAATGATCGGTGGGTACTACGTGTACGACTTGTACGATGACTGCCAAAACAACATGTTCATGGACATCAAGATGCGCCACAAGGGGCACAGCAGGCACCTGGTGAGCAAGTACCTGGGCGGTGCGCTGAACGACTACGCCTGCACCGGCTCGTCCATGACTGACTACCTGAACCGCACGGATGTGCGTGAAGCTTTTGGCGTCCCAACAAACGACTTCTTCTTCAACGCAGACAATGGCCACGGCTTCAACTACACGTCCGATATTGACACCGTCATGCCCTTCCACAAGCGCGCTATTGAGAGCGGGCTTCGTGTCCTGACGTACCAGGGTGACGCTGATGCATGTGGACTGAACTCCGAAGGCTTCCTTCAGGAGGCATACACCTCGTTCTGGCCCAGCATCGGACTGAAGCAGACTGAGACGTGGAGGCCCTGGACCGTCGACGGCAAGCAGCGCATGGGCGGGTACGCGATGGAGTGGGGCAGCGGCCAGGCTGCGTTCCTGACCATCCGTGGCTCTGGACACATGGTTCCTCTGAACAAGCCCGACCAGGCCTTTACCCTGATCAACTCCTTCGTCTTTGGCGAAGACTACCCCAGGTACCAGAACTGATCCACTGATGCATCGGTTCAACTCTACTACGTGTCTTCCAAATGTGTGATGTGATGTGTGTAAATTAGCTAACGTTATCCTCCTCCACGCCCAAGAGTTTCCCTGTTGTGTTGCAGGGCAACTTGCATGTGTGGCAGGACAAGATCCACTCAAACAAAGTACCGCGACAAAAAAAAAGTGACATTGACCCTTGAGTAACAAACAAAACCCAGTGGTATATGAACCGAAGGATACGTACCGAGTAGTTCATTTAAATGATAAACACTCTTTACATCACCGAGGTTTCGTACCCCCTCACGCTTTGGAGATATTTTACTTCAAAGCGCAATATCCTTCGGGCGACATTGTGTTTGCTACCCTTGGGAGATGGTTGAAACAAAAAGCCCCCAGCCCTGATTTATTTTGTCACGTTTTGAACGCTACCACACGCGCCACCCATTTTCCCACAGGTTGTACACCAAGGGGTGAAAACTGCTGCATCATGGTGGCGAAGGAAAACTTGAATATTGAGACGAACAAGGTGTACGTCTCGAATGATGGTATCCAGAGCATTGTTCTGGATGACTCGTACGACTCGGACTACGACCCAAGCAACGAGGAGCTGCAGAACTACGCACTTAACATGCTTGGCATGGAAGACCCTCAAGAAGAGCAAGCGCTGCTCTGGATCGCCAAATCCGGACTCAAGTGCAAGCTCCCCGAGAACTGGCGCATGTGCCAAACTAACGAGAACGACACGTACTACTTCAACTTCCGCACAGGAGACTCCATCTGGGAGCACCCCCTCGACGCAAAGTACCAACAACTTTACAAAGAGCAAAGCAAGCTGCGTATGCAAGGCAAGCCCTTCAAGACGTACATGGACGAGGAGGCAGAGGCCTTCATCACAGGGGTCAAGCCAAAGAAAGAAAAGAAGGACAAGAAGGAGCGCAAGAAGTCTGTCGAACACGAAAAGGACGACGTTGGTGAGCTCGGTGGCCTCACTACAACGCGCGGGAAGGGCAAGTTTGGGAACCTACCGACCACCACAGGGCTGGGGAAGGGGAAACTCTCTCTTGGTGGAGACGAGCCGTTGAGTGCTGCTGCACTTGGGCGGCAGGCGCTGCCGGGTCTGGGCGGGGGCGGGCTGTCGCGTGAGGGGAAGTCACCAGCGTCGACTGTTGTGTCGGCGTCGCCTGGCCTAACGTCGTCAACACTGAAGACACCTCTGGGCACGGCGTCGTCCTCTCAGAGCTTCAACGCTTCGCTTGGGACAGACGACGGTGCACCTGTGCAGGCGAAGCAGGATCTGGAGGAGGAACTGAAGTCGTTGCTTGCACAGCTGCGCAGCGACCACACGCAGGCAGCAGACGAGGCGAAGCGTCAGTTCGAACAGAAGCAGAAACGTCTAAAGTACTCCCACGAGCAGGACATGCAAGACCTCGACATGAACCTCGAGAAGCAGCGCAACAACGTCCGCCGCTCCAGTGCCGCCAAGCAATCCGAGTGGGAGCGCCAGCTCGAGGAGCAGAACTCCTCCCGGCGCCAAAGCTGCGAGCGTCAGCTCAATACTGAGTTCAAAAGCTGGCGGTCATTGAAGGACACTACTTTGCAGGCGAAGAAGGAGCACATCGAGACTGAGCAGAAGGACGCACAGAGCGAGCTTGAGAAGGACAACGAACGGTCGCTGAATAAGTTGGAAAGGGACTTCAAAAAGAAAATGGCGGACACAGACGATAGTGACGATGTTGCGAGCCAACTGCGCGATGTGGAGAAGCGCAAGCGAGACCTCCACGACACGGAGGAGGAGCTCAGGAACCGCAGCTCTGCCGTGCGTCACGAGCTGGAGGCCTTGGATAGGGAGAGGAAGCGTCTCAGCAAGGAGCCGAAGGAAGCGGGCTGTGACCTGAGTGAGACACGGCTTTCACAAGAGAGGGAGATTGAGGAGGTCACAGCAGCGAATGCAGCACACCTCGAAGGGACCAAGGGCACGACCACAGAAGAGCAAGCGTCGCTCAAAGAGGAATACACATCCAAGCTAGGCACCCTTCAGAACGAGCACGACACCACCACGAACAACCTGCAGGAACGCCTTTCCCTCAAACGGGAGCAACTTCTGAACGAGCTCTCAGACCTGGAGGAGGAGTTGACAGCCAAGAAGCAGTCTGTCGAGGAACTGCGGAAGTCGTCGTCAACAGGGGGCCACAGCGCACTGCACACAGAACACAGCAAGAAAAAGCAAGATCTCGAGAACGGGTTTCAGAAGGAGAAGGCGAACCTTCAGAAGGTATTAGCGGAGCTGAGAGAGGAGTCGGCAAAGGTGCCGGTCGCGAGTAGTGTTTCGTCAACGAACAGACCAGCGCACGCACAGACAATGGAAGAGTTAAAACAACGCTTTGTACGAGACTCTGCCCTGCGTAAGGCTGCACTTGAGGAGGAATGTCTCACGCGTCTCGAGCAAGACAAGGACCGACTCGCCAGCGAAAACGCAGCGAAAATCACTAGATTGTCAAACCTGCAGCAGGACAACCTCAAGAAGCTTCTTGCAGATGAGGAACGGAAACACTCATCCGTCATGAATTCTATTGTGCAAAGTTCACAAGTTCGGCAGCCAGACACGACAAGCGGGGATGCTGCTGAAAAGCTGCAAGTCTTCTTGGACCAGCAACGCGTTCGCTACGATGAAGAGGTGTTGAGGCTTTCTACTGAGTCGGCCAGAAGTCTTGAGTGCGAACGTCAGCGTATTGAGGAAGCCTCTTGCGTACGACTGTCGAAGTACCGCGAAGAGCAGGAGAGGGAGTTGCGCGCTGCCTTTTCAAAGGAGTCTGGCCGTTTTGCTGCGCTGCTCTCTGCACAGAGCAACATCTCTGATCAGATCCATATCCTTCGCAACGATTTTGACCGTGAGATGACAGCACTGTCCGACGAATGCCGTGTTCGGCATGACGGCATCAAGTCGGAGGCGGACGCCCGCCACAAGGCTCTGCTCCACTCTATAGAGCAAGATCACAAGCTCGAGACGCTTCGCCTCGAGCGTCAACAGGAGCTCGCCCTCCAGGCGCAGAGCACCAGCAAAACAAGCGAAGAGCGACGGCTTCTCGAAGCCACACACGACGTGGAGATGGCAGCATTGGAGCAGAAGAACAGCCAACAGATTGCAGCCGAGACTGCGCATCACGAGGCCGAGCTGGAGGAGCTGCGCGCACACCACAAATCAGAGCTGACACGCGCACGCCAACAGACAGAGCTCCGTCAGCAAGACATGCTTGTCGCAAAGGTAAAGCGACACGCGGCGAGCATGTCGGAGACGAGGAAGCCCCGTGTGGAGCAAACCGAAGTGGAGCAGGCGAAGCGGTTCTTGAAGACGCAGAAGCATGCACTTCGGAAGCGCAAGGTATGCCGCACACTCAACACCACATGCATTGTTCTCTCCACAGGATGAGCTGGGATCGCGCAAGGCGAAGTGGGAGGACGACAACGGGCGACACTCTTCTAAGAAGTTTGACAAACGCTCTGAAGCCCTGCACGCAGAGGAGTCTGCGTTGTCGCGACGGGAGTATTGGCTGCAGCAAAGGATGCAAAAGATGCGTGTGGCAGAGCACTCAGAGGGCATCTCAGAGTCATCGGACAAAGACGCCAGCGACATAAACATGCTACACCTAATGAAGTCTCTCTCAGGCCAGGTAGAGCGACTCAGCGACAAAATGAACGCAATAGTACACAAACGCAAACCCCACAAACACAGCAGTAGCACAAGAGTGACCGATAAATGGGAGAACTGGCTTGTGTCGGGTAATATTAAGCACTGCTGGTAAACTGAATAAATCTTTGTCTTCGGTCCTTTTGTCCACCTTTTTCCAAAGGAAACCTATCTGTTCCCTCTAAATGGAATATAAGAAAACAAATCAAAAACAATGGTATTTTGTTCTTTCCTCTCTTCCATTCACCCCCACCCAACTCTTGTACAGGGGTTTTGGTGTTTAAAATGAACGTCACTGGCATGCTTGAGGGGCTCGATGCGTTGTCGCATGTAGGTGTGGATGACATTGGAGTGGGCCTCGCAGTTTCTCTGATAATCGCTGCGGCTGCGAACTCCCTGAGGCCCACCCATATCGAAGACGAGACGATTGGGATTGGCGGGTGGCACCGTGCCTCGGGGTGGCACGCAACTTGCAATGAAATCCTGACGGCGGTGCTCAGCCTTGTCGCTGTGTGGCGCTTGTACAGGGCTTCTGCAGAGGAATTCCCGGCAGTGGCTCTAACGGACCCGCTGTTGGTCCTGCACATCTTGACGGCAGCCTTGTTTGTGCTTCCGAAGCTGCCCCCCATTGAGTTGCTGTACGACTTTCTCACGTGCCACTCGCTGTGGTTTGTCGTTCTGTTCTACTTGCGTGCAGAGTCGGTAACGTTTGATGTTGAAACGGTGGCGACCCGCCACCTGCCGATGTTGTGTGTCATGCTGTTTCCTGCCAAGTCTATTTGGTGGGGCGAGATCACATTCCTGCGGTTTGGGTTCCCACGTGTGGCGCTGCAGTCAGCAATGTTCCACTTGGGCGTGATCACTCCGTACGCCATTGCACTGAGGCACAACACAGACGCACCGACAGAGCTCGGTATCCGCACCGCTCCCGAGCAGTATGTGACGGCCTTGCAGTCTCTCCCACTGCCACAGGGCGTGTTTGATGTTGCTGTGAACGAATTCACCTTCTTCGCCTTCTATCCTCTCGTGTTCGTGTTCGCCTGTGTGACGAGGAAGTCCTGGGACTTCCTCTTCCAGATTGTTACTGCGCGCAAACGTACCGAGCAGCGTATGCTCGAGGAGCAAGCTGCGCCAGAAGAGGAAGTGCCGATGACGAAGAAGTCCAAGAAGACGAAAAGGAAGTGATATCTCAAAGCATCAAGAGAGTGAGGGAGACGAGAGAGGAAGTGAACCACTAGAATTCAATAAAACAGAACTTCCCCTCCCTTTTTTTCTTCCATATTCTGCTCCTTAGCTCCTTAGCTCCTTAGCTCCTTAGCTCCTTAGCTCCTTAGCTCCTTAGCTCCTTAGCTCCTTAGCTCCTTAGCTCCTTAGCTCCTTAGCTCCTTAGCTCCTTAGCTCCTTAGCTCCTTAGCTCCTTAGCTCCTTAGCTCCTTAGCTCCTTAGCTCCTTAGCTCCTTAGCTCCTTAGCTCCTTAGCTCCTTAGCTCCTTAGCTCCTTAGCTCCTTAGCTCCTTAGCTCCTTAGCTCCTTAGCTCCTTAGCTCCTTAGCTCCTTAGCTCCTTAGCTCCTTAGCTCCTTAGCTCCTTAGCTCCTTAGCTCCTTAGCTCCTTAGCTCCTTAGCTCCTTAGCTCCTTAGCTCCTTAGCTCCTTAGCTCCCTAGCTCCTTAGCTCCTTAGCTCCTTAGCTCCTTAGCTCCTTAGCTCCTTAGCTCCTTAGCTCCTTAGCTCCTTAGCTCCTTAGCTCCTTAGCTCCTTAGCTCCTTAGCTCCTTAGCTCCTTAGCTCCTTAGCTCCTTAGCTCCTTAGCTCCTTAGCTCCTTAGCTCCTTAGCTCCTTAGCTCCTTAGCTCCTTAGCTCCTTAGCTCCTTAGCTCCTTAGCTCCTTAGCTCCTTAGCTCCTTAGCTCCTTAGCTCCTTAGCTCCTTAGCTCCTTAGCTCCTTAGCTCCTTAGCTCCTTAGCTCCTTAGCTCCTTAGCTCCTTAGCTCCTTAGCTCCTTAGCTCCTTAGCTCCTTAGCTGGTATCTAAGGTGCACAGGGGGCGGCTTTTTTTGGTTCCCGAAACCCTCCCGAAACCTCCCGGAACTGGTTTTGGATATGGTGCACAGGGGGCATTTCACCCCTGAAAAAGGGTGCACAGGGGGCTTTTCGGGGGTCCCGAAATAGGGTGCACAGGGGGCGCAAAAGTATGCCCCATATGACTTTTACAGGTATTTTGGGTCCCGTACACAGTTTTCACAGCACACACAGAAAAACACAGTATACACAGTATACACAGTATACACAGTACACAGTATACACAGTATACACAGTATACACAGTATACACAGTATACACAGTATACACAGTATACACAGTATACACAGTATACACAGAAAACACAGTATACACAGTATACACAGTATACACAGTATACACAGTATACACAGTATACACAGTATACACAGAAAACACAGTATACACAGTATACACAGAACACACAGTATACACAGTATACACAGTATACACAGTATACACAGTATACACAGTATACACAGTATACACAGTATACACAGTATACACAGTATACACAGTGTACACAGTATACACAGTATACACAGTATACACAGTATACACAGTATACACAGTATACACAGTATACACAGTATACACAGTATACACAGTATACACAGTATACACAGTATACACAGTATACACAGTGTACACAGTATACACAGTATACACAGTATACACAGTATACACAGTATACACAGTATACACAGTATACACAGTATACACAGTACACAGTATACACAGTATACACAGTATACACAGTATACACAGTATACACAGTATACACAGTATACACAGTATACACAGTGTACACAGTATACACAGTATACAGTATACAGTATACACAGTATACACAGTATACACAGTATACACAGTATACACAGTATACACAGTATACACAGTATACACAGTATACACAGTATAAAAACCTTCTCTCAGTAGGGAAGCATGGTACACATGAAAACACCTAAGTGCCCAGCACACCAAAAGACAAAACAGTTGACACAAGCCAGATATTTATTTCGGGTTTGCAGGTTTGCAGATAACTCAACCAGTTAAGTAACCCCCGAGAACCCTATTTTTTTTCTTTTCTGTACTTGGTCTATTTTTTTATGAGAATAGAAAGGAAAAAGGAAAAAATGGAGAAGATAATAAAGACAATAAAATGAACAGGAAAATGGAAATGGAAAAAAGGATGACCAAAAAAGGTCGGGTTTAGAATAAAAGGTGGATGAAGAGTAAGAATAACCTTATCAACCACACCAACCGCATAAGCACCAGCCAGATAATGCAACTTGGAACCAGATAATGTGCCCGAACCCCACACACCCACACAACCACACCAGTCGGATAACGCAACCTAGAACCCGCAAACCCGCACAACCACCAGCCAGATAACATAACCTAGAACCAGAAAACGCAACCTAGAACCAGCTAGGTCCCGCGCACCCGCACCCACCAGCCAGCTTAGTAACCACACGAACCGGATAACGTTGCCCGAACCCCGCGCACCCGCACAATCACACCAGCCAGATAACGCAACCTAGAACCCGCAAACCCGCGCACCCGCAAACCCGCAAACCCGCACAACCACCAGCCAGATAACGTAACCTAGAACCAGAAAACGCAACCTAGAACCAGCTGGGTCCCGCGCACCCGCACCCACCAGCCAGCTTAGTGACCACACCAACCAGAAAACGCAACCTAGAACCAGCTGGGTCCCGCGCACCCGCACCCACCAGCCAGCTTAGTGACCACACCAACCAGAAAACGCAACCTAGAACCAGCTGGGTCCCGCGCACCCGCACCCACCAGCCAGCTTAGTGACCACACCAACCAGATAACGCAACCTAGAACCCGCAAACCCGCACAACCACCAGCCAGATAACGTAACCTAGAACCAGAAAACGCAACCTAGAACCAGCTGGGTCCCGCGCACCCGCACCCACCAGCCGGCTATCGACCACACCAGCCAGATAACGTTGCCCGAACCCCGCGCACCCGCACAACCACACCAGCCGGATAACGCAACCTAGAACCCGCAAACCCGCGCACCCGCAAACCCGCAAACCCGCACAACCACCAGCCAGATAACGTAACCTAGAACCAGATAACGCAACCTAGACCAGCAGGTTCCCGCACACCCGCACCCACCAGCCAGCTTATTGACCACACCAGCCAGAAAACGCAACCTAGAACCAGCTAGGTCCCGCGCACCCGCACCCACCAGCCAGCTTATCGACCACACGAGCCGGATAACGTTGCCCGAACCCCGCGCACCCGCACAATCACACCAGCCAGATTACACAACATAGCAAGCGCAAATACTTGCAAATACGAGTTATACAGTGCGAGAAACAGCTAAGTTACTGAACCCTGAGCAGACTGGATCCGGTGCACAGGGTGCGTTTTTGAGAAATATCCGGTGCACAGGGGGCGCCTAAGTCAAAAATCGGTGCACAGGGGGCGTATCCTCGGAAAATCCGGTGCACAGGGGGCGCCCAAAAACGGTGCACAGGGGGCGTGTCATAACGGTGCACAGGGGGCGCCTAGAATCCGGTGCACAGGGGGCGCCCCAAAAACGGTGCACAGGGGGCGTGTCAAAACGGTGCACAGGGGGCGCCCGGCTATTAAATCACGGGTAAAACGCCCCCTGTGCACCGGATTTTTGGGCGCCCCCTGTGCACCGTTTTGGGGTGCGCCCCCTGTGCACCGGACGTGCCCCCTGTGCACCGGAGTGGCCCCTTAGCTCCTTAGCTCCTTAGCTCCTGGTATCTAAGGTGCACAGGGGGCGGCTTTTTTTGGTTCCCGAAACCCTCCCGAAACCTCCCGGAACTGGTTTTGGATATGGTGCACAGGGGGCATTTCACCCCTGAAAAAGGGTGCACAGGGGGCTTTTCGGGGGTCCCGAAATAGGGTGCACAGGGGGCGCAAAAGTGGTATCTAAGGTGCACAGGGTGCCTGAAAACCCACTACACGAAACTCTCCCGAAACCCCCCGGAACTGGATTTTGAAAAGGTGCACAGGGTGCTTTTGGTATCTAAGGTGCACAGGGTGCCTGAAAACCCACTGCACGAAACTCTCCCGAAACCCCCCGGAACTGGATTTTGAAAAGGTGCACAGGGTGCTTTTGGCCCCCGAGAAAGGGTGCACAGGGTGCCTTTTTGGGCATGGAAAAAGGGTGCACAGGGTGCCCTTGAGATTGGCACCCTATGACTTTCACAGGCAAAACTTTTTTTTTTGCTTGAAAACTTTTCACCTTTCACCTGTATGGAGCCTCTGACCAAGGAAAACATATTCTGAGGGCAGTCCTACACAGTACACAGTACACAGTACACAGTACACAGTACACAGTACACAGTACACAGTACACAGTACACAGTACACAGTACACAGTACACAGTACACAGTACACAGTACACAGTACACAGTACACAGTACACAGTACACAGTACACAGTACACAGTACACAGTACACAGTACACAGTACACAGTACACAGTACACAGTACACAGTACACAGTACACAGTACACAGTACACAGTACACAGTACACAGTACACAGTACACCCTCCGTCAGCAGGGAAGCATAGTATTACAGTGAGGACTAGTACAACACAAACCACTTTAGTAGCCTAAGAACCTCACATAAAGCAGAAACTCACTAAAGCAATATACACAGTATACAGTATACACAAGAAAAAAGCCATCTCTCAGGGAAGCATGGTGGTGCATCAACACATGGCCACATATATGCCCACCCACAAAGCACCAACCAGCAGGCGCAACAAAAAACCCGCACAACCACACCAACCAGATAACACAACCTGCAGATTCCCGCGGGTTTGCACACCTGCACCCACCCGCCAGCTTATCGACCACACCAACCAGATAAAGTGCCTGAACCCCGAGAACCCTATCAACCACACCAGCCGGATAACGCAACCTAGAACCCGCAAACCCGCGCACCCGCAAACCCGCAAACCCTCACCAACCACCAGCCAGATAACGTAACCTAGAACCAGATAACGCAACCTAGAACCAGCAGGTTCCCGCGCACCCGCACCCACCAGCCAGCTTATCAACCACACGAACCAGATAACGTTGCCCGAACCCCGCGCACCCGCACCACCACACCAGCCGGATAACGTTGCCCGAACCCCGCACACCCGCACAACCACACCAGCCAGATAACGTTGCCCGAACCCCGCACACCCGCACAACCACACCAGCCGGATAACGCAACCTAGAACCCGCAAACCCGCGCACCCGCAAACCCGCAAACCCGCACCAACCACCAGCCAGATATCGTAACCTAGAACCAGATAACGCAACCTAGAACCAGCAGGTTCCCGCGCACCCGCACCCACCAGCCAGCTTATCGACCACACGAACCAGATAACGTTGCCCGAACCCCGCACACCCGCACAACCACACCAGCCGGATAACGCAACCTAGAACCCGCAAACCCGCGCACCCGCAAACCCGCAAACCCGCACCAACCACCAGCCGGATACCGTAACCTAGAACCAGATAACGCAACCTAGAACCAGCAGGTTCCCGCGCACCCGCACCCACCAGCCACCTTATCGACCACACGAACCAGATAACGTTGCCCGAACCCCGCACACCCGCACAACCACACCAGCCGGATAACGCAACCTAGAACCCGCAAACCCGCGCACCCGCAAACCCGCAAAACCGCACCAACCACCAGCCGGATACCGTAACCTAGAACCAGATAACGCAACCTAGAACCAGCAGGTTCCCGCGCACCCGCACCCACCAGCCAGCTTATCGACCACACGAACCGGATAACGTTGCCCGAACCCCGCGCACCCGCACCACCACACCAGCCGGATAACGCAACCTAGAACCTGCTCAGTGCGTGAAGCCCAAACACCTGTTTAACCACACGAACCTGGACAACACAATATGCCAGTGTTTCTCAAACTGGGTGAGTAATATTGGAAGCCTGGATCCGGTGCACAGGGTGACATAGTGGTTCCAAATCCGGTGCACAGGGTGCCCCCAAAAGGTGTACAGGGTGCCTTTTTGGCACTGGATCCGGTGCACAGGGTGCCCGCAAAAAACGGTGCACAGGGTGCCCCTAAAAATCCGGTGCACAGGGTGCCCCTTTTAATCCGGTGCACAGGGTGCCATTACGGGTTCGCAATCCGGTGCACAGGGTGCCACCCACGTTATAAGCCCCGGCTAAAAAGCACCCTGTGCACCGGATTTTTTGGCACCCTGTGCACCGGATTTTTTGGGGGCACCCTGTGCACCGGACCGGCACCCTGTGCACCGGAGTGGCCGTGCTTTTGGCCCCCGAGAAAGGGTGCACAGGGTGCCTTTTTTGGTCCCGAAAAAGGGTGCACAGGGTGCCCTTGAGATTGGCACCCTATGACTTTCACAGGCAAAACTTTTTTTTTTGCTTGAAAACTTTTCACCTTTCACGTGTATGGAGCCTCTGACCAAGGAAAACATATTCTGAGGGCAGTACACAGTACACAGTACACAGTACACAGTACACAGTACACAGTACACAGTACACAGTACACAGTACACAGTACACAGTACACAGTACACAGTACACAGTACACAGTACACAGTACACAGTACACAGTACACAGTACACAGTACACAGTACACAGTACACAGTACACAGTACACAGTACACAGTACACAGTACACAGTACACAGTACACAGTACACAGTACACAGTACACAGTACACAGTACACAGTACACAGTACACAGTACACAGTACACAGTACACAGTACACAGTACACAGTACACAGTACACAGTACAGTACACCCTCCGTCAGCAGGGAAGCATAGTATTACAGTGAGGACTAGTACAACACAAGCCACTTTAGTAGCCCAAGAACCTCACATAAAGCAGAAACTCACTAAAGCAATATACACAGTATACAGTATACACAAGAAAAAAAGCCATCTCTCAGGGAAGCATGGTGGTGGAACAACACATGGCCACATATGCCCACCCACAAAGCACCAACCAGCAGGCGCAACAAAAAACCCGCACAACCACACCAACCAGATAACGCAACCTGCAGATTCCCGCGGGTTTGCGGGTTTGCACACCTGCACCCACCCGCCAGCTTATCGACCACACCAACCAGATAAAGTGCCTGAACCCCGAGAACCCTATCAACCACACCAGCCGGATAACGCAACCTAGAACCCGCAAACCCGCGCACCCGCACCAACCACGAGCCGGATACCGTAACCTAGAACCAGCAGGTTCCCGCGCACCCGCACCCACCAGCCAGCTTATCGACCACACGAACCAGATAACGTTGCCCGAACCCCGCGCACCCGCACAACCACACCAGCCGGATAACGCAACCTAGAACCCGCAAACCCGCGCACCCGCAAACCCGCAAACCCGCACCAACCACCAGCCAGATAACGTAACCTAGAACCAGATAACGCAACCTAGAACCAGCAGGTTCCCGCGCACCCGCACCCACCAGCCAGCTTATCGACCACACGAACCAGATAACGTTGCCCGAACCCCGCGCACCCGCACAACCACACGAGCCGGATAACGCAACCTAGAACCCGCAAACCCGCGCACCCGCAAACCCGCAAACCCGCACCAACCACCAGCCAGATAACGTAACCTAGAACCAGATAACGCAACCTAGAACCAGCAGGTTCCCGCGCACCCGCACCCCCGCACCCACCAGCCAGCTTATCGACCACACGAACCAGATAACGTTGCCCGAACCCCGCGCACCCGCACAACCACACCAGCCGGATAACGCAACCTAGAACCCGCAAACCCGCAAACCCGCAAACCCGCAAACCCGCAAACCCGCAAACCCGCAAACCCGCAAACCCGCAAACCCGCAAACCCGCAAACCCGCAAACCCGCAAACCCGCAAACCCGCAAACCCGCAAACCCGCAAACCCGCAAACCCGCAAACCCGCAAACCCGCAAACCCGTAAACCCGCAAACCCGCAAACCCGCAAACCCGCAAACCCGCAAACCCGCAAACCCGCAAACCCGCAAACCCGCAAACCCGCAAACCCGCAAACCCGCAAACCCGCAAACCCGCAAACCCGCAAACCCGCAAACCCGCAAACCCGCAAACCCGCAAACCCGCAAACCCGCAAACCCGCAAACCCGCAAACCCGCAAACCCGCAAACCCGCAAACCCGCAAACCCGCAAACCCGCAAACCCGCAAACCCGCAAACCCGCAAACCCGCAAACCCGCAAACCCGCAAACCCGCAAACCCGCAAACCCGCAAACCCGCAAACCCGCAAACCCGCAAACCCGCAAACCCGCAAACCCGCAAACCCGCAAACCCGCAAACCCGCAAACCCGCAAACCCGCAAACCCGCAAACCCGCAAACCCGCAAACCCGCAAACCCGCAAACCCGCAAACCCGCAAACCCGCAAACCCGCAAACCCGCAAACCCGCAAACCCGCAAACCCGCAAACCCGCAAACCCGCAAACCCGCAAACCCGCAAACCCGCAAACCCGCAAACCCGCAAACCCGCAAACCCGCAAACCCGCAAACCCGCAAACCCGCAAACCCGCAAACCCGCAAACCCGCAAACCCGCAAACCCGCAAACCCGCAAACCCGCAAACCCGCAAACCCGCAAACCCGCAAACCCGCAAACCCGCAAACCCGCAAACCCGCAAACCCGCAAACCCGCAAACCCGCACGAGAAGTGAGCAACCATATGAGGCAGGCTGGTGTGAAGTGTTACATGCTGGTGTCGAAAATGTTCTAGTTTGTTATTCTTAGGGAATCGTGTTGGTGAGGTGAGATATTTGCATTTAAGTTCACGTTGGAAAAGTGGAGTTTACATTTAATGCGTCTGTGAGAATTTATGAACGCTTAACCGTAATATCGTGTATGTGGCCGCCTGTGGGTACCCTAAAGACTTCAGCTGACCAAGTAACCTTTTGTATACTACGTTTCATGGAGTCTACTACCACGATACGTCGACGCAATTGCTCCGCTGAAGACGCAACAGTAAGCCATTTGAAAAACTACTTTTGGCCATTTTGGGATTTATGGACAGAAATGTCGACAAATCTGTCCATAAATTACGTTCTGTCCATAAAAGCCAGGATTCCGACCAATAATCCCTGTATTGAAAATACAGGGATTTTTGGCTGCAAAATGCCCTTCCACATACCTGAGTAACCTATTGCAGTATGTGTATTGATGTTTGCAGGTAACCTTTGGTTTGTGAGATTTTATGCATTGTACACAGTAATTCCCTGTATAAGGCCCTAAGGGTGCCGACAGACCTCAGTAGGCCAAGTAAATTAATGTCTACTACGTATTTATGGGCCTACGACCACCATACTTCGACGCAATTGCTCCGATGAAGCCACTACAGTATGCCATTTGAAAAAATATTTTTGGCCATTTTGGGATTTATGGACAGAAATGTCGACAAATCTGTCCATAAATTATGTTCTGTCCATAAAAGCCAAAATTCCGACCAAAAATCCCTGTATTGAAAATACAGGGATTTTTGGTACACCCATAAATGTTGTACCATAGTACTATAGTAACTACAATACACACTACATTCTATCAGAGCACTCTATTGAGGGACATATTGTGGCTACTCTGTGGGGGTGTGTGTGGGTGTGTGTGGGGGGTTTGAGGAAAAATTGAAATATAAAATGTTCCTTTGTTTTTGTTCTCTCATATTTCATGCTTCATTTGTATTGTGTTCAAAACTAATAGTATCCCCAAACCCACAATCCCAAAAAATACCCACCAAACCCAACCCGCATTCTTTTTTTATTACTTTTTTTGTATGTTCACAACTCCCAATCAACTTGATATAGAATCTCATTGGGAAATCCCCTATGCAATTGTTCCAAACCATTTTTGTGTGTTTCCAATTCATGTTCAGGAGACCCTGTACCAATATTAAAATGATCAGGGTTTGCAGTATGTAATAAAATAATCCTGTCTTTTGCAGGAATATTAGCAAGAACTTGTTCAGTAGACAAGTTGTTCCCCAAAAAGTGAAAAGATGAGGGCTTGTTATCTTGGTTCATTTTGACAATAGTTATTAGAACACGTTTTAAGAGACTCACCAAGGCAAACTCAATCTGTTCTGCATAGTCTGATGTTGCGTATGTCCCATCAATCCTGCCAGTTATCCTGTTCATAAGGGCGTTGTAGGTGCCTACAATCGAGGATACGGTGTTAGCGTTTTCAGGTACAATAAGAGGATGATGTTTTATTGTAGTACTGTTCTGCACAACAAACAATTCTAATTCTCTTCTGAGTTGATTCCCTTGTCTTATCCTCTTTGTAATAGACTGGTCTATGGCATGGTAAAAGCAAGTACCATCCCCCAAAACCCTGGTAATGAAGAGCTTCGGCCTTGGTGCTGTTGTTGTTTCTGCTGATGTAGGGTTATTCTTCTTCCGCTTCTTAAGAGACTTATCTTCTGGGTCTCTCTTCCTCTTTTTGGCTACATATACAAGATCTTCAGCATCTTCAAATTGAATGCTCTCACACTGCATTGGCATGGGGTCCCAGAATTTTTGGTCGGGTAGAGGTATCTTTGCTTGTCTGTGGGTCTGTTCAGAGTACTCTTTGTCAGTCATGACGTGGTAACTCTGTAGCATGGCCTCTTCTGCTTCAGTCAGCTGCATAAAAATGCCCTCGAGTCCACGGTCAGAAACAGATTTTAGCATGTCCTTGTATACAGGGTTTGACACTCTGTATGGCTCCACAACTATCCTTCTGTTTGCTGTGGTCCTTGTCTTCAGAGGCACTGCAACCTTGACATGCTTTGCCTTTGGGCATCTGCTCAGAGCAACGTACAACTGCCCATGTGCAAAGCACTGTGACTCTGTGAGGTCGAGTCCAACTCTATCGAGGGTCTGTCCCTGAGACTTGTTAATTGTAGAGGCAAATGACAGTGCGACGGGAAACTGGACGCGCTGCATGCTGAAGCCAGCCTTCTTCTCATCAGGAGTGTTCTTAACTCTGGGGATGTTCACTGCCATTCCAACTCTTTGAGGGTCTCCCACAATGATACCCTGAATGTTGAGCTGTGTCACGCCAGTCACAATAAACCTCGTTCCGTTGCAGAGACCCTTTGGTGGGTTGAGGTTTTTGAGCAACATTAGAGGAGCACCAACCTTGACAGTGATGCAGTGGTCAGGTATGCCTGTCTGCTGGTACGCATTCATCACGTCTGAGTCAATGGCAGATTCTCCCTCAACAGACTCCTCTGTGCATGTGTCCTTCCCTGTCAGCTGGAACTCATGGAGTACTTCTTTTTGTTTCCCACACAGCCTCTTGAGGCAAATGTTGTTCATTGCCTTCTGAGCTTTGTTAGTAGGTGCAAGGATCATGCCATTTCCAACTACACCTTCCCCAATCAGAGGGAAGACGTGGGTGATTAAATCATCAGGTACAACATAATTCCCACAATTCTTTCGGTAGAGGTTTATTGGGAGAGATATAGAACTGTCTCTATCGTTGCATGACCCATCACCAATGGTTCCCAGGTAGGTAGCCCATTCTTTGTCATCCTTCTGCCTCATTATCTCGATAAGGGACAGCATAGTCATGTTTTGGAAGAGAGGAGAAGTATGCAGACAGTTTTTAAGCGTGGCACTCTTGTCTCCCTCAGTGACAGGAAGAATTTGCTTAAAATCTCCACCAAGAACCACAGTGATTCCACCAAACCACATGGCCTTTCCGGTCACCTTTCTGCAGGTTCTGTCGAGAAGTTCTATATGGCCCCTGTTTGCCATAACCACCTCGTCAAAGACAATGAGATCCGTTGCGCGGATGAGATCCTCAATTTCTTTTGTCAGTTTGCAGACAGAGTGGTGGTCATCTGGGTACAGATCAAGAGGAAACTTGAATCTGTTGTGTGATGTTCTTCCTCCAGGCAGGAGCATTGCTGCAATGCCAGAGCTCGCAACTGCAAGGGCAATGTTTGGACGATGCGTGTCACCTTGCGCCGGAACCCCTCTGTGGCTTCTGCACCAACTGAGCATGGCTTGGTAGGTAAACGTTTTTCCAGTCCCTGCAGCACCCTGGAGCAGAAACATCTCACCTTTGCCCTGAGTCACAGAGAGTTGAACACGCTGAACTGCATCCCTCTGTTTTGTATTGAGCTTAGGTTCAATCTTCTCCCACTCCTGCCACTGCTTTTCCATGTTGTAGATTTCATCCTTCATAACCCAAGACACCCCATCGTTCGCACTCCTCACAGCAGCAGTTGGTGTTGGGAGTCCAAAGACTTCTAGCTTTACATCTGACCCACAAATGTTTCTCAACACATTCTGAATATCCAACAGTGCTTCATTTTCCTCCTGCTCAGATACCGTAGCCTCCTCATCCGGTGCAGTCTCTCCCTGCTTCAGGGGACGCTTGCACAGCTCCACCTTGTATGTCTTCCAGAGTTCTTTCATGTTATTAGGAGGAATAGCAAAGGAGTTGAGTAGAACAGCAAGGGTAAACCTGAGGCATCTTCCTGACACAGTGGTTTTGACTGCATCCACAAGTGTAAGCTTCACAAGTTCACCATCCTGAAGGAGCCCCATTTCATTTGCTGCATCCGTAAAGGACTCGCACTTTTTCCCTTCTACAGTCATCAGGTCATCAAAGCTAGTGGGTCCTTTTCTCACCATGAGGATAGTGCGCAGAGCCTGGAGCTCCTTATCCAACACAGGGGTTCTGTACAGGCGACCAATAGCCAGAAGATGGGATTTTGCAGCTCGTGATCTGTCCGTTGTGACAAGAGACTCAGTCCTGGGGCAGTACACGTAGCTTTTCCTCAGGGTCCACTCTGCTTTATCTCTGGAGAAGGCAAAGTATTCAGGAACAGTGATGTAGTTCAGGGTTTGTATTCCCTGGTACTTGGAAGACGGGTCACGTTTTGCGTCGCTATTTGCAGCAAACCAGGCTGTGAGTGTTGTGTCCGTGGCCTTGTCAAGCGCCTCTGCCTCCTTGCCAGGAAAGTAGTACAGCCTTTGCTGGCCTGCAAGATGAACATCAAGTCTGGTGACACTTGGGTCAATGTATCTCATCTTCGTTCCGAGAAGGTATCCAATGGCCTCAAGTGACCCAATGTGTATGCCTGTCAGATAGCTCATGCACTCATCCGTTTTGTTTTTTTCTCCGTCGTTGGCTGAAACTGACACATTAGCATACTCATCGTCCTTGAACAGATACTTGAAGAGGTATCTGATGACAACTGGAGATCCAACAGCCTCTATGTTGAAGTGGCTCATGAACTGGGTGAGAAGAACTATGTTGTAGGAAACAACATAGCGGTTGTCTCTACAGCTGGGGTGTACCTTCCCTTCTGTGGCCAGCTTTCTTGCCCGCTCTTGGTCTTTTTCCGCAACAGCGCTTGTTCTCCCATTATTAGGCCGCATACCATAGCTGTACATTCCTGTCTCAGTTGCCAGGGTATCGTCCCGAAAGTTTTTTGGGTAGTGCTGTTTGCACCGTGCGTTGCCGTCTGGGCCAGGAACCTTGCATCGTGCACTGGGCACAGTATCACACTTGGTGTGCATCATCTGCTCCGACACCAAGTTGTATAGCTCTTCTTGCGTTTCGGGATCAGGCAACTGGCACGACACCGCCATGTCAAAAATGGCTGCAGACTTCGGCTTATGCTCCTTGTAAACCCACAGAAGAAGATGCAAGTGGGGGAGTCCACGCTTCTGGTACTCCACCACACGAACCATTGCCTGGTACGTCCCGAGTGCATTCTCTTTCAACTTTCTCTCAAGTTGATCCATCTTGAGGTTGAAGACTCGGTGCACAAGATCAGACCTGTCACAGGGTCTTTCTCCTGGACGCAGCTCCCTGAGAATCTCTGGCCAGTGTGGGTTGGCTGTCATGGTCAGGAAATAATCGGGGCAGCCAAGACGGGCCTTCAACGCAAGTGAATCGTTGAGGTCTTGAATTCTGGCTCTCTTCCCACGCGGGTAGCTGGCATAGAGGGTGGTGGTGGCTGTTGTAGTGTCATTGGTCGCATCGTGTGTGGTAATGCGACGGTTTTCCACTACTGTCGTAACACGGGACTCTTCGAGGAATTCTTTTGTTGCATACTTCTTTACTATCTGCTGGCTGTGGTAAGATATGCGTTGCGTAATGGCACGGATGCCAAGCTGAAGGAAGAAGTATTCGGTCAGCTTGCGCCCTATCAGTGCAGGCCCTGGTTCCCCATCTGGGTTCTTCTCGGTCGCCCGTGAAAACAGGTGGAAGCAGCCATACTCCTGTGCTGACACACCACTGTAGGGGTTTGGCGTTGCTTCATCTTTTCGACTGTGTCTCCAACCTGTACTGTCTTTTGGACACACATGTATCAGGGGAAAACACAGCGGCTCAAACCTGGCATCAAAATCTGAGATTTTTCTGCTGTATTTATCGATTCCTTCACCTTCAGCTTCTCCCTGCATAATAACGCTGTACTGCTGCCGGCCCCAACCTGCTGCGTATTTGTGATCATCTGTTCCAGTACTGACAGTATACACAGCCCGCAATTCATCTTCTGCAGCGGCGTTTGCGTACTCCCGTCCCGTCTTCTCAGGTCCTCGCAGATCGTCAAAGTTGATGGCCACATGTGTGTTCTCTTCGGCACTGTCCATCAGAACTGAGGCTCTCCTGAACATCCTGACATAGCAATTGTCTTTCAGCATGGTCATGATGTCCTGGTAGAGGGTTGTGTCGCGGTCCAGTTCTGGGATCCTCTCCATCTCTTGCAAGCCTTTCAAGGCGCGGTCCTGCTCGTTGTATCCACCAACAAACCAGGTTTGGTTTCTTGTTTCCGCATCGTCAGACAGGCCCATAATTTTCTTCACCCCTTTTCCTTTTACAACTATGTTGTGTATTCCGCGTGTGTTGGAAAACAACTTGTGGGGGGTATGCAATGCCTTGGCCATCTGGTGATAAGAATTCAGGCGGTATGAATTCTTAAGAAACGTTTGATCCGAGAACAATCTTTTGTGGTAGTCGTTCTCAAATTCAATTGGTGCAGGGATGCCACTCGCCTTGATTCTGTTGCAGCAAATTCCATATCTCCCTTCTCCTCGGACCTCACCAGAGAAGAGCTTTGCACCACATTTTCTACAGACAGAATTCATCCCCCCAATGTCAGCATAAGACACGCATCCATTTGTGTAGTCTTCAAGCTTCATTGCAGCTGAGTGGAGGCTTGGGTCAAGACTTCTCCCACACATTTCCGAAGTAGAAACCCTATTTTCGAATTCTGTAACTAATGCTTGACAGATGGGCTCGTTTGTTCTTAGCGTATCGGACCTCTTCTCGAGCCATCTTTCGCAGATGTCATTTGCACAGTTCTCTATTGATCCAAGAATGTACGGAGAAAGTCCTTGCATGCCATCACGTTTTTCTTCCTCAAGCAATCTGATTTTCCTCTTGTCGGCATGTGTGAGAGAATCAAGAGAACAGTTCCAGCGAGACTCCAACTCCGGATGTACAGAGAAGAGATCTCTGAACGAAGCTTTATTAGTTATTGTTCTAATAGAAGCAATAACGTACGCAAGACGGCATTTTGCAACGTGCGTGATGTGCATGTGCCTGAAGAGACAATGTGGATCATGTGTTTTTGTTTTGTTGTATCTCTGTAAACACCACTCACAGACATCATCACATTGAGTGTGTGGTGGTTCGTACTGGCTGCAGAAAAAATTTATATCTTCTAACTGCATTCGTGATGTTTCAGCCGAGAGACGCAAAGATTCACGCATGTTCGTAAGGTATCTAGGCCAGTCCTTAGATGGGGGTTCTCTGGAAGAGTCATCAAAGTCTTCTTCTATCATATGGCCAGAGAGATTTTGATATCCCCCTTCAAACATAGTTTACGGTGTGTTATGTTTTTCTGTTATGTAGTGACTGGTGGTGATGAATAAAAAAAAAATGTTCTCAGAATTATTGAAAAATATGTTATTCCTTTTTTGTTGTTGTATCATGTGCTTTGATATTCTGTGTCTGACAAAATATACAAATAAAATGGGGGAGTAGGAAAAATTAGGAAAACAAATAACAAACAAAAAGTAACTGAGACACCAAAACCCACAAACCCGCAAGCCCACAAAGACATATCCCCACTTATCGCTATTTGGTATTTCGTTTTATTTTTTATCTTTAATGTTAACAACTCTACCACACAAATCATTGCACCAATAGACCTGTCACAGGCTCCCCCTTGAATAAGTATTTAAACAAATACTTAACAACAAGGACCCTTCGCTGGCGCAGATATTTCAGGAGAAGACTGTAATGAACCACCCACCTGTTGTTCATCAGATACTGACTGAAAGCTTTGTAGAGGTTTGGGTGTGGTCCAGGGAGTTGTACGATGTGATCCACAGGGTTCTTCGGTGATGTTTTGTTGTTGTTCCAAAAGACTGCGTGAGCATGGGGCAGACCCCTCTTCTGGTACTCCGTCACAATCACCGTTGAGATGTTTTCCCCAAGAACATTATTTTTTTTGATATAATTTACAAGCTCCTTAACCTTGAGGCAGAACACGCGGTGCACCAGATCCGGACGGTCCATAGCTGTCTCTCCTTCTAGCAGATTAGACTTGATCTCATACCACATTGGGTTGAACTTTATGGTGAAGAATAAATCAGCTTCCCCATAGGATTCTCCGTGACGAAAAGCCGTAATGCAATGTTGGTCAGCCTTCATTGTAAGAACGTCAGGACGTGCCTTCACAGCGTACTCAGACATAGTTTATTTGTGTGTTTTGTATTTCCTTCTAATGATAAATAAAAATGTACTTTTTTATTACACCAAAAAAGAAATTTTCTATTTTTATTGTATCTGATATTCCGTGTCTGGAAAAATATACAAATAAAACGGAAAACAAAAAAAAGTTAATCGACGACAGTTTCTCTTTTTTCGTGGCTCAAACGACATAAAATGGGAGGGGAAAAAATAAAAGTTGTTTGTTTCCACACCACTTCTGTTTCATATATATGAAAGTCTATTGGCTGTCCTTACAAGCGCCTGCCAAAACGCTCGCCTTGTAGGTGTGGACTTTTTATATATATATTTTTTCCATTTTTTTTTTTGACTTACGGTATGGATGTGTTTTTTTGAAGTACAGAACGTGTAGTAGACACAGAGGAAAAAGGAAGTGAGGGAAAACAAGCCCGGGGCTCAAATACTACGACTACTGAACGGAATAAACGGAAAACAAAAAAAAGCAATTTTACTGGATGAAAAAATATTGACAATTTCTTAAAAATATTCCTCATCATCATCCTCATCATCATCCTCCGCAGGGATGATGATTTCTGGGAGTGGGATGGGAGTGACCTGGGAGGTGTCTCGGGGGGTGGCTGGGGCCTCTGGTGTGGCCTCAACCTTTGTGGGGGTGGTCACTCGTGATTTTTTTTTGTAAGCCCTTTTGGTTTTCTTCTCCTCATGTACTTGCATGTGGCTAATTAATGCTGAGGACTTTTTGAAGGTCCGACAGCATGTTTCGCACTCCCAAGGAGAGAGAGGGGTGGTGACCTGGGGGGTGTCTGGGGGGGTGCCTGGTGGGGTGCCTGGGGGGGCAGCTGGGGGGGCGGCTGGGGGGGCGGCTGGGGCCTCTGGTGTGGGGGTATCAAGCGTTCTAGCATCCTGTGGCCTCGCATTGTTCTGTGATTAATAATTGTATTTGTAAATAATGCTAATTGAATAAAACCAAATAGTCATTATACCTTTGGTGTACTAACCCTCCTCCTCTTGTTTTGATGTTCAACGATGTGTTCCATCGCACGTTCATGCTGTGTTAAGAAGAATTTGAAAGTAATAACTGTAATATTGCATACCAGTGATGCGTAGAAGCTGTGGGCGGAATGGATCATGATGTGAGCTTCTGTGAGTTGCCTGCACATTTCTTTAGTTTTCTCCATCTGGATATGTAGATCCGTGATCAGACCCGCAAGACTATCATCAACTGTCTCATTAAGCACATTGTTTCTGACAACGTCATCCGGGAGCTCATCATCCGGTGGTGAATTAGACTCTTCTTCAGGCTTCGGAGTTGGAAGGAGCATCGGGGCTTCCGCAAGGAGATTGGTGGACTGAAGAGCAGCACTCCACGGTGTAGGCTTCATGTTGTTGTTTTTGTTTGTGTCGTAGGATTTTCTGGGGGAAGGGAGTGAATAAGAGAAATATATTAAGTAGGACTACCACAAAAATGGTATCTCCTGGGCTACAGACCAAAAATCTAATTCATCTCCATCCATCTCATGCCTAAAATTAAATTTGGGTAAGGTGGCATTCCCTCCTACACACATCCCGCACCGCAGGGAAACACCAATATATATACAACTAACCAGTCAACTCGTAAACCTGTGTAGTCAATTTTGCTGTTTTTACGGTGTTTTCTATTGGTCAGTGAGTTTGTAGGAGTGCCGTCACCATAGGAATAGTAATCTGAACATATATTAGCAATATTGTGTATACTGTGTATACTGTGTATACTGTGTATACTGTGTATACTGTGTATACTGTGTATACTGTGTATACTGTGTATACTGTGTATACTGTGTATACTGTGTATACTGTGTATACTGTGTATACTGTGTATACTGTGTATATTATGTTTTCTGTGTATACTGTGTACCTGTGTCATATTTACTATTACGGGTTTGCTATTGTGTGGAAATATTATTGGGTGTGTCCAGGGGTAAACAGCACACTCACAGAACAGACTGGAAAAGTGTATCTCCCTTTACCTCACACTCCCCTCTTGGTTTTGTAAACCACCCAGGCACCCCTCATCTTCCATACCCAAACACCACACAGCCTAACACACATTTTTGTTGAACACAACATGAACACACTGTTAGAAGGCAAAGTGATAGAAGCAAGAGACCCTGGAAACCGTGCCCAGCTTGTTGCATTCCATTTTTCAGAAACATGTGAAACGAAAGGACGAACAGCATATCTTCAAGGAACCCTTGGAAATAGACCACTGAATGTGTGCATACTATTTCACAGAGGGAAATGTAAGTCACAGAAGACATGCCGTCAACTACATGTGAGTCCAGATGCTGTGGACAGACTTCGCGATGAAATGGCGGGCCAGTGCTGCGCGCTTCATTCCGGAAAATGGGCCAGCAAAAAATGCGTCATGTTGAAGGGCAAGGACAACATAGCATTGCTCTCTGTGAGCAATTTCAGTAGTACAAGAGGTTTGGAGGAGCTTTTGCGCCGGGGGGACAAGATTATTGTACAAAAGAACAGGATTTGTGGGCTGAACAAATTGAAGAGATGCAAATGGGGGGAGCGTTGTATCAACATCCATATATGCCGAGAACTTGACCTGGATAACCTTGCATCATTCTGCCCTTCCAGTACTTGCTCCAGCAGTGAATCCTATCCTGCAGACACCTGGCAGGAAGGCAGCACATCGAGCAGCAAATCTAGTGTTGATACCCTATTCCCCTCTTCAGCATCTGAAATAACCTTCATGGCACTGAACAGGTTTGCTGCACACTGGGTTTAATAAATAAAAACCAAGACAAAAGAAAACAAAAATTAAGAACACTCCAAATGAAATAATATTGAAACCCATCCCAATTATTACTTACAGCCCTCCCTCTGTTTTTCTTGTATTCTTTAAGTTTTTGTTGTCTTACTCAACGGACTAACAACAAATCACAGGCCACTACTACAAATATATACTGTAACACAACAAGAACACAATGAGCTCAGTAGATTCTGTTCGGCAGTATTCTGTCATATCAACAGCAGGAGGCAGCATAGGAAACACAGACTCAGACTTTGAACCCAGCGGTTGCTTCAACATCACTGACATTGCAGGACCCACCAATCCAGTGGAGCGAGGATACGCATCAGTTCTGCTGAATGGCTTACAACTCATACGTTGCAACCTCCCGCTCCCAGGGAAAGAAGAAACACTCACAGTGTCAGCTAATGAAGACATAAACATCACTGGGGAAAAGGGCGGGCTTGGCCTTGACGCTCTCTTTATCACAACTCATGATCCGCTTCCTAGGAGTGCATGGAATGCAACCCTGGAATGTACCTGTGAAGGCCGTGAGGACTTTGAAGTTGATCTTGGGAACCTCGTGCAATCTCAGGATGCATCACACTCTGGCCACTACATTGCATACCACCCAACTACATTCACAGTGAAGGTTCAACACATGCCAATTGACAATGTGAAGCAAGGGTCCACAGAGAGGCAACTTGTTAAAGAGGTCAGAGCTATTTTGGAAAACCCACGGCTGAATGTGTGCAGAGGTTCTCTGGGGTCTATTGTGCTGAGCAACAAAGCGAAGGAGAGTCCACTCTACGACAACGTTGTGGGGAAATGCTACGGTGGTGCCTGGCAGGAATTTCTCAGGGCCCATCCTGAGGACTTCTCTCTGTTCCACTATTCTGATGAGGATATTGTTGAAAATTGTCTTGCTCCACAGATAAAAAAGTCTGATGCACGTGTCTGCCTCTTTGGAACACCGCTCTCTTCAGTGCGCGAAATAGACAAGTCGAGAAGCAAGGTCCAACGTGAAGATGAGGAAAATCTTAAAAAGGCCCTGCTAGGAATGCTCTCTAAAGGCCCCATGTCCCAGAAGGAGCTGTTGCAGAAGTTGAATGGATTTGAAGTGTTCACAAACTCTCTATTCCCAAGCCACTCTCTTCTCATGCGGTTTCTCTCCAGACACGATAAAACATTTGTGTGGACAGCAGGGCCCGGCCAGCCTACGCGTATTGGCCTGGCTTCTTCTGATAGAATTCTCTGCCACGACAGTCAGCACATAAAACCTAGCACAAGTAGCACAGCTCAGAAGCACAGCCTACCTCGTTTTCTCAATCAGCACATAGGGTTCAACATGAAGCCAACTTCTCAACAGCAGCCAGTGTACCGACATGATCCATACAGCACCGTGCCATTCTACTATTCCCAATAATATGTAACTACGCCAGTTCCAAAGATGACCAGTCACCCATATGTGAACCCTCTACCTACCCTCACATAAAAAAAAAAGAAGAAAAAAAAAAAAGAAAGCAAATAAAGAAGGATGCAAAGAGAGAAAAAAAGAAATAAAGAGCTTGCACTGTTTCACAAAAATGAAGGAAAAAAGAAAAAAAGTGATATCTCCCCCACTCCCTCTGCTTATACATAGTTTTTTACCTTCCCCCCAGCCAAGAAACAACAACACATCACACCACAGCTCCAGAGAACCACAACTTCATGTGTACAAGGGCAGTACACATTCACACACCTCTCTTGGTTTCTAGGCTTCTAGGGAAAGGTTCTAGGCACTCCAGTGGTGTTACTCCACAAACCCACAACCGGCTAACCACAAACCCAAAAGGCATGAGGCAATGTCCTCAGAATCCTCCACTGACCCCCCCAGTCCTCTCATTTGCAAGTCTCCACACCTCTCAGCACAGGAACACTTAAGACAACACACGGGGGGGTTGTAATTTATGGACAGATTTTACGGATATTCTGTCCATAAATTTGGTTCTGTCCATAAAAGCTCAATTTTTGCATTCGGAAAATTTGCCAGGATTTTGCTTTTTTGGTGCACATGGTGTTTTCTCTTTGGTTTTCTGGTTTCTCTCTGGGTTTGGAGGTCCCTGCTGTGTGTGTGTAAACCACCCACCCTACGTGGCCTACCCCCCAAACCCCCCCACCACAAGTTTATACCCACAGACTCAAACCACAGAACAACACATACCCTTAAACACATACAAACTTCAACATGGATGATGACCAGCAAGCAATCGTCTGTGACAATGGGTCTGGTATGGTGAAGGCAGGTTTCGCAGGAGACGATGCCCCGAGGTCCGTGTTTCCGTCCATTGTTGGAAGGCCAAAGACCGCTGCAGCAATGATGGGAACAGCAAAGAAGGAAGCCTATATTGGTGACGATGCACAGTCCAAGCGTGGTATTCTGCTGATTAAGTATCCGATTGAGCATGGTATCATCACAAACTGGGATGACATGGAAAAGATCTGGCACCACACCTTCTTCAACGAGCTCCGTGTTGCACCTGAGGATCACCCTGTGCTTCTCACAGAAGCGCCCATGAACCCAAAGGCCAACCGTGAAAAGATGACACAGATCATGTTTGAGACGTTCAATAGCCCTGCAATGTACGTTGGGATCCAGGCGGTGCTGTCCCTGTACTCGTCTGGACGCACAACAGGAATTGTTCTTGACTCAGGAGATGGTGTGACCCACACAGTTCCCATCTACGAGGGGTACTCTCTGCCACACGCCGTGCTTCGTATTGACATGGCTGGAAGAGACATGACAGACTGGATGATTAAGCTTCTGACAGAACGTGGTAACAGCTTTGTCACCTCTGCAGAGCGCGAGATTGTGCGTGATGTGAAAGAAAAGCTCGCCTACGTTGCCTTGGTATGCATATTTTGTACAGGAAAAAGAAAACCCAAAAACCCACCACCATTTATTTTACAGGACTTTGACGAGGAAATGTCCCTGGCCTCGTCATCGTCGTCGTTGGAAAAGGACTACGAGCTTCCCGATGGACAGGTGATCACAGTGGGATCGGAGAGATTCCGTTGCCCTGAAGCACTCTTCAAGCCACAGTTCATTGGGCTTGAGGCAAATGGCATCCATGAGACGGTGTACAACTCCATCATGAAGTGTGACATCGATGTGCGTAAGGACTTGTACGCCAACATTGTTCTCTCAGGAGGAACTACCATGTACGAGGGGCTTGCAGACCGTCTTTCCAAGGAAGTCACAAACCTGGCACCAAACAGCATGAAGATCAAGGTTGTTGCCCCACCGGAGAGAAAGTACTCTGTGTGGATTGGAGGGTCTATTCTCTCTTCCCTTTCCACCTTTGCGTCTATGTGGGTCAAGAAGGAGGAGTATGATGAGAGTGGCCCAGGGATTGTTCATAAGAAGTGCTTCTAGTCATTAAAAACCACAAATGAACACAAAAAATTTTAAATAAAAAATGCAAAAGAAAAAACAAAAAAAAAAAACAAATACAAACTTTCGGGGTGTCGGGGATAGGGTTATTGCGAGAACTTGCCTGTAGTGTGGATATTTTTTATTTGTACTTTATTTTCGTGTGAGACAAAAATTACAAACGATACAAACAAAAAAGCAAATAAAACCAAAATAATAAAAGGATATTGTCAGAGATGAATACAAAAGAAAATAAGAAAAATAAGACAGCAAACAAAAAAAACACCAAAGCAGAAACAAAAGCAAAAAACAAAACCAAAAAGAGAAAAAATAAAAAAGAAACATACTATTTTCCCTGTTATGCTTGAAACACCAACCCATAAACCCCAACACACACACTACACAGAAAACAATATTCCGTAAATACCTCTGTCCAACACATACCCCCCGAACTAACAATAACAGAAACTAATCTACCTCTTTCCAAGCCTCCATAGCATTAAGAATACCCTCTGCTACCTTCTCTTTTCAAACCTTTGCACATAATGAAGAACATGCACAAAAGATAAGAAAACCGATACGGTTATTAGAGAATATTATAAAATATTTTCGGCGGTCTATATGTTGAAAACAACACTTTCTATATGTATCAGGTATACACAGTATACACAGTATACACTATACTGTATACACAGTACTGATCATAGCCTACCGTAAAAATATTTATTCTGGGCCGGAACAAAACTGGAACACCCCAAAAAATCGTCGATTGTTCCAGTTTTGTTCCGTACCAGCATTGTTTTGGGGGGGTATCCGTGCCTTGTCAAAAAAAAACGAGGAGTGCGACGAATTTTTTTTGCCCAAAGATGCACTATGCACCTGGGTGGGGTGGGAATGGGGATAAAAATTCTACCCCAACAGAACTGTCCTGGGCCGGAACAAAACTGGGACACCCCCAAAAACCCCAAGTGTTCCAGTTTTGTTCCGGTCCAGTATACTTCTGTCTCAGAATAGTTACAGCCCAGAATAAATATTTTTACAGTATATGTTCCAAACTACATGCTCTATAGTGACGGCACTCCTACAAACTCACTGACCAACCATAAGAGGCATGGGTTGCAGGTATACACAGTATACACAGTGTACACACTATACACACTATACACACTTTTCACAGTATACACAGTATACACAGTGCTGATCATAGCCTATATGTTCCAAACTACATGTTCTATAGTGACGGCACTCCTACAAACTCACTGACCAACCATAAGAGGCATGGGTTGCAGGTATACACAGTATACACAGTGTAAACAGTGTACACACTATACACACTATACACAGTATACACAGTGCTGATCATCCCGTATATGTTCCATGATGAGGACACTCCTACAAACTCCCCAACCTAACTGAACTGAGCCCATACCAACGGGTTTGCGGGTTTGCCCATACCAACCCCCTCCACTCCACCCACTCCACCCAGATATTAACACAAAAGTGACACATATATTTTCACCATGGGTAACATTACCTCTGCACTGACAACCCTCTTTGCAGGGAAGAAGAATGTGAAGATGCTGATGGTGGGGCTCGATGCTTCTGGCAAGACTACTGTGCTGTACAAGCTGAAGTTAGGGGATTTGATCACATCCATACCGACAATCGGATTCAATGTGGAGACAGTGGAGTACAAGAACCTCAAGTTCACCATGTGGGACGTTGGTGGCCAGGACAAGCTGAGGCCGCTGTGGCATCACTACTTTGAGGGGACTGATGGCATCATATTTGTTGTTGACAGCAACGACAGGGACAGAATTTCTCTTGCACGTGATGAGCTGCACAAGCTGGCAACAGATGATGCCCTCCGTGATGCAACACTTCTTGTGCTTGCAAACAAACAGGATCTTCCAAAGGCGATGACCCCAGCTGAAATGACTGACAAACTTGGGCTGCACTCTCTAAGGCTCCGGGAGTGGTACATCCAGGGAAGTTGCGCTGCAACTGGTGAAGGTTTGTATGAAGGACTTGACTGGCTGTCATCCTCCATGAAGTCAAGAAACTAGGGTTTTTTAAAAGTCATAGGGAGGAAATACAAAAACTGAGACTGGGGAAGGACGACAAGACACATCTAGCCTGTCATGTCAATGTTTTCTTCAAATACAGAGATATGAAAACAAATGCTCCAACAAAAAAACAAAAAAGGAAAGTTCAAACCCAAAATCAAACCCAATGCACCCGTATTTTTGCTTTATCACTTGTCTAAAATCTATTCATTCCTTCCTTCCATATTCTTTTGCCCAACACCTACACGCCAACATCAGCTTCTACTTTCCAACATCATACTACAACATGCAAATATACAAGGTGAGGAATTCTGACCGCACTGCTTACTTACAGTAATACAGACTGAGATACAGTAGTTTATCACACATGTTGGACTGGTGCATAAGGGTTCTGGGGGAACCCTACGTACTATGAGTTTACACAGTAATTCCCTGTGTATGACCCTGTAAGGGTGCCCAAAGACCTCAGTAGGCCATGTAAATTGATGTCTACTACGTATTTTTGGGCCTACGACCACCATACTTCGACGCAATTGCTCCAATGAAGCCACTACAGTAAGCCGTATAAAAAAGTATTTTGGCCATTTTGGGATTTATGGACAGAAATGTCGACAAATCTGTCCATAAATTACGTTCTGTCCATAAAAGCCAGGATCCTGGCCAAAAATCCCTGTATTGAAAATACAGGGATTTTTGGCTGTATAAGGCCCTCACACGTACCTGGCTGGTAAACATGACTAAATATGTAGTACGATCCATTAAAGCTGCGACCACCATATTTCGATGCAATTTCCCCGCTGCTTCCAATACTGTGTGCCTACTGGTAATGTACAGTTGATGATATTTTATGCAGTTTCTATGGTATTTTGCTGTATGTGGCTCCATAAGGGTACCCCACGTACCTGGGTAGTCAAAATTACTAAATGTCTACTACACTTCATGTGTGGTTTGTCACTTTTCAGTGCACTTTACACAATAATTCCCTGTGTATGACCCTGTAAGGGTACCCATAGGTACACAGTATATACAATATACACAGTGTACACAGTATACACAAATGACACAGTACAAAATATTGCTAATGTTTGTTAAGATTTCTATTCCTATGGTGACGGCACTCCTACAGATCCACTGCCCAACCATAAAATGCATGGGTTGCAGGTATACACAGTGTACACAGTGTACACAGTACACACAGTGTACACAGTGTACACAGTATACACAGTACAAAATATTGCTAATATATGTTAAGATTTCTATTCCTATGGTGATGGCACTCCTACAGATCCACTGCCTAACCATAAAAGGGATGGGTTGCAGGTTTTCACAGTGTACACAGAAAACAGAGTATACACAATTTTCACAGTGTACACAGAGTACACAGTGTACACAGTACACACAGTACAAAATATTGCTAATATATGTTAAGATTTCTATTCCTATGGTGACGGCACTCCTACAGATCCACTGCCCAACCATAAAAGGCATGGGTTCCAGGTATACACAGTGTACACAGAAAACAGAATATACACAGTACACACAGTATACACAGTGTACACAGTGTACACAGTGTACACAGTGTACACAGTGTACACAGTGTACACAGTACAAAATATTGCTAATATATGTTAAGATTTCTATTCCTATGGTGATGGCACTCCTACAGATCCACTGCCTAACCATAAAAGGCATGGGTTGCAGGTTTTCACAGTGTACACAGAAAACAGAGTATACACAATTTTCACAGTGTACACAGTGTACACAGTGTACACAGTGTACACAGTACACACAGTACAAAATATTGCTAATATATGTTAAGATTTCTATTCCTATGGTGACGGCACTCCTACAGATCCACTGCCCCACCATAAAAGGCATGGGTTCCAGGTATACACAGTGTACACAGTGTACACAGTGTACACAGTGTACACAGTGTACACAGTATACACAGTACAAAATATTGCTAATATATGTTAAGATTTCTATTCCTATGGTGGCGGCACTCCTACAGATCCACTGCCCAACCATAAAAGGCATGGGTTCCAGGTTTTCACAGTGTACACAGCAAACAGAATATACACAGTACACACAGTATATACAGTGTACACAGTGTACACAGTGTACACACTACAAAATATTGCTAATATATGTTAAGATTTCTATTCCTATGGTGACGGCACTCCTACAGATCCACTGCCCAACCATAAAAGGCATGGGTTGCAGGTATACACAGTGTACACAGTGTACACAGAGTACACAGTGTACACAGTATACACAGTACAAAATATTGCTAATATATGTTAAGATTTCTATTCCTATGGTGACGGCACTCCTACAGATTCACTGACCAACCATAAAAGGCATGGGTTGCAGGTATACACAGTGTACACAGAAAACAGAGTATACACAGTATACACAGTACACACAGAGTACACAGTATACACAGTACAAAATATTGCTAATATATGTTAAGATTTCTATTCCTATGGTGACGGCACTCCTACAGATTCACTGACCAACCATAAAAGGCATGGGTTGCAGGTATACACAGTGTACACAGAAAACAGAGTATACACAGTATACACAGTACACACAGTGTACACAGTATACACAGTACAAAATATTGCTAATATATGTTAAGATTTCTATTCCTATGGTGACGGCACTCCTACAGATCCACTGCCTAACCATAAAAGGCATAGGTTGCAGGTGTACACAGTGTACACAGTGTACACAGTGTACACAGTGTACACAGTGTACACAGTATACACAGTACAAAATATTGCTAATATATGTTAAGATTTCTATTCCTATGGTGACGGCACTCCTACAGATTCACTGACCAACCTTAAAAGGCATAGGTTGCAGGTATACACAGTGTACACAGTGTACACAGTGTACACAGTATACACACTATACACAGTGTACACAGTGTAAGCAGTACAAAATATTGCTAATATATGTTAAGATTATTATTCCTATGGTGACGGCACTCCTACAGATCCACTGCCTAACCATAAAAGGCATAGGTTGCAGGTGTACACAGTGTACATAGTATACACAGAAAACACAGTGTACACAGTATACACAGTGTACACAGTGTACACAGTGTACACAGTATACACAGTACAAAATATTGCTAATATATGTTAAGATTTCTATTCCTATGGTGACGGCACTCCTACAGATCCACTGCCTAACCATAAAAGGCATAGGTTGCAGGTGTACACAGTGTACATAGTATACACAGAAAACACAGTGTACACAGTATACACAGTGTACACAGTGTACACAGTGTACACAGTATACACAGTACAAAATATTGCTAATATATGTTAAGATTTCTATTCCTATGGTGACGGCACTCCTACAGATTCACTGACCAACCTTAAAAGGCATAGGTTGCAGGTATACACAGTGTACACAGTGTACACAGTGTACACAGTATACACACTATACACAGTGTACACAGTGTAAGCAGTACAAAATATTGCTAATATATGTTAAGATTATTATTCCTATGGTGACGGCACTCCTGCAAACCTACTGACCAACCATAAAAGGCAAGGGTTGCAGGTA
>OZ037853.1:0-27500 GCA_964035575.1 Rhynchopus sp. YZ270_cl-10
GGGTCGTAAATGGGGAGTCTCCCAAGTGCCAAGTTTGCGTCGTCCGAGCAAGTCTGATGTGATTCTCCGGTAGACTGCTGCCGAGAAACGGGGTGATGTTTTGGGTTCAGTGTGGTTGACAAGTGTTTAATACCTAAAATGTGTGTGGCAGTTTTATACAGCCAGTAGGTATCCAGTTATTACGGGTTTGAGGGGTCGTAAACGGTCGCTTCCCAGGGTCACTTGGAATAGACAGACCTTGCATATCTGACATGATTCTCTGATAGAGTGGGGCCCAAAAACGACGTGGCGTACCGGGGTGTGCCAGTCCTGGGCATCTGGCGATATTTAAAAATTGAAAATGGATATAAATACCCTATGCTACGTGTACTATGTATAAAATAGCCGTGAAATTTCGCCACATTTAACCACAACTACTCAAAACATCAAATCTGTTGCTTTAATGGACTCAGAGAGCATTTTTATAACCTGGACATGGGGGTCAGATTCCATGTTAGAGCACCTAAAATTTTGTCAAAAAGAAAATTTCCACTATTTGTGCCTCTCTGTATCTAATTATTACGGGTTTGCGGGGTCGTAAATGGGGAGTCTCCCAAGTGCCAAGTTTGCGTCGTCCGAGCAAGTCTGATGTGATTCTCCGGTAGACTGCTGCCGAGAAACGGGGTGATGTTTTGGGTTCAGTGTGGTTGACAAGTGTTTAATACCTAAAATGTGTGTGGCAGTTTTATACAGCCAGTAGGTATCCAGTTATTACGGGTTTGAGGGGTCGTAAACGGTCGCTTCCCAGGGTCACTTGGGAATAGACAGACCTTGCATATCTGACATGATTCTCTGATAGAGTGGGGCCCAAAAAAACGACGTGGCGTACCGGGTGTGCCAGTCCTGGGCATCTGGCGATATTTAAAAATTGAAAATGGATATAAATACCCTATGCTACCGTGTACTATGTATAAAATAGCCGTGAAATTTCGCCACATTTAACCACAACTACTCAAAACATCAAATCTGTTGCTTTAATGGACTCAGAGAGCATTTTTATAACCTGGACATGGGGGTCAGATTCCATGTTAGAGCACCTAAAATTTTGTCAAAAAGAAAATTTCCACTATTTGTGCCTCTCTGTATCTAATTATTACGGGTTTGCGGGGTCGTAAATGGGGAGTCTCCCAAGTGCCAAGTTTGCGTCGTCCGAGCAAGTCTGATGTGATTCTCCGGTAGACTGCTGCCGAGAAACGGGGTGATGTTTTGGGTTCAGTGTGGTTGACAAGTGTTTAATACCTAAAATGTGTGTGGCAGTTTTATACAGCCAGTAGGTATCCAGTTATTACGGGTTTGAGGGGTCGTAAACGGTCGCTTCCCAGGGTCACTTGGAATAGACAGACCTTGCATATCTGACATGATTCTCTGATAGAGTGGGGCCCAAAAACGACGTGGCGTACCGGGTGTGCCAGTCCTGGGCATCTGGCGATATTTAAAAATTGAAAATGGATATAAATACCCTATGCTACCGTGTACTATGTATAAAATAGCCGTGAAATTTCGCCACATTTAACCACAACTACTCAAAACATCAAATCTGTTGCTTTAATGGACTCAGAGAGCATTTTTATAACCTGGACATGGGGGTCAGATTCCATGTTAGAGCACCTAAAATTTTGTCAAAAAGAAAATTTCCACTATTTGTGCCTCTCTGTATCTAATTATTACGGGTTTGCGGGGTCGTAAATGGGGAGTCTCCCAAGTGCCAAGTTTGCGTCGTCCGAGCAAGTCTGATGTGATTCTCCGGTAGACTGCTGCCGAGAAACGGGGTGATGTTTTGGGTTCAGTGTGGTTGACAAGTGTTTAATACCTAAAATGTGTGTGGCAGTTTTATACAGCCAGTAGGTATCCAGTTATTACGGGTTTGAGGGGTCGTAAACGGTCGCTTCCCAGGGTCACTTGGAATAGACAGACCTTGCATATCTGACATGATTCTCTGATAGAGTGGGGCCCAAAAACGACGTGGCGTACCGGGTGTGCCAGTCCTGGGCATCTGGCGATATTTAAAAATTGAAAATGGATATAAATACCCTATGCTACCGTGTACTATGTATAAAATAGCCGTGAAATTTCGCCACATTTAACCACAACTACTCAAAACATCAAATCTGTTGCTTTAATGGACTCAGAGAGCATTTTTATAACCTGGACATGGGGGTCAGATTCCATGTTAGAGCACCTAAAATTTTGTCAAAAAGAAAATTTCCACTATTTGTGCCTCTCTGTATCTAATTATTACGGGTTTGCGGGGTCGTAAATGGGGAGTCTCCCAAGTGCCAAGTTTGCGTCGTCCGAGCAAGTCTGATGTGATTCTCCGGTAGACTGCTGCCGAGAAACGGGGTGATGTTTTGGGTTCAGTGTGGTTGACAAGTGTTTAATACCTAAAATGTGTGTGGCAGTTTTATACAGCCAGTAGGTATCCAGTTATTACGGGTTTGAGGGGTCGTAAACGGTCGCTTCCCAGGGTCACTTGGAATAGACAGACCTTGCATATCTGACATGATTCTCTGATAGAGTGGGGCCCAAAAACGACGTGGCGTACCGGGTGTGCCAGTCCTGGGCATCTGGCGATATTTAAAAATTGAAAATGGATATAAATACCCTATGCTACCGTGTACTATGTATAAAATAGCCGTGAAATTTCGCCACATTTAACCACAACTACTCAAAACATCAAATCTGTTGCTTTAATGGACTCAGAGAGCATTTTTATAACCTGGACATGGGGGTCAGATTCCATGTTAGAGCACCTAAAATTTTGTCAAAAAGAAAATTTCCACTATTTGTGCCTCTCTGTATCTAATTATTACGGGTTTGCGGGGTCGTAAATGGGGAGTCTCCCAAGTGCCAAGTTTGCGTCGTCCGAGCAAGTCTGATGTGATTCTCCGGTAGACTGCTGCCGAGAAACGGGGTGATGTTTTGGGTTCAGTGTGGTTGACAAGTGTTTAATACCTAAAATGTGTGTGGCAGTTTTATACAGCCAGTAGGTATCCAGTTATTACGGGTTTGAGGGGTCGTAAACGGTCGCTTCCCAGGGTCACTTGGAATAGACAGACCTTGCATATCTGACATGATTCTCTGATAGAGTGGGGCCCAAAAACGACGTGGCGTACCGGGTGTGCCAGTCCTGGGCATCTGGCGATATTTAAAAATTGAAAATGGATATAAATACCCTATGCTACCGTGTACTATGTATAAAATAGCCGTGAAATTTCGCCACATTTAACCACAACTACTCAAAACATCAAATCTGTTGCTTTAATGGACTCAGAGAGCATTTTTATAACCTGGACATGGGGGTCAGATTCCATGTTAGAGCACCTAAAATTTTGTCAAAAAGAAAATTTCCACTATTTGTGCCTCTCTGTATCTAATTATTACGGGTTTGCGGGGTCGTAAATGGGGAGTCTCCCAAGTGCCAAGTTTGCGTCGTCCGAGCAAGTCTGATGTGATTCTCCGGTAGACTGCTGCCGAGAAACGGGGTGATGTTTTGGGTTCAGTGTGGTTGACAAGTGTTTAATACCTAAAATGTGTGTGGCAGTTTTATACAGCCAGTAGGTATCCAGTTATTACGGGTTTGAGGGGTCGTAAACGGTCGCTTCCCAGGGTCACTTGGAATAGACAGACCTTGCATATCTGACATGATTCTCTGATAGAGTGGGGCCCAAAAACGACGTGGCGTACCGGGTGTGCCAGTCCTGGGCATCTGGCGATATTTAAAAATTGAAAATGGATATAAATACCCTATGCTACCGTGTACTATGTATAAAATAGCCGTGAAATTTCGCCACATTTAACCACAACTACTCAAAACATCAAATCTGTTGCTTTAATGGACTCAGAGAGCATTTTTATAACCTGGACATGGGGGTCAGATTCCATGTTAGAGCACCTAAAATTTTGTCAAAAAGAAAATTTCCACTATTTGTGCCTCTCTGTATCTAATTATTACGGGTTTGCGGGGTCGTAAATGGGGAGTCTCCCAAGTGCCAAGTTTGCGTCGTCCGAGCAAGTCTGATGTGATTCTCCGGTAGACTGCTGCCGAGAAACGGGGTGATGTTTTGGGTTCAGTGTGGTTGACAAGTGTTTAATACCTAAAATGTGTGTGGCAGTTTTATACAGCCAGTAGGTATCCAGTTATTACGGGTTTGAGGGGTCGTAAACGGTCGCTTCCCAGGGTCACTTGGAATAGACAGACCTTGCATATCTGACATGATTCTCTGATAGAGTGGGGCCCAAAAACGACGTGGCGTACCGGGTGTGCCAGTCCTGGGCATCTGGCGATATTTAAAAATTGAAAATGGATATAAATACCCTATGCTACCGTGTACTATGTATAAAATAGCCGTGAAATTTCGCCACATTTAACCACAACTACTCAAAACATCAAATCTGTTGCTTTAATGGACTCAGAGAGCATTTTTATAACCTGGACATGGGGGTCAGATTCCATGTTAGAGCACCTAAAATTTTGTCAAAAAGAAAATTTCCACTATTTGTGCCTCTCTGTATCTAATTATTACGGGTTTGCGGGGTCGTAAATGGGGAGTCTCCCAAGTGCCAAGTTTGCGTCGTCCGAGCAAGTCTGATGTGATTCTCCGGTAGACTGCTGCCGAGAAACGGGGTGATGTTTTGGGTTCAGTGTGGTTGACAAGTGTTTAATACCTAAAATGTGTGTGGCAGTTTTATACAGCCAGTAGGTATCCAGTTATTACGGGTTTGAGGGGTCGTAAACGGTCGCTTCCCAGGGTCACTTGGAATAGACAGACCTTGCATATCTGACATGATTCTCTGATAGAGTGGGGCCCAAAAACGACGTGGCGTACCGGGTGTGCCAGTCCTGGGCATCTGGCGATATTTAAAAATTGAAAATGGATATAAATACCCTATGCTACCGTGTACTATGTATAAAATAGCCGTGAAATTTCGCCACATTTAACCACAACTACTCAAAACATCAAATCTGTTGCTTTAATGGACTCAGAGAGCATTTTTATAACCTGGACATGGGGGTCAGATTCCATGTTAGAGCACCTAAAATTTTGTCAAAAAGAAAATTTCCACTATTTGTGCCTCTCTGTATCTAATTATTACGGGTTTGCGGGGTCGTAAATGGGGAGTCTCCCAAGTGCCAAGTTTGCGTCGTCCGAGCAAGTCTGATGTGATTCTCCGGTAGACTGCTGCCGAGAAACGGGGTGATGTTTTGGGTTCAGTGTGGTTGACAAGTGTTTAATACCTAAAATGTGTGTGGCAGTTTTATACAGCCAGTAGGTATCCAGTTATTACGGGTTTGAGGGGTCGTAAACGGTCGCTTCCCAGGGTCACTTGGAATAGACAGACCTTGCATATCTGACATGATTCTCTGATAGAGTGGGGCCCAAAAACGACGTGGCGTACCGGGTGTGCCAGTCCTGGGCATCTGGCGATATTTAAAAATTGAAAATGGATATAAATACCCTATGCTACCGTGTACTATGTATAAAATAGCCGTGAAATTTCGCCACATTTAACCACAACTACTCAAAACATCAAATCTGTTGCTTTAATGGACTCAGAGAGCATTTTTATAACCTGGACATGGGGGTCAGATTCCATGTTAGAGCACCTAAAATTTTGTCAAAAAGAAAATTTCCACTATTTGTGCCTCTCTGTATCTAATTATTACGGGTTTGCGGGGTCGTAAATGGGGAGTCTCCCAAGTGCCAAGTTTGCGTCGTCCGAGCAAGTCTGATGTGATTCTCCGGTAGACTGCTGCCGAGAAACGGGGTGATGTTTTGGGTTCAGTGTGGTTGACAAGTGTTTAATACCTAAAATGTGTGTGGCAGTTTTATACAGCCAGTAGGTATCCAGTTATTACGGGTTTGAGGGGTCGTAAACGGTCGCTTCCCAGGGTCACTTGGAATAGACAGACCTTGCATATCTGACATGATTCTCTGATAGAGTGGGGCCCAAAAACGACGTGGCGTACCGGGTGTGCCAGTCCTGGGCATCTGGCGATATTTAAAAATTGAAAATGGATATAAATACCCTATGCTACCGTGTACTATGTATAAAATAGCCGTGAAATTTCGCCACATTTAACCACAACTACTCAAAACATCAAATCTGTTGCTTTAATGGACTCAGAGAGCATTTTTATAACCTGGACATGGGGGTCAGATTCCATGTTAGAGCACCTAAAATTTTGTCAAAAAGAAAATTTCCACTATTTGTGCCTCTCTGTATCTAATTATTACGGGTTTGCGGGGTCGTAAATGGGGAGTCTCCCAAGTGCCAAGTTTGCGTCGTCCGAGCAAGTCTGATGTGATTCTCCGGTAGACTGCTGCCGAGAAACGGGGTGATGTTTTGGGTTCAGTGTGGTTGACAAGTGTTTAATACCTAAAATGTGTGTGGCAGTTTTATACAGCCAGTAGGTATCCAGTTATTACGGGTTTGAGGGGTCGTAAACGGTCGCTTCCCAGGGTCACTTGGAATAGACAGACCTTGCATATCTGACATGATTCTCTGATAGAGTGGGGCCCAAAAACGACGTGGCGTACCGGGTGTGCCAGTCCTGGGCATCTGGCGATATTTAAAAATTGAAAATGGATATAAATACCCTATGCTACCGTGTACTATGTATAAAATAGCCGTGAAATTTCGCCACATTTAACCACAACTACTCAAAACATCAAATCTGTTGCTTTAATGGACTCAGAGAGCATTTTTATAACCTGGACATGGGGGTCAGATTCCATGTTAGAGCACCTAAAATTTTGTCAAAAAGAAAATTTCCACTATTTGTGCCTCTCTGTATCTAATTATTACGGGTTTGCGGGGTCGTAAATGGGGAGTCTCCCAAGTGCCAAGTTTGCGTCGTCCGAGCAAGTCTGATGTGATTCTCCGGTAGACTGCTGCCGAGAAACGGGGTGATGTTTTGGGTTCAGTGTGGTTGACAAGTGTTTAATACCTAAAATGTGTGTGGCAGTTTTATACAGCCAGTAGGTATCCAGTTATTACGGGTTTGAGGGGTCGTAAACGGTCGCTTCCCAGGGTCACTTGGAATAGACAGACCTTGCATATCTGACATGATTCTCTGATAGAGTGGGGCCCAAAAACGACGTGGCGTACCGGGTGTGCCAGTCCTGGGCATCTGGCGATATTTAAAAATTGAAAATGGATATAAATACCCTATGCTACCGTGTACTATGTATAAAATAGCCGTGAAATTTCGCCACATTTAACCACAACTACTCAAAACATCAAATCTGTTGCTTTAATGGACTCAGAGAGCATTTTTATAACCTGGACATGGGGGTCAGATTCCATGTTAGAGCACCTAAAATTTTGTCAAAAAGAAAATTTCCACTATTTGTGCCTCTCTGTATCTAATTATTACGGGTTTGCGGGGTCGTAAATGGGGAGTCTCCCAAGTGCCAAGTTTGCGTCGTCCGAGCAAGTCTGATGTGATTCTCCGGTAGACTGCTGCCGAGAAACGGGGTGATGTTTTGGGTTCAGTGTGGTTGACAAGTGTTTAATACCTAAAATGTGTGTGGCAGTTTTATACAGCCAGTAGGTATCCAGTTATTACGGGTTTGAGGGGTCGTAAACGGTCGCTTCCCAGGGTCACTTGGAATAGACAGACCTTGCATATCTGACATGATTCTCTGATAGAGTGGGGCCCAAAAACGACGTGGCGTACCGGGTGTGCCAGTCCTGGGCATCTGGCGATATTTAAAAATTGAAAATGGATATAAATACCCTATGCTACCGTGTACTATGTATAAAATAGCCGTGAAATTTCGCCACATTTAACCACAACTACTCAAAACATCAAATCTGTTGCTTTAATGGACTCAGAGAGCATTTTTATAACCTGGACATGGGGGTCAGATTCCATGTTAGAGCACCTAAAATTTTGTCAAAAAGAAAATTTCCACTATTTGTGCCTCTCTGTATCTAATTATTACGGGTTTGCGGGGTCGTAAATGGGGAGTCTCCCAAGTGCCAAGTTTGCGTCGTCCGAGCAAGTCTGATGTGATTCTCCGGTAGACTGCTGCCGAGAAACGGGGTGATGTTTTGGGTTCAGTGTGGTTGACAAGTGTTTAATACCTAAAATGTGTGTGGCAGTTTTATACAGCCAGTAGGTATCCAGTTATTACGGGTTTGAGGGGTCGTAAACGGTCGCTTCCCAGGGTCACTTGGAATAGACAGACCTTGCATATCTGACATGATTCTCTGATAGAGTGGGGCCCAAAAACGACGTGGCGTACCGGGTGTGCCAGTCCTGGGCATCTGGCGATATTTAAAAATTGAAAATGGATATAAATACCCTATGCTACCGTGTACTATGTATAAAATAGCCGTGAAATTTCGCCACATTTAACCACAACTACTCAAAACATCAAATCTGTTGCTTTAATGGACTCAGAGAGCATTTTTATAACCTGGACATGGGGGTCAGATTCCATGTTAGAGCACCTAAAATTTTGTCAAAAAGAAAATTTCCACTATTTGTGCCTCTCTGTATCTAATTATTACGGGTTTGCGGGGTCGTAAATGGGGAGTCTCCCAAGTGCCAAGTTTGCGTCGTCCGAGCAAGTCTGATGTGATTCTCCGGTAGACTGCTGCCGAGAAACGGGGTGATGTTTTGGGTTCAGTGTGGTTGACAAGTGTTTAATACCTAAAATGTGTGTGGCAGTTTTATACAGCCAGTAGGTATCCAGTTATTACGGGTTTGAGGGGTCGTAAACGGTCGCTTCCCAGGGTCACTTGGAATAGACAGACCTTGCATATCTGACATGATTCTCTGATAGAGTGGGGCCCAAAAACGACGTGGCGTACCGGGTGTGCCAGTCCTGGGCATCTGGCGATATTTAAAAATTGAAAATGGATATAAATACCCTATGCTACCGTGTACTATGTATAAAATAGCCGTGAAATTTCGCCACATTTAACCACAACTACTCAAAACATCAAATCTGTTGCTTTAATGGACTCAGAGAGCATTTTTATAACCTGGACATGGGGGTCAGATTCCATGTTAGAGCACCTAAAATTTTGTCAAAAAGAAAATTTCCACTATTTGTGCCTCTCTGTATCTAATTATTACGGGTTTGCGGGGTCGTAAATGGGGAGTCTCCCAAGTGCCAAGTTTGCGTCGTCCGAGCAAGTCTGATGTGATTCTCCGGTAGACTGCTGCCGAGAAACGGGGTGATGTTTTGGGTTCAGTGTGGTTGACAAGTGTTTAATACCTAAAATGTGTGTGGCAGTTTTATACAGCCAGTAGGTATCCAGTTATTACGGGTTTGAGGGGTCGTAAACGGTCGCTTCCCAGGGTCACTTGGAATAGACAGACCTTGCATATCTGACATGATTCTCTGATAGAGTGGGGCCCAAAAACGACGTGGCGTACCGGGTGTGCCAGTCCTGGGCATCTGGCGATATTTAAAAATTGAAAATGGATATAAATACCCTATGCTACCGTGTACTATGTATAAAATAGCCGTGAAATTTCGCCACATTTAACCACAACTACTCAAAACATCAAATCTGTTGCTTTAATGGACTCAGAGAGCATTTTTATAACCTGGACATGGGGGTCAGATTCCATGTTAGAGCACCTAAAATTTTGTCAAAAAGAAAATTTCCACTATTTGTGCCTCTCTGTATCTAATTATTACGGGTTTGCGGGGTCGTAAATGGGGAGTCTCCCAAGTGCCAAGTTTGCGTCGTCCGAGCAAGTCTGATGTGATTCTCCGGTAGACTGCTGCCGAGAAACGGGGTGATGTTTTGGGTTCAGTGTGGTTGACAAGTGTTTAATACCTAAAATGTGTGTGGCAGTTTTATACAGCCAGTAGGTATCCAGTTATTACGGGTTTGAGGGGTCGTAAACGGTCGCTTCCCAGGGTCACTTGGAATAGACAGACCTTGCATATCTGACATGATTCTCTGATAGAGTGGGGCCCAAAAACGACGTGGCGTACCGGGTGTGCCAGTCCTGGGCATCTGGCGATATTTAAAAATTGAAAATGGATATAAATACCCTATGCTACCGTGTACTATGTATAAAATAGCCGTGAAATTTCGCCACATTTAACCACAACTACTCAAAACATCAAATCTGTTGCTTTAATGGACTCAGAGAGCATTTTTATAACCTGGACATGGGGGTCAGATTCCATGTTAGAGCACCTAAAATTTTGTCAAAAAGAAAATTTCCACTATTTGTGCCTCTCTGTATCTAATTATTACGGGTTTGCGGGGTCGTAAATGGGGAGTCTCCCAAGTGCCAAGTTTGCGTCGTCCGAGCAAGTCTGATGTGATTCTCCGGTAGACTGCTGCCGAGAAACGGGGTGATGTTTTGGGTTCAGTGTGGTTGACAAGTGTTTAATACCTAAAATGTGTGTGGCAGTTTTATACAGCCAGTAGGTATCCAGTTATTACGGGTTTGAGGGGTCGTAAACGGTCGCTTCCCAGGGTCACTTGGAATAGACAGACCTTGCATATCTGACATGATTCTCTGATAGAGTGGGGCCCAAAAACGACGTGGCGTACCGGGTGTGCCAGTCCTGGGCATCTGGCGATATTTAAAAATTGAAAATGGATATAAATACCCTATGCTACCGTGTACTATGTATAAAATAGCCGTGAAATTTCGCCACATTTAACCACAACTACTCAAAACATCAAATCTGTTGCTTTAATGGACTCAGAGAGCATTTTTATAACCTGGACATGGGGGTCAGATTCCATGTTAGAGCACCTAAAATTTTGTCAAAAAGAAAATTTCCACTATTTGTGCCTCTCTGTATCTAATTATTACGGGTTTGCGGGGTCGTAAATGGGGAGTCTCCCAAGTGCCAAGTTTGCGTCGTCCGAGCAAGTCTGATGTGATTCTCCGGTAGACTGCTGCCGAGAAACGGGGTGATGTTTTGGGTTCAGTGTGGTTGACAAGTGTTTAATACCTAAAATGTGTGTGGCAGTTTTATACAGCCAGTAGGTATCCAGTTATTACGGGTTTGAGGGGTCGTAAACGGTCGCTTCCCAGGGTCACTTGGAATAGACAGACCTTGCATATCTGACATGATTCTCTGATAGAGTGGGGCCCAAAAACGACGTGGCGTACCGGGTGTGCCAGTCCTGGGCATCTGGCGATATTTAAAAATTGAAAATGGATATAAATACCCTATGCTACCGTGTACTATGTATAAAATAGCCGTGAAATTTCGCCACATTTAACCACAACTACTCAAAACATCAAATCTGTTGCTTTAATGGACTCAGAGAGCATTTTTATAACCTGGACATGGGGGTCAGATTCCATGTTAGAGCACCTAAAATTTTGTCAAAAAGAAAATTTCCACTATTTGTGCCTCTCTGTATCTAATTATTACGGGTTTGCGGGGTCGTAAATGGGGAGTCTCCCAAGTGCCAAGTTTGCGTCGTCCGAGCAAGTCTGATGTGATTCTCCGGTAGACTGCTGCCGAGAAACGGGGTGATGTTTTGGGTTCAGTGTGGTTGACAAGTGTTTAATACCTAAAATGTGTGTGGCAGTTTTATACAGCCAGTAGGTATCCAGTTATTACGGGTTTGAGGGGTCGTAAACGGTCGCTTCCCAGGGTCACTTGGAATAGACAGACCTTGCATATCTGACATGATTCTCTGATAGAGTGGGGCCCAAAAACGACGTGGCGTACCGGGTGTGCCAGTCCTGGGCATCTGGCGATATTTAAAAATTGAAAATGGATATAAATACCCTATGCTACCGTGTACTATGTATAAAATAGCCGTGAAATTTCGCCACATTTAACCACAACTACTCAAAACATCAAATCTGTTGCTTTAATGGACTCAGAGAGCATTTTTATAACCTGGACATGGGGGTCAGATTCCATGTTAGAGCACCTAAAATTTTGTCAAAAAGAAAATTTCCACTATTTGTGCCTCTCTGTATCTAATTATTACGGGTTTGCGGGGTCGTAAATGGGGAGTCTCCCAAGTGCCAAGTTTGCGTCGTCCGAGCAAGTCTGATGTGATTCTCCGGTAGACTGCTGCCGAGAAACGGGGTGATGTTTTGGGTTCAGTGTGGTTGACAAGTGTTTAATACCTAAAATGTGTGTGGCAGTTTTATACAGCCAGTAGGTATCCAGTTATTACGGGTTTGAGGGGTCGTAAACGGTCGCTTCCCAGGGTCACTTGGAATAGACAGACCTTGCATATCTGACATGATTCTCTGATAGAGTGGGGCCCAAAAACGACGTGGCGTACCGGGTGTGCCAGTCCTGGGCATCTGGCGATATTTAAAAATTGAAAATGGATATAAATACCCTATGCTACCGTGTACTATGTATAAAATAGCCGTGAAATTTCGCCACATTTAACCACAACTACTCAAAACATCAAATCTGTTGCTTTAATGGACTCAGAGAGCATTTTTATAACCTGGACATGGGGGTCAGATTCCATGTTAGAGCACCTAAAATTTTGTCAAAAAGAAAATTTCCACTATTTGTGCCTCTCTGTATCTAATTATTACGGGTTTGCGGGGTCGTAAATGGGGAGTCTCCCAAGTGCCAAGTTTGCGTCGTCCGAGCAAGTCTGATGTGATTCTCCGGTAGACTGCTGCCGAGAAACGGGGTGATGTTTTGGGTTCAGTGTGGTTGACAAGTGTTTAATACCTAAAATGTGTGTGGCAGTTTTATACAGCCAGTAGGTATCCAGTTATTACGGGTTTGAGGGGTCGTAAACGGTCGCTTCCCAGGGTCACTTGGAATAGACAGACCTTGCATATCTGACATGATTCTCTGATAGAGTGGGGCCCAAAAACGACGTGGCGTACCGGGTGTGCCAGTCCTGGGCATCTGGCGATATTTAAAAATTGAAAATGGATATAAATACCCTATGCTACCGTGTACTATGTATAAAATAGCCGTGAAATTTCGCCACATTTAACCACAACTACTCAAAACATCAAATCTGTTGCTTTAATGGACTCAGAGAGCATTTTTATAACCTGGACATGGGGGTCAGATTCCATGTTAGAGCACCTAAAATTTTGTCAAAAAGAAAATTTCCACTATTTGTGCCTCTCTGTATCTAATTATTACGGGTTTGCGGGGTCGTAAATGGGGAGTCTCCCAAGTGCCAAGTTTGCGTCGTCCGAGCAAGTCTGATGTGATTCTCCGGTAGACTGCTGCCGAGAAACGGGGTGATGTTTTGGGTTCAGTGTGGTTGACAAGTGTTTAATACCTAAAATGTGTGTGGCAGTTTTATACAGCCAGTAGGTATCCAGTTATTACGGGTTTGAGGGGTCGTAAACGGTCGCTTCCCAGGGTCACTTGGAATAGACAGACCTTGCATATCTGACATGATTCTCTGATAGAGTGGGGCCCAAAAACGACGTGGCGTACCGGGTGTGCCAGTCCTGGGCATCTGGCGATATTTAAAAATTGAAAATGGATATAAATACCCTATGCTACCGTGTACTATGTATAAAATAGCCGTGAAATTTCGCCACATTTAACCACAACTACTCAAAACATCAAATCTGTTGCTTTAATGGACTCAGAGAGCATTTTTATAACCTGGACATGGGGGTCAGATTCCATGTTAGAGCACCTAAAATTTTGTCAAAAAGAAAATTTCCACTATTTGTGCCTCTCTGTATCTAATTATTACGGGTTTGCGGGGTCGTAAATGGGGAGTCTCCCAAGTGCCAAGTTTGCGTCGTCCGAGCAAGTCTGATGTGATTCTCCGGTAGACTGCTGCCGAGAAACGGGGTGATGTTTTGGGTTCAGTGTGGTTGACAAGTGTTTAATACCTAAAATGTGTGTGGCAGTTTTATACAGCCAGTAGGTATCCAGTTATTACGGGTTTGAGGGGTCGTAAACGGTCGCTTCCCAGGGTCACTTGGAATAGACAGACCTTGCATATCTGACATGATTCTCTGATAGAGTGGGGCCCAAAAACGACGTGGCGTACCGGGTGTGCCAGTCCTGGGCATCTGGCGATATTTAAAAATTGAAAATGGATATAAATACCCTATGCTACCGTGTACTATGTATAAAATAGCCGTGAAATTTCGCCACATTTAACCACAACTACTCAAAACATCAAATCTGTTGCTTTAATGGACTCAGAGAGCATTTTTATAACCTGGACATGGGGGTCAGATTCCATGTTAGAGCACCTAAAATTTTGTCAAAAAGAAAATTTCCACTATTTGTGCCTCTCTGTATCTAATTATTACGGGTTTGCGGGGTCGTAAATGGGGAGTCTCCCAAGTGCCAAGTTTGCGTCGTCCGAGCAAGTCTGATGTGATTCTCCGGTAGACTGCTGCCGAGAAACGGGGTGATGTTTTGGGTTCAGTGTGGTTGACAAGTGTTTAATACCTAAAATGTGTGTGGCAGTTTTATACAGCCAGTAGGTATCCAGTTATTACGGGTTTGAGGGGTCGTAAACGGTCGCTTCCCAGGGTCACTTGGAATAGACAGACCTTGCATATCTGACATGATTCTCTGATAGAGTGGGGCCCAAAAACGACGTGGCGTACCGGGTGTGCCAGTCCTGGGCATCTGGCGATATTTAAAAATTGAAAATGGATATAAATACCCTATGCTACCGTGTACTATGTATAAAATAGCCGTGAAATTTCGCCACATTTAACCACAACTACTCAAAACATCAAATCTGTTGCTTTAATGGACTCAGAGAGCATTTTTATAACCTGGACATGGGGGTCAGATTCCATGTTAGAGCACCTAAAATTTTGTCAAAAAGAAAATTTCCACTATTTGTGCCTCTCTGTATCTAATTATTACGGGTTTGCGGGGTCGTAAATGGGGAGTCTCCCAAGTGCCAAGTTTGCGTCGTCCGAGCAAGTCTGATGTGATTCTCCGGTAGACTGCTGCCGAGAAACGGGGTGATGTTTTGGGTTCAGTGTGGTTGACAAGTGTTTAATACCTAAAATGTGTGTGGCAGTTTTATACAGCCAGTAGGTATCCAGTTATTACGGGTTTGAGGGGTCGTAAACGGTCGCTTCCCAGGGTCACTTGGAATAGACAGACCTTGCATATCTGACATGATTCTCTGATAGAGTGGGGCCCAAAAACGACGTGGCGTACCGGGTGTGCCAGTCCTGGGCATCTGGCGATATTTAAAAATTGAAAATGGATATAAATACCCTATGCTACCGTGTACTATGTATAAAATAGCCGTGAAATTTCGCCACATTTAACCACAACTACTCAAAACATCAAATCTGTTGCTTTAATGGACTCAGAGAGCATTTTTATAACCTGGACATGGGGGTCAGATTCCATGTTAGAGCACCTAAAATTTTGTCAAAAAGAAAATTTCCACTATTTGTGCCTCTCTGTATCTAATTATTACGGGTTTGCGGGGTCGTAAATGGGGAGTCTCCCAAGTGCCAAGTTTGCGTCGTCCGAGCAAGTCTGATGTGATTCTCCGGTAGACTGCTGCCGAGAAACGGGGTGATGTTTTGGGTTCAGTGTGGTTGACAAGTGTTTAATACCTAAAATGTGTGTGGCAGTTTTATACAGCCAGTAGGTATCCAGTTATTACGGGTTTGAGGGGTCGTAAACGGTCGCTTCCCAGGGTCACTTGGAATAGACAGACCTTGCATATCTGACATGATTCTCTGATAGAGTGGGGCCCAAAAACGACGTGGCGTACCGGGTGTGCCAGTCCTGGGCATCTGGCGATATTTAAAAATTGAAAATGGATATAAATACCCTATGCTACCGTGTACTATGTATAAAATAGCCGTGAAATTTCGCCACATTTAACCACAACTACTCAAAACATCAAATCTGTTGCTTTAATGGACTCAGAGAGCATTTTTATAACCTGGACATGGGGGTCAGATTCCATGTTAGAGCACCTAAAATTTTGTCAAAAAGAAAATTTCCACTATTTGTGCCTCTCTGTATCTAATTATTACGGGTTTGCGGGGTCGTAAATGGGGAGTCTCCCAAGTGCCAAGTTTGCGTCGTCCGAGCAAGTCTGATGTGATTCTCCGGTAGACTGCTGCCGAGAAACGGGGTGATGTTTTGGGTTCAGTGTGGTTGACAAGTGTTTAATACCTAAAATGTGTGTGGCAGTTTTATACAGCCAGTAGGTATCCAGTTATTACGGGTTTGAGGGGTCGTAAACGGTCGCTTCCCAGGGTCACTTGGAATAGACAGACCTTGCATATCTGACATGATTCTCTGATAGAGTGGGGCCCAAAAACGACGTGGCGTACCGGGTGTGCCAGTCCTGGGCATCTGGCGATATTTAAAAATTGAAAATGGATATAAATACCCTATGCTACCGTGTACTATGTATAAAATAGCCGTGAAATTTCGCCACATTTAACCACAACTACTCAAAACATCAAATCTGTTGCTTTAATGGACTCAGAGAGCATTTTTATAACCTGGACATGGGGGTCAGATTCCATGTTAGAGCACCTAAAATTTTGTCAAAAAGAAAATTTCCACTATTTGTGCCTCTCTGTATCTAATTATTACGGGTTTGCGGGGTCGTAAATGGGGAGTCTCCCAAGTGCCAAGTTTGCGTCGTCCGAGCAAGTCTGATGTGATTCTCCGGTAGACTGCTGCCGAGAAACGGGGTGATGTTTTGGGTTCAGTGTGGTTGACAAGTGTTTAATACCTAAAATGTGTGTGGCAGTTTTATACAGCCAGTAGGTATCCAGTTATTACGGGTTTGAGGGGTCGTAAACGGTCGCTTCCCAGGGTCACTTGGAATAGACAGACCTTGCATATCTGACATGATTCTCTGATAGAGTGGGGCCCAAAAACGACGTGGCGTACCGGGTGTGCCAGTCCTGGGCATCTGGCGATATTTAAAAATTGAAAATGGATATAAATACCCTATGCTACCGTGTACTATGTATAAAATAGCCGTGAAATTTCGCCACATTTAACCACAACTACTCAAAACATCAAATCTGTTGCTTTAATGGACTCAGAGAGCATTTTTATAACCTGGACATGGGGGTCAGATTCCATGTTAGAGCACCTAAAATTTTGTCAAAAAGAAAATTTCCACTATTTGTGCCTCTCTGTATCTAATTATTACGGGTTTGCGGGGTCGTAAATGGGGAGTCTCCCAAGTGCCAAGTTTGCGTCGTCCGAGCAAGTCTGATGTGATTCTCCGGTAGACTGCTGCCGAGAAACGGGGTGATGTTTTGGGTTCAGTGTGGTTGACAAGTGTTTAATACCTAAAATGTGTGTGGCAGTTTTATACAGCCAGTAGGTATCCAGTTATTACGGGTTTGAGGGGTCGTAAACGGTCGCTTCCCAGGGTCACTTGGAATAGACAGACCTTGCATATCTGACATGATTCTCTGATAGAGTGGGGCCCAAAAACGACGTGGCGTACCGGGTGTGCCAGTCCTGGGCATCTGGCGATATTTAAAAATTGAAAATGGATATAAATACCCTATGCTACCGTGTACTATGTATAAAATAGCCGTGAAATTTCGCCACATTTAACCACAACTACTCAAAACATCAAATCTGTTGCTTTAATGGACTCAGAGAGCATTTTTATAACCTGGACATGGGGGTCAGATTCCATGTTAGAGCACCTAAAATTTTGTCAAAAAGAAAATTTCCACTATTTGTGCCTCTCTGTATCTAATTATTACGGGTTTGCGGGGTCGTAAATGGGGAGTCTCCCAAGTGCCAAGTTTGCGTCGTCCGAGCAAGTCTGATGTGATTCTCCGGTAGACTGCTGCCGAGAAACGGGGTGATGTTTTGGGTTCAGTGTGGTTGACAAGTGTTTAATACCTAAAATGTGTGTGGCAGTTTTATACAGCCAGTAGGTATCCAGTTATTACGGGTTTGAGGGGTCGTAAACGGTCGCTTCCCAGGGTCACTTGGAATAGACAGACCTTGCATATCTGACATGATTCTCTGATAGAGTGGGGCCCAAAAACGACGTGGCGTACCGGGTGTGCCAGTCCTGGGCATCTGGCGATATTTAAAAATTGAAAATGGATATAAATACCCTATGCTACCGTGTACTATGTATAAAATAGCCGTGAAATTTCGCCACATTTAACCACAACTACTCAAAACATCAAATCTGTTGCTTTAATGGACTCAGAGAGCATTTTTATAACCTGGACATGGGGGTCAGATTCCATGTTAGAGCACCTAAAATTTTGTCAAAAAGAAAATTTCCACTATTTGTGCCTCTCTGTATCTAATTATTACGGGTTTGCGGGGTCGTAAATGGGGAGTCTCCCAAGTGCCAAGTTTGCGTCGTCCGAGCAAGTCTGATGTGATTCTCCGGTAGACTGCTGCCGAGAAACGGGGTGATGTTTTGGGTTCAGTGTGGTTGACAAGTGTTTAATACCTAAAATGTGTGTGGCAGTTTTATACAGCCAGTAGGTATCCAGTTATTACGGGTTTGAGGGGTCGTAAACGGTCGCTTCCCAGGGTCACTTGGAATAGACAGACCTTGCATATCTGACATGATTCTCTGATAGAGTGGGGCCCAAAAACGACGTGGCGTACCGGGTGTGCCAGTCCTGGGCATCTGGCGATATTTAAAAATTGAAAATGGATATAAATACCCTATGCTACCGTGTACTATGTATAAAATAGCCGTGAAATTTCGCCACATTTAACCACAACTACTCAAAACATCAAATCTGTTGCTTTAATGGACTCAGAGAGCATTTTTATAACCTGGACATGGGGGTCAGATTCCATGTTAGAGCACCTAAAATTTTGTCAAAAAGAAAATTTCCACTATTTGTGCCTCTCTGTATCTAATTATTACGGGTTTGCGGGGTCGTAAATGGGGAGTCTCCCAAGTGCCAAGTTTGCGTCGTCCGAGCAAGTCTGATGTGATTCTCCGGTAGACTGCTGCCGAGAAACGGGGTGATGTTTTGGGTTCAGTGTGGTTGACAAGTGTTTAATACCTAAAATGTGTGTGGCAGTTTTATACAGCCAGTAGGTATCCAGTTATTACGGGTTTGAGGGGTCGTAAACGGTCGCTTCCCAGGGTCACTTGGAATAGACAGACCTTGCATATCTGACATGATTCTCTGATAGAGTGGGGCCCAAAAACGACGTGGCGTACCGGGTGTGCCAGTCCTGGGCATCTGGCGATATTTAAAAATTGAAAATGGATATAAATACCCTATGCTACCGTGTACTATGTATAAAATAGCCGTGAAATTTCGCCACATTTAACCACAACTACTCAAAACATCAAATCTGTTGCTTTAATGGACTCAGAGAGCATTTTTATAACCTGGACATGGGGGTCAGATTCCATGTTAGAGCACCTAAAATTTTGTCAAAAAGAAAATTTCCACTATTTGTGCCTCTCTGTATCTAATTATTACGGGTTTGCGGGGTCGTAAATGGGGAGTCTCCCAAGTGCCAAGTTTGCGTCGTCCGAGCAAGTCTGATGTGATTCTCCGGTAGACTGCTGCCGAGAAACGGGGTGATGTTTTGGGTTCAGTGTGGTTGACAAGTGTTTAATACCTAAAATGTGTGTGGCAGTTTTATACAGCCAGTAGGTATCCAGTTATTACGGGTTTGAGGGGTCGTAAACGGTCGCTTCCCAGGGTCACTTGGAATAGACAGACCTTGCATATCTGACATGATTCTCTGATAGAGTGGGGCCCAAAAACGACGTGGCGTACCGGGTGTGCCAGTCCTGGGCATCTGGCGATATTTAAAAATTGAAAATGGATATAAATACCCTATGCTACCGTGTACTATGTATAAAATAGCCGTGAAATTTCGCCACATTTAACCACAACTACTCAAAACATCAAATCTGTTGCTTTAATGGACTCAGAGAGCATTTTTATAACCTGGACATGGGGGTCAGATTCCATGTTAGAGCACCTAAAATTTTGTCAAAAAGAAAATTTCCACTATTTGTGCCTCTCTGTATCTAATTATTACGGGTTTGCGGGGTCGTAAATGGGGAGTCTCCCAAGTGCCAAGTTTGCGTCGTCCGAGCAAGTCTGATGTGATTCTCCGGTAGACTGCTGCCGAGAAACGGGGTGATGTTTTGGGTTCAGTGTGGTTGACAAGTGTTTAATACCTAAAATGTGTGTGGCAGTTTTATACAGCCAGTAGGTATCCAGTTATTACGGGTTTGAGGGGTCGTAAACGGTCGCTTCCCAGGGTCACTTGGAATAGACAGACCTTGCATATCTGACATGATTCTCTGATAGAGTGGGGCCCAAAAACGACGTGGCGTACCGGGTGTGCCAGTCCTGGGCATCTGGCGATATTTAAAAATTGAAAATGGATATAAATACCCTATGCTACCGTGTACTATGTATAAAATAGCCGTGAAATTTCGCCACATTTAACCACAACTACTCAAAACATCAAATCTGTTGCTTTAATGGACTCAGAGAGCATTTTTATAACCTGGACATGGGGGTCAGATTCCATGTTAGAGCACCTAAAATTTTGTCAAAAAGAAAATTTCCACTATTTGTGCCTCTCTGTATCTAATTATTACGGGTTTGCGGGGTCGTAAATGGGGAGTCTCCCAAGTGCCAAGTTTGCGTCGTCCGAGCAAGTCTGATGTGATTCTCCGGTAGACTGCTGCCGAGAAACGGGGTGATGTTTTGGGTTCAGTGTGGTTGACAAGTGTTTAATACCTAAAATGTGTGTGGCAGTTTTATACAGCCAGTAGGTATCCAGTTATTACGGGTTTGAGGGGTCGTAAACGGTCGCTTCCCAGGGTCACTTGGAATAGACAGACCTTGCATATCTGACATGATTCTCTGATAGAGTGGGGCCCAAAAACGACGTGGCGTACCGGGTGTGCCAGTCCTGGGCATCTGGCGATATTTAAAAATTGAAAATGGATATAAATACCCTATGCTACCGTGTACTATGTATAAAATAGCCGTGAAATTTCGCCACATTTAACCACAACTACTCAAAACATCAAATCTGTTGCTTTAATGGACTCAGAGAGCATTTTTATAACCTGGACATGGGGGTCAGATTCCATGTTAGAGCACCTAAAATTTTGTCAAAAAGAAAATTTCCACTATTTGTGCCTCTCTGTATCTAATTATTACGGGTTTGCGGGGTCGTAAATGGGGAGTCTCCCAAGTGCCAAGTTTGCGTCGTCCGAGCAAGTCTGATGTGATTCTCCGGTAGACTGCTGCCGAGAAACGGGGTGATGTTTTGGGTTCAGTGTGGTTGACAAGTGTTTAATACCTAAAATGTGTGTGGCAGTTTTATACAGCCAGTAGGTATCCAGTTATTACGGGTTTGAGGGGTCGTAAACGGTCGCTTCCCAGGGTCACTTGGAATAGACAGACCTTGCATATCTGACATGATTCTCTGATAGAGTGGGGCCCAAAAACGACGTGGCGTACCGGGTGTGCCAGTCCTGGGCATCTGGCGATATTTAAAAATTGAAAATGGATATAAATACCCTATGCTACCGTGTACTATGTATAAAATAGCCGTGAAATTTCGCCACATTTAACCACAACTACTCAAAACATCAAATCTGTTGCTTTAATGGACTTTCGACCGAGCGCCCCCACCCCGCGCAGCGGGGTGGGGGCGCGAGGGAGAGCGGAGCGAGCCTTTACGCGCAGCGTGAAGGCGAGCGGAGCACGGGGGGTCTGGGGGGGCAGTGCCCCCCCAGAAAAATTTTTGAAGTTTGGGAGTCCTGATTTGAGATTATTTTGTAGATTTACATGTGTTTTTGGGTGAGGGAATGCTCGAGAAAGAGAACACTTCATCAGTGCCGAGAAGGTGGAAGTGGTGGGAAATTGGTGGATAAAGGGCCTCCTCGAGATGGTAGATAGAGAGATGTGGGAGATATGTGCGGATCTTACTGTCATAAGAGATGTGTCGAGCAAGAGAAACATATGGTAGAGGAACAATATGATATTACAATGGGGGATGCTCACCAGCATGTCACGTGCTTTTATGTTTGGTTACTGTGTTCGTGATATTCGTGTCGAGCTATGTACGCTCACAAGCACACACATATGTAAGATGCCGTCTATGTTTACATGCATGAGTAAGTGCACAAACATACATGAGTCATTGCCTTCAGAGATACAGGGATTCAAAACTGAAATATACGAATTATAAGTATGTCGGAGCTACATATCTTTAAAACGACTTCATCCTGCCATGTATTCTAACATTCTAACATTCTTCCAAATATTATTTCCTGAACAAATTAGCTTCACACCCATACCATTAAATATACTTCCGAGCTTTCTTCACAGCTGAATTATTTCAGCAGAATATCTCTCAAATACCAGCTGGGCACATTAAAGTGAGCTTGAAAAACTTTTTGAACATGCATCAGTATTTACATGATTTTAGTGTTTTGTGTGGACCAGAAAACCACCATATTATTAGCACTGGTGTAACTTTTCGTGATTACTTCTCACATATGAGTGATATTGTGTCTCAGAGCCAAATAGCTTCACAAGCACAGAATCAGTCTGTTATGTGGCAGCAGTCAACATTAGCTGCAGAGCAAAATATCCTCAACAACACGAACCTGCTATATTTAGCAGAATTTTTTCTAATCAGTAGCTAAATGTGACTAAAGGCTGCTACACTTCAGGGAGCTTTATTGTAATCTAATACTATAAGTATCAGTCATTCCAACAGCAAATAATTCTCAGAAGAGCAACCTGCCTCTAACCCACACCATCCGGCGTCATTTTGCATGACATTCATTGCCCTTTCATGTTGACCATTCATAATATTGAATGCAGTTTGTGCCAGCGTTTGCGGAATATTACATCTTATGAAGACAGTTAAACACGTTCGTGGAGTAGCCATATGCCTCACTACCAAACCATCCTGCCACATTTTAGCAAGCTTATTTCCGTAATCTTTTTGGGTTTGCGGCCACACCAGTCTATTGCAGTCAATATTCTCTGCGGAGCCAAATAGCCTCTCAACTACACAAACCTGCTGTTTTTAGCATTATTTATTCAAATCAGTTGTTATTAGCGCCCAAATCCTGCCATAAATAATCTGCAGACCAAAATACCTCTAAACCATACCATCTTGCTACAGTTTATGACACGTTCCTATAAATTGCGGAATAATAATATATTACTCTGTACATAGTAATCACTCATGCCAGCAGTATTCACGGCGGAGCAAAATGCCTCATACCCACCCCATCATGCCTCATGCATGCTTTTCAGTGGCATTCAGCTTTGCCATTAAATTTTAGGTTACATTACGTGTTTACATATCATTACTCATACCTTAATCGCATCAACACAAAATAGTGGTGTAGCCTCATAACCACACCAGCCGGCCACATATTAGCGAGCTTCCTTCTTGTGCGGGTTTGCGGGTTTGCGGGTTTGCGGGTTTGCGGGTTTGCGGGTTTGCGGGTTTGCGGGTTTGCGGGTTTGCGGGTTTGCGGGTTTGCGGGTTTGCGGGTTTGCGGGTTTGCGGGTTTGCGGGTTTGCGGGTTTGCGGGTTTGCGGGTTTGCGGGTTTGCGGGTTTGCGGGTTTACGGGTTTGCGGGTTTGCGGGTTTGCGGGTTTGCGGGTTTACGGAAATTGCGAGAAGGATGCAGAGACGACACCACGTGGGCGGATGAAACGATGATCATGGGCTTATGTGAGGTACTCGAGATGACCATAATCCTTGTCTCCCCGGGCGCCGTGCCCAAAATCTATGTCCCTCGCCTATGTGCCCCCCACGGAGCCCTGGGACTGGTTTTTACTGGAGTAATCGCCGGGCACTTTGAGACCCTCTCGCTGAACGTCGATGCAGTCAAGATCCTCTGCGCAGCGAAGCCTCTACGTGCCGACACATGCCTTTGGGAGCCTACGACAGGCCCGTTCATTTGCAGGGGATGCGATGGGCACAGCGAAGGAGCGGAAGCAGAGTCACATTTCTGTACGACTTGCTGCACGAGCTGTTGCGTGGCGTGCCGAGTCAGCCAGGACCAAGTGACTTGTGCTGGGCCCCCGGTCCCTATGGATGACCAGCCAGACGGGCCCAGAGGGACCAGGCGTGGGAATGAGGACCCGATTGACAACGGTGCTCCCCATGTTCGTGACCTTATGCGGTTCCATGAAACTGAGAGGGGTCTCCTGCGGCTTTGGTGGTGTGTACGAGCGGGGGTTCATGAGGGTGCCCTGAAAGACCAATGGGAAAGGGAAGAGGAACTGGAGGTAGCTGAGATGGTGAAGCGCCATGAGGCTGAGATGCGCCAAGCCGGGGTCAAGGAGGAGGAGATGGATGTGGATCAGACTCAGACAGGAGCGACACCGGTCCGTCACCCTGCACACCCTGATGAGACTCCTCCTATGCCGCCCTCTTCTCAAGGAGATTGGGAGCAGGCTGGCGCTACGATGCAAGACCTGCACCAGACTGACGCTTCTCCCCAGCCGGTGACGCCACCCCGCTTTGCCGAGGAACCTGGGATAGGGAATCGGGCTTCGAGGGTGGGGTTGAGGGTGAAGTCCCACCAGAGGAGGGGAAAGAGTTACGCCGGCGGTCGGCAGAGCGGAGGAGGTTGTCGGAGGAACGCCAGAGGCAGGAACGGGAGGCTGCGGAGGTCCTCTTGCGCCGGGCCAGATCCGAGAGTGCATCTCGCTTCGTTTCTGCTAAGGTCAAATCGTCGGAGCAGCGACGTGAGACGATGCAGGAGAAGGCGATGGGTGTCCGCAGCCCCGCTGGAGCGCAGCCTGGATCGGCGAAGACGAGTGAGCTGACGAAGGCAGGTGCCTTGAACCGAAGGCAAGCCCAGAGCCTCACTGCATCGCAGAGGAGAGAGGAGAGCCGTCTGAGGTTCCGGTTAGGGTTTGCCTCGTGCGAGGAACAGGAGGCTGAGGGGCGCCGCAACATCGGCAACGAAGAGTCCATGCAGGGACGGGAGACCATCCTCCTGCACGCCACGTCTGAGCGGTGTCTTTTGCTGCTGAGGGACGCTGAACGCTCGCATGGCGATTTGAGGGATGAGGAGGACATGGGGTTCATTTTTTTTTACACAAAAAACTATGTTAAGACGAAATCCTACCGATGTGCCTACATGGGGCGTCCCCCGTTAGTAGTGCGCCAGATGAGGGGCATGAAGCGAAAAGCGGTGAAAGGTGCAGGCCTGTTCGCAGCAGGTCTGGAGAGTTGTGGCAACTCGTCTGCTGAGCGTGTGAAGTATCAAGGCAGAGGTTCGCTGTCCAAGTAAAACCTACCCTGGTCATCCTCTGCCTGTCTTGGTTTCTGTCGTGATTGTTTGTGTTTGTGGGCGGGATCAGATGGGTGGAGGGTGTTTACTTTGTGTTTAGCTCGGAGAAGTGGCTTACCCGCCCACTCTCTGTTATTTATTCAGTGTCATTTTTTCATTCATCCCCAAAGTTTGTAGACAGAGTCAAGGCCACCTTGGCCAAAAGGGTTTTTTCACCACACTTTTCTTTTGCTTCCATTCGTGGAAGTCTTGTTTTTCTTCTGTTCCTGGCCTGACGTGTGTTCAACAGGTGTGCTATTTTTACCAAGTGGAATCCATTTTTCTTTTTCCAGGGGAGGCACTAAAACAAACCATTCTGCAGACAACAAAGCAAAGGCAATGTGTTTTTTTATCCAATATTGTACAGAAAATTCAAAAACACAACTCCCATTTTTTACCCCTCACCCCCTTGTCTAGTTTGTTAATATTTTCTTTATTTTATTCACCCCCTTGTTAATATTTTTTTTACCCTTGTCCTTTTGTTCCATTATTCCTCTTTTTCACAGGCTTGCCCAAGACTCCGTTTCCATACTGAAGGGTTGTATTTTTTTTCTCTTTTATGTACTTGGTCTTTTTTTGTATGTGAGAATAGAAGAAAGGAAAAAGGAAGAATGGAGTAAACAATAAAGACAATAAAATGAACAGGAAAATGGAAAAGGAAAAAGGAAATGAAAAAATGATGACCAAAAAAGGTCGGTGTTTCAAGTTTTAGTATAAAAGGTGGGCGGTAAAGTAAAGTAAGTGGCCACTTCCTCCTAAACAAAACAAGAAACTGCATCGTGTGTTTGTTTTTTATTCTTTTTAATCAATTTGAATACACAGGCGTCACACTTATGGGGCAAAAAAAGGAAAAAAAGAAGACCTAATCCTCCTTACTTAAAAGAAGGGAAGGGAGAATAAAAAACACACGTGCCCATTGTTTCGTTGTCTGCAGGATGTCTTGTTTTAGTGCCTCACCTGGAAAAAGAAAAATGGATTCCACTCAGTAAAAATAGCACACCTGTTGAACACACGTCAGGCCAGGAACAGAAGAAAAGCAAACGCTTCCACGAATGGAAGCAAAAGAAAAGTGTGGTGAAAAAACCCTTTTGGCCAAGGTGGTCTTGACTCTCTGTCTACATACTTTGGGGATGCATGAAAAAATGAAACTAGATGATAGATAACAAGGAGTGTGCGAGAGTGGCCCTTCTCCAAGCTAAACAAAAAGCAAACACCCTCCACCCATCTGATCCCGCCCACAAACACAAACAATCACGACAGAAAACAAAACAGGCAGAGGATGACCAGGGTAGGTTTTACTTGGACAGCGAACCTCTGCCTTGATTCCTCTCACGCTCAGCAGGCGAGTTGCCTCAACTCTCCAGACCTGTGCTGCAACACAGGCCTGCACCTTTAGCCGCTTTTCGCTTCATGCCCCTCATCTGGCGCACTACTAACGGGGGACGCCCCATGTAGGCACATCGGTAGGATTTCGTCTTAACATAGTTTTTTGTGTAAAAAAAAATGAACCCCTTTTTTTAAAAAAAAATGAACCCCTTAAAAAAAAATGAACCCCTTAAAAAAAAATGAACCCCTTAAAAAAAAATGAACCCCTTAAAAAAAAATGAACCCCACGCTGAATTGGGAGGCTCCCGAGGCGGCAAAGAAGAAGATCCGGTCCACACTGGACTGCCTCAACAGGGCAATGAGCGACTCGAGCTTTCGGGATAGGGCGAATGATTGGGACCCTACGGTGACGGTGTCGCTAGCTTTGGATCCAGGGTCCCGAGGGCGAGACCCAGATGGGGTCGATGCCTTTTTTTTTTTCTCTTTTTTGTACTTGGACTAGTTTTTTATGAGAATAGAAAGGAAAAAGGAAGAAATGGAGAAGACAATAAAGACAATAAAATGAACAGGAAATGGAAAAGGAAAAAGGAAATGGAAAAATGAAAAGGAAAAAATGATGACCAAAAATGGTCGGTGTTTCAAGTTTTGTATAAAAGGCGGGCGAAGAGTACGGTAGAGCCAACAGAGTTTTATACAAAACAAGAAACTGCATTATGTGTTTGTTTTTTATTCTTTTTGATCAATTTGAATACACAGGCGTCACACTTCTGGGGCAAAAAAAAGGAAAAAAAGAAGACCTAATCCTCCTTACTTAAAAGAAGGGAAGGGAGAATAAAAAACACATTGCCTTTGCTTTGTTGTCTGCAGAATGGTTTGTTTTAGTGCCTCCCCTGGAA